>OZ010646.1:22366207-22740714 GCA_963932195.1 Empis livida
AAATATCTGAAATATTTGAGTTTTTTTTTTGTGCATATTTCGCAACAAAATAACAAGAAAGTATCTGAAATATTTGAGTTTTCTGTTTTTGTCCATATTTCCCAACAAAATAATAAAAAAAAACAAAAAAAATATCTGAAATATTTGAGTTTTCTGTTTTTGTCCCTATTTCCCAACAAAATAACGAAAAAAAACAAAAAAATATCTGAAATATTTGAGTTTTTTTTTTGTGCATATTTCGCAACAAAATAACAAGAAAGAATCTGAAATATTTGAGTTTTCTGTTTTTGTCCATATTTCACACGAAATAACGAAAAAAAACAAAAAAATATCTGCAATCTTTGAGTTCTTTTTTGTCCATATTTCGCAATAATATAACGGAAAAAAAACGAAAAATTATCTGAAATATTTTAGCTTTCTGTTTTTGTCCATATTTCGCAACAAAATAACGGAAAAAGAAACAAAAAAGTATCTGAAATATTTGATTTTTCTGTTTTTGTCTATATTTCGCAACAAAATAACCAAAAAATAACAAAGAAGTATCTGAAATATTTGAGTTTTCTGTTTTTGTCCATATTTCCTAACAAAATAACGAAAAAATAACAAAAAATATCTAAAATATTTGAATTTTCTTTTTTGTCCATATTTCGCAACAAAATAACAAGAAAGTATCTGAAATATTTGAGTTTTCTGTTTTTGTCCATATTTCCCAACAAAATAACGAAAAAAAATCAAAAAAATATCTGAAATATTTGAATTTTCTGTTTTTGTCCCTATTTCCCAACAAAATAACGGAAAAAAACAAAAAAGTATCTGAAATATTTTAGCTTTCTGTTTTAGTCCATATTTCGCAACAAAATAACGGAAAAAAACAAAAATGTATCTGAAATATTTTCTGTTTTTGTCCATATTTCGCAACAAAATAACGAAAAAAAACAAAAAAATATCTAAAATATTTGAGTTTTCTTTTTTGTCCATATTTCGCAACAAAATAACAAGAAAGTATCTGAAATATTTGAGTTTTCTCTTTTTGTCCATATTTCCCAACAAAATAACGAAAAAAAAACAAAAAAAATATCTGAAATAATTGAGTTTTTTTTTTGTGCATATTTCTCAATAATATAACGGAAAAAAAACAAAAAAGTATCTGAAATATTTTAGCTTTCTGTTTTTGTCCATATTTCCCAACAAAATAACGGAAAAAAAACAAAAAAGTATCTGAAATATTTTCTGTTTTTGTCCATATTTTGCAACAAAGTAACGAAAAAAAAACATAAAAATATCTACAATATTTGAGTTTTCTTTTTTGTCCATATTTCCCAACAAAATAACGAAAAAAAAACAAAAAAATATCTGAAATATTTGAGTTTTTTTTTGTGCATATTTCGCAATAATATAACGGAAAAAAAACTAAAAACTATCTGAAATATTTGAGTTTTCTGTGTTTGTCCATATTTCTCAACAAAATAACGAAAAAAAAACAAAAAAAATATCTGAAATATTTGAGTTTTTTTTTGTGCATATTTCTCAATAATATAACGGAAAAAAAACAAAAAAGTATCTGAAATATTTTAGCTTTCCGTTTTTGTCCATATTTCCCAACAAAATAACGGAAAAAAAAAACAAAAAAGTATCTGAAATATTTTTTGTTTTTGTCCATATTTCGCAACAAAATAACGAAAAAAAAACATAAAAATATCTAAAATATTTGAGTTTTCTTTTTTGTCCATATTTCGCAACAAAATAACAAGAAAGTATCTGAAATATTTGAGTTTTCTGTTTTTGTCCATATTTCCCAACAAAATAACGAAAAAAAAACAAAAAAATATCTGAAATATTTGAGTTTTCTGTTTTTGTCCATATTTCCCAACGAAATAACGAAAAAAAACAAAAAAATATCTGAAATATTTGAGTTTTTTTTGTCCATATTTCGCAATAATATAACGGAAAAAAAACTAAAAACTATCTGAAATATTTGAGTTTTCTGTGTTTGTCCATATTTCTCAACAAAATAAGGAAAAAAAATAACAAGAAAGTATCTGAAATATTTTAGCTTCCTTTTTTTGTCCATATTTCGCAACAAAATAACGGAAAAAAAAACAAAAAAGTATCTGAAATATTTGATTTTTCTGCTTTTGTCTATATTTCGCAACAAAATAACCAAAAAATAACAAAGATGTATCTGAAATATTTGAGTTTTCTGTTTTTGTCTATATTTCCCAACAAAATAACGAAAAGAAAACAAAAAACTATCTGAAATATTTGAGTTTTCTGTTTTTGTCCATATTTCGCAACAAAATAACCAAAACATAACAAAGAAGTATCTGAAATATTTGAGTTTTCTGTTTTTGTCTATATTTCCCAACAAAATAACGAAAAGAAAACAAAAAACTATCTGAAATATTTGAGTTTTCTGTTTTTGTCCATATTTCTCAACAAAATAACGAAAAGAAAACAAAAAAGTATCTGAAATATTTGAGTTTTCTGTTTTTGTCCATATTTCGCAACAAAATAACCAAAACATAACAAAGAAGTATCTGAAATATTTGAGTTTTCTGTTTTTGTCTATATTTCCCAACAAAATAACGAAAAGAAAACAAAAAACTATCTGAAATATTTGAGTTTTCTGTTTTTGTCCATATTTCTCAACAAAATAACGGAAAAAAAAACAAAAAAGTATCTGAAATATTTGAGTTTTCTGTTTTTGTCCATATTTCTCAACAAAATAACGAAAAGAAAACAAAAAAGTATCTGAAATATTTGAGTTTTCTGTTTTTGTCCATATTTCTCAACAACATAACGGAAAAACAAACAAAAAAGTATCTGAAATATTTGATTTTTCTGCTTTTGTCTATATTTCGCAACAAAATAACCAAAAAATAACAAAGATGTATCTGAAATATTTGAGTTTTCTGTTTTTGTCTATATTTCCCAACAAAATAACGAAGAGAAAACAAAAAACTATCTGAAATATTTGAGTTTTCTGTTTTTGTCCATATTTCGCAACAAAATAACCAAAACATAACAAAGAAGTATCTGAAATATTTGAGTTTTCTGTTTTTGTCCATATTTCCCAACGAAATAACGAAAAAAAACAAAAAGATATCTGAAATATTTGAGTTTTTTTTTCTCCATATTTCTCAACAAAATAAGGAAAAAACTAACAAGAAAGTATCTGAAATATTTGAGTTTTCTGTTTTTGTCTATATTTCGCAACAAAATAACCAAAACATAACAAAGAAGTATCTGAAATATTTAGAGTTTTCTGTTTTTGCCCATATTTCCCAACAAAATAACGAAAAAAAACAAAAAAATATCTGAAATATTTGAGTTTTCTGTTTTTGTCCATATTTCCCAACGAAATAACGAAAAAAAACAAGAAAGTATCTGAAATATTTGAGTTTTATGTTTTTGTCCATATTTCGCAACAAAACAACGAAAAAAACTAGCAAGAAAGTACCTGAAATATTTCGCAACAAAATAACCAAAAAATAACAAAGAAGTATATGAAATATTTGAGTTTTCTGTTTTTGTCTATATTTCGCAACAAAACAACGAAAAAACAAGGAAAGAGTATCTGAAATATTTGAGTTTTCTGTTCTTGTCTATATTTCCCAACGAAATAACGAAAAAAAACAAAAAAATATCTGAAATATTTGAGTTTTTTTTTGTCCATATTTCTCAACAAAATAAGGAAAAAAACTAACAAGAAAGTATCTGAAATATTTGAGTTTTCTGGTTTTGTCCATATTTCGCAACAAAATAACCAAAACATAACAAAGAAGTATCTGAAATATTTGAGTTTTCTGTTTTTGTCTATATTTCCCAACAAAATAACGAAAAGAAAACAAAAAACTATCTGAAATATTTGAGTTTTCTGTTTTTGTCCATATTTCTCAACAAAATAACGGAAAAAAAAACAAAAAAGTATCTGAAATATTTGAGTTATCTGTTTTTGTCCATATTTCGCAACAAAATAACCAAAACATAACAAAGAAGTATCTGAAATATTTGAGTTTTCTGTTTTTGTCCATATTTCGCAACAAAATAACCAAAACATAACAAAGAAGTATCTGAAATATTTGAGTTTTCTGTTCTTGTCTATATTTCCCAACGAAATAACGAAAAAAAACAAAAAAATATCTGAAATATTTGAGTTTTTTTTTGTCCAAATTTCTCAACAAAATAAGGAAAAAAACTAACAAGAAAGTATCTGAAATATTTGAGTTTTCTAGTTTTGTCCATATTTCGCAACAAAATAACCAAAACATAACAAAGAAGTATCTGAAATATTTGAGTTTTCTGTTTTTGTCTATATTTCCCAACATAATAACGAAAAGAAAACAAAAAACTATCTGAAATATTTGAGTTTTCTGTTTTTGTCCATATTTCTCAACAAAATAACCAAAACATAACAAAGAAGTATCTGAAATATTTGAGTTTTCTGTTTTTGTCCATATATCCCAACGAAATAACGAAAAAAAACAAAAAAATATCTGGAATATTTGAGTTTTTTTTTTGTCCATATTTCTCAACAAAATAAGGAAAAAAACTAACAAGAAAGTATCTGAAATATTTGAGTTTTACCAAAACATAACAAAGAAGTATCTGAAATATTTGAGTTTTCTGTTTTTGTCCATATTTCACAACGAAATAACGGAAAAAAAACAAAAAAGTATCTGAAATATTTGATTTTTCTGTTTTTGTCTATATTTCGCAACAAAATAACCGAAAAATAATAAAGAAGTATCTGAAATATTTGAGTTTTCTGTTTTTGTCCATATTTGACAACGAAATAACGAAAAAAAACAAAAAAATATCTGCAATCTTTGAGTTCTTTTTTGTCCATATTTCGCAATAATATAACGGAAAAAAAACGAAAAAGTATCTGAATTATTTTAGCTTTCTGTTTTTGTCCATATTTCGCAACAAAATAACGGAAAAAGAAACAAAAAAGTTTCTGAAATATTTGATTTTTCTGTTTTTGTCTATATTTCGCAACAAAATAACCAAAAAATAACAAAGAAGTATCTGAAATATTTGAGTTTTCTGTTTTTGTCCATATTTCCTAACAAAATAACGAAAAAATAACAAAAAATATCTAAAATATTTGAGTTTTCTTTTTTGTCCATATTTCGCAACAAAATAACAAGAAAGTATCTGAAATATTTGAGTTTTCTGTTTTTATCCATATTTCCCAACAAAATAACGAAAAAAAAACAAAAAAATATCTGAAATATTTGAGTTTTTTTTTTGTGCATATTTCGCAATAATATAACGGAAAAAAAACAAAAAAGTATCTGAAATATTTTAGCTTTCTGTTTTTGTCCATATTTCGCAACAAAATAACGGAAAAAAAACAAAAATGTATCTGAAATATTTTCTGTTTTTGTCTATATTTCCCAACGAAATAACGAAAAAAAAATAAGAAAGTATCTGAAATATTTGAGTTTTCTGTTTTTGTCCATATTTCGCAACAAAATAACGAACAAAAACAAGAAAGTATCTGAAATATTTGAGTTTTCTGTTTTTGTCCATATTTCGCAACAAAATAACGAAAAAAACTAGCAAGAAAGTACCTGAAATATTTCGCAACAAAATAACCAAAAAATAACATAGAAGTATCTGAAATATTTGAGTTTTTCTGTTTTTGTTAATATTTCGCAACAAAATAACCAAAACATAACAAAGAAGTATCTGAAATATTTGAGTTTTCTGTTTTTGCCCATATTTCCCAACAAAATAACGAAAAAAAACAAAAAAATATCTGAAATATTTGAGTTTTCTGTTTTTGTCCATATTTCCCAACGAAATAACGAAAAAAAACAAGAAAGTATCTGAAATATTTGAGTTTTCTGTTTTTGTCCATATTTCGCAACAAAATAACGAAAAAAACTAGCAAGAAAGTACCTGAAATATTTCGCAACAAAATAACCAAAAAATAACAAAGAAGTATATGAAATATTTGAGTTTTCTGTTTTTGTCCATATTTCGCAACAAAACAACGAAAAAACAACGAAATAGTATTGGAAATATTAGCTTTCTGTTTTTGTCCATATTTCGCAACAAAATAACGGAAAAAAACAAAAAAGTATCTGAAATATTTGATTTTTCTGCTTTTGTCTATATTTCTCAACAAAATAACCAAAAAATAACAAAGATGTATCTGAAATACTTGAGTTTTCTGTTTTTGTCTATATTTCCCAACAAAATAACGAAAAAAAAACAAAAAACTATCTGAAATATTTCAGTTTTCTGTTTTTGTCTATATTTCGCAACAAAATAACCAAAACATAACAAAGAAGTATCTGAAATATTTGAGTTTTCTGGTTTTGTCCATATTTCGCAACAAAATAACCAAAACATAACAAAGAAGTATCTGAAATATTTGAGTTTTCTGTTTTTGTCTATATTTCCCAACAAAATAACGAAAAGAAAACAAAAAACTATCTGAAATATTTGAGTTTTCTGTTTTTGTCCATATTTCTCAACAAAATAACGAAAAAAAAAAAAAAAATATATGAAATATTTGAGTTATCTGTTTTTGTCCATATTTCTCAACAAAATAACCAAAACATAACAAAGATGTATCTGAAATACTTGAGTTTTCTGTGTTTGTCTATATTTCCCAACAAAATAACGAAAAAAAAACAAAAAACTATCTGAAATATTTGAGTTTTCTGTTTTTGTCTATATTTCGCAACAAAATAACCAAAACATAACAAAGAAGTATCTGAAATATTTGAGTTTTCTGTTTTTGTTCATATTTCTCAACAAAATAAGGAAAAAAACTAACAAGAAAGTATCTGAAATATTTGAGTTATCTGTTTTTGTCCATATTTCTCAACAAAATAACCAAAACATAACAAAGATGTATCTGAAATACTTGAGTTTTCTGTTTTTGTCTATATTTCCCAACAAAATAACGAAAAAAAAACAAAAAACTATCTGAAATATTTGAGTTTTCTGGTTTTGTCCATATTTCGCAACAAAATAACCAAAACATAACAAAGATGTATCTGAAATACTTGAGTTTTCTGTTTTTGTCTATATTTCCCAACAAAATAACGAAAAAAAAACAAAAAACTATCTGAAATATTTGAGTTTTCTAGTTTTGTCCATATTTCTCAACAAAATAACGAAAAAAAAACAAAAAAGTATCTGAAATATTTGAGTTATCTGTTTTTGTCCATATTTCTCAACAAAATAACCAAAACATAACAAAGATGTATCTGAAATACTTGAGTTTTCTGTTTTTGTCTATATTTCCCAACAAAATAACGAAAAAAAAACAAAAAACTATCTGAAATATTTGAGTTTTCTGGTTTTGTCTATATTTCGCAACAAAATAACCAAAACATAACAAAGAAGTATCTGAAATATTTGAGTTTTCTGTTTTTGTCTATATTTCCCAACAAAATAACGAAAAGAAAACAAAAAACTATCTGAAATATTTGAGTTTTCTGTTTTTGTCTATATTTCGCAACAAAATAACCAAAACATAACAAAGAAGTATCTGAAATATTTGAGTTTTCTGTTTTTGTCCATATTTCGCAACAAAACAACGAAAAAACAACGAAATAGTATTGGAAATATTTTAGCTTTCTGTTTTTGTCCATATTTCGCAACAAAATAACGGAAAAAAACAAAAAAGTATCTGAAATATTTGATTTTTCTGCTTTTGTCTATATTTCGCAACAAAATAATCAAAAAATAACAAAGATGTATCTGAAATACTTGAGTTTTCTGTTTTTGTCTATATTTCCCAACAAAATAACGAAAAAAAAAACAAAAAACTATCTGAAATATTTGAGTTTTCTGTTTTTGTCTATATTTCGCAACAAAATAACCAAAACATAACAAAGAAGTATCTGAAATATTTGAGTTTTCTGTTTTTGTCCATATTTCTCAACAAAATAAGGAAAAAAACTAACAAGAAAGTATCTGAAATATTTGAGTTTTCTGGTTTTGTCCATATTTCGCAACAAAATAACCAAAACATAACAAAGAAGTATCTGAAATATTTGAGTTTTCTGTTTTTGTCTATATTTCCCAACAAAATAACGAAAAGAAAACAAAAAACTATCTGAAATATTTGAGTTTTCTGTTTTTGTCCATATATCCCAACGAAATAACGAAAAAAAACAAAAAAATATCTGGAATATTTGAGTTTTTTTTTTGTCCATATTTCTCAACAAAATAAGGAAAAAAACTAACAAGAAAGTATCTGAAATATTTGAGTTTTCTGTTTTTGTCTATATTTCGCAACAAAATAACCAACACATAACAAAGAAGTATCTGAAATATTTGAGTTTTCTCTTTTTGTCCATATTTCACAACGAAATAACGGAAAAAAAACAAAAAAGTATCTGAAATATTTGATTTTTCTGTTTTTGTCTATATTTCGCAACAAAATAACCAAAAAATAACAAAGAAGTATCTGAAATATTTGAGTTTTCTGTTTTTGTCCATATTTCACAACGAAATAACGAAAAAAAAACTAAAAATATCTGCAATATTTGAGTTTTTTTTTGTCCATATTTCGCAATAATATAACGAAAAAAAAACAAAAAAGTATCTGAAATATTTTGGCTTTCTGTTTTTGTCCATATTTTGCAACAAAATAACGGAAAAAGAAACAAAAAAGTTTCTGAAATATTTGATTTTTCTGTTTTTGTCTATATTTCGCAACAAAATAACCAAAAAATAACAAAGAAGTATCTGAAATATTTGAGTTTTCTGTTTTTGTCCATATTTCACAACGAAATAACGAAAAAAAACAAAAAAATATCTGCAATCTTTGAGTTCTTTTTAGTCCATATTTCGCAATAATATAACGGAAAAAAAACGAAAAAGTATCTGAAATATTTTAGCTTTCTGTTTTTGTCCATATTGCGCAACAAAATAACGGAAAAAGAAACAAAAAAGTTTCTGAAATATTTGATTTTTCTGTTTTGTCTATATTTCGCAACAAAATAACCAAAAAATAACATAGAAGTATCTGAAATATTTGAGTTTTCTGTTTTTGTCCATATTTCCTAACAAAATAACGAAAAAATAACAAAAAATATCTAAAATATTTGAGTTTTCTTTTTTGTCCATATTTCGCAACAAAATAACAAGAAAGTATCTGAAATATTTGAGTTTTCTGTTTTGTCCATATTTCCCAACAAAATAACGAAAAAAAAACAAAAAAATATCTGAAATATTTGAGTTTTTTTTTTGTGCATATTTCGCAATAATATAACGGAAAAAAAACGAAAAAGTATCTGAAATATTTTAGCTTTCTGTTTTTGTCCATATTGCGCAACAAAATAACGGAAAAAGAAACAAAAAAGTTTCTGAAATATTTGATTTTTCTGTTTTGTCTATATTTCGCAACAAAATAACCAAAAAATAACATAGAAGTATCTGAAATATTTGAGTTTTCTGTTTTTGTCCATATTTCCTAACAAAATAACGAAAAAATAACAAAAAATATCTAAAATATTTGAGTTTTCTTTTTTGTCCATATTTCGCAACAAAATAACAAGAAAGTATCTGAAATATTTGAGTTTTCTGTTTTGTCCATATTTCCCAACAAAATAACGAAAAAAAAACAAAAAAATATCTGAAATATTTGAGTTTTTTTTTTGTGCATATTTCGCAATAATATAACGGAAAAAAAACAAAAAAGTATCTGAAATATTTTAGCTTTTGTCCATATTTCGCAACAAAATAACGGAAAAAAAACAAAAATGTATCTGAAATATTTTCTGTTTTTGTCCATATTTCGGAATAAAATAACGAAAAAAAAACAAAAAAATATCTAAAATATTTGAGTTTTCTTTTTTGTCCATATTTCGCAACAAAATAACGAAAAAAAAACAAAAAAAATATGTGAAATATTTGAGTTTTTTTTTGTGCATATTTCGCAATAATATAACGGAAAAAAAACAAAAAAGTATCTGAAATATTTTAGCTTTCTGTTTTTGTCCATATTTCGCAACAAAATAACGGAAAAAAAACAAAAATGTATCTGAAATATTTTCTGTTTTTGTCCATATTTCGCAATAAAATAACGAAAAAAACAAAAAAATATCTAAAATATTTGAGTTTTCTTTTTTGTCCATATTTCGCAACAAAATAACGAAAAAAAACAAAAAAAATATGTGAAATATTTGAGTTTTTTTGTGTGCATATTTCGCAATAATATAACGGAAAAAAAACAAAAAAGTATCTGAAATATTTTAGCTTTCTGTTTTTGTCCATATTTCGCAACAAAATAACGGAAAAAAAACAAAAGAGTATCTGAAATATTTTCTGTTTTTGTCCATATTTCGCAACAAAATAACGAAAAAAAAACGAAAAAAAATATCTGAAATATTTGAGTTTTTTTTTGTGCATATTTCGCAATAATATAACGGAAAAAAAACTAAAAAGTATCTGAAATATTTTAGCTTTCTGTTTTTGTCCATATTTCGCAATAAAATAACGAAAAAAAACAAAAAAATATCTAAAATATTTGAGTTTTCTTTTTTGTCCATATTTCGCAACAAAATAACGAAAAAAAAACAAAAAAAATATCTGAAATATTTGAGTTTTTTTTTGTGCATATTTCGCAATAATATAACGGAAAAAAAACAAAAAAGTATCTGAAATATTTGAGTTTTCTGTTTTTGTCCATATTTCCCAACAAAATAACGAAAAAAAACAAAAAAAATATCTGAAATATTTGAGTTTTTTTTTGTGCATATTTCGCAATAATATAACGGAAAAAAAACAAAAAAGTATCTGAAATATTTTAGCTTTCTGTTTTTGTCCATATTTCGCAACAAAATAACGCAAAAAAAAACAAAAAAGTATCTGAAATATTTTAGCTTTCTGTTTTTGTCCATATTTCGCAACAAAATAACGGAAAAAAAACAAAAAAGTATCTGAAATATTTGATTTTTCTGCTTTTGTCTATATTTCGCAACAAAATAACGAAAACAAAAACAAAAAACTATCTGAAATATTTGAGTTTTCTGTTTTTGTCTATATTTCGCAACAAAATAACCAAAACATAACAAAGAAGTATCTGAAATATTTGAGTTTTCTGTTTTTGTCCATATTTCCCAACGAAATAACGAAAAAAAACAAGAAAGTATCTGAAATATTTGAGTTTTCTGTTTTTGTCCATATATCTTAACGAAATAACGAAAAAAAACAAAAAAATATCTGGAATATTTGAGTTTTTTTTTTGTCCATATTTCTCAACAAAATAAGGAAAAAACTAACAAGAAAGTATCTGAAATATTTGATTTTTCTGTTTTTGTATATATTTCGCAACAAAATAACCAAAACATAACAAAGAAGTATCTGAAATATTTGAGTTTTCTGTTTTTGTCCATATTTCCCAACGAAATAACGAAAAAAAACAAGAAAGTATCTGAAATATTTGAGTTTTCTGTTTTTGTCCATATTTCTCAACAAAATAACCAAAACATAACAAAGAAGTATCTGAAATATTTGAGTTTTCTGTTTTTGTCCATATATCTTAACGAAATAACGAAAAAAAACCAAAAAATATCTGGAATATTTGAGTTTTTTTTTGTCCATATTTCTCAACAAAATAAGGAAAAAAACTAACAAGAAAGTATCTGAAATATTTGAGTTTTCTGTTTTTGTCTATATTTCGCAACAAAATAACCAAAACATAACAAAGAAGTATCTGAAATATTTGAGTTTTCTGTTTTTGTCCATATTTCCTAACAAAAAAGCGGGAAAAAAACAAAAAAGTATCTGAAATATTTCCGTTTTCTGTTTTTGTCCATATTTCCCAACGAAATAACGAAAAAAAAAAAAAAATATCTGAAATATTTGAGTTTTTTTTTTGTCCATATTTCTCAACAAAATAAGGAAAAAAACTAACAAGAAAGTATCTGAAATATTTGAGTTTTCTGTTTTTGTCTATATTTCGCAACAAAATAACCAAAACATAGCAAAGAAGTATCTGAAATATTTGAGTTTTCTGTTTTTGTCCATATTTCCCAACGAAATAACGAAAAAAAACAAAAAAATATCTGAAATATTTGAGTTTTTTTTTTGTCCTTATTTTTCAACAAAATAAGGAAAAAAACTAACAAGAAAGTATATGAACTATTTGAGTTTTCTGTTTTTGTCTATATTTCGCAACAAAACAACGAAAAAGCAACGAAAGAGTATCTGAAATATTTTAGCTTTCTGTTTTTGTCCATATTTCGCAACAAAATAACGGAAAAAAAACAAAAAAGTATCTGAAATATTTGATTTTTCTGCTTTTGTCTATATTTCGCAACAAAATAACGAAAACAAAAACAAAAAACTATCTGAAATATTTGAGTTTTCTGTTTTTGTCTATATTTCGCAACAAAATAACCAAAACATAACAAAGAAGTATCTGAAATATTTGAGTTTTCTGTTTTTGTCCATATTTCCCAACGAAATAACGAAAAAAAACAAGAAAGTATCTGAAATATTTGAGTTTTCTGTTTTTGTTCATATATCTTAACGAAATAACGAAAAAAAACAAAAAAATATCTGGAATATTTGAGTTTTTTTTTTGTCCATATTTCTCAACAAAATAAGGAAAAAACTAACAAGAAAGTATCTGAAATATTTGATTTTTCTGTTTTTGTATATATTTCGCAACAAAATAACCAAAACATAACAAAGAAGTATCTGAAATATTTGAGTTTTCTGTTTTTGTCCATATTTCCCAACGAAATAACGAAAAAAAACAAGAAAGTATCTGAAATATTTGAGTTTTCTGTTTTTGTCCATATTTCTCAACAAAATAACCAAAACATAACAAAGAAGTATCTGAAATATTTGAGTTTTCTGTTTTTGTCCATATATCTTAACGAAATAACGGAAAAAAAACAAAAAAGTATCTGAAATATTTGATTTTTCTGCTTTTGTCTATATTTCGCAACAAAATAACGAAAACAAAAACAAAAAACTATCTGAAATATTTGAGTTTTCTGTTTTTGTCTATATTTCGCAACAAAATAACCAAAACATAACAAAGAAGTATCTGAAATATTTGAGTTTTCTGTTTTTGTCCATATTTCCCAACGAAATAACGAAAAAAAACAAGAAAGTATCTGAAATATTTGAGTTTTCTGTTTTTGTCCATATATCTTAACGAAATAACGAAAAAAAACAAAAAAATATCTGGAATATTTGAGTTTTTTTTTTGTCCATATTTCTCAACAAAATAAGGAAAAAACTAACAAGAAAGTATCTGAAATATTTGATTTTTCTGTTTTTGTATATATTTCGCAACAAAATAACCAAAACATAACAAAGAAGTATCTGAAATATTTGAGTTTTCTGTTTTTGTCCATATTTCCCAACGAAATAACGAAAAAAAACAAGAAAGTATCTGAAATATTTGAGTTTTCTGTTTTTGTCCATATTTCTCAACAAAATAACCAAAACATAACAAAGAAGTATCTGAAATATTTGAGTTTTCTGTTTTTGTCCATATATCTTAACGAAATAACGAAAAAAAACCAAAAAATATCTGGAATATTTGAGTTTTTTTTTGTCCATATTTCTCAACAAAATAAGGAAAAAAACTAACAAGAAAGTATCTGAAATATTTGAGTTTTCTTCTTTTGTCTATATTTCGCAACAAAATAACCAAAACATAACAAAGAAGTATCTGAAATATTTGAGTTTTCTGTTTTTGTCCATATTTCCTAACAAAAAAGCGGGAAAAAAACAAAAAAGTATCTGAAATATTTGAGTTTTCTGTTTTTGTCCATATTTCCCAACGAAATAACGAAAAAAAAAAAAAAATATCTGAAATATTTGAGTTTTTTTTTTGTCCATATTTCTCAACAAAATAAGGAAAAAAACTAACAAGAAAGTATCTGAAATATTTGAGTTTTCTGTTTTTGTCTATATTTCGCAACAAAATAACCAAAACATAGCAAAGAAGTATCTGAAATATTTGAGTTTTCTGTTTTTGTCCATATTTCCCAACGAAATAACGAAAAAAAACAAAAAAATATCTGAAATATTTGAGTTTTTTTTTTGTCCTTATTTTTCAACAAAATAAGGAAAAAAACTAACAAGAAAGTATATGAACTATTTGAGTTTTCTGTTTTTGTCTATATTTCGCAACAAAACAACGAAAAAGCAACGAAAGAGTATCTGAAATATTTTAGCTTTCTGTTTTTGTCCATATTTCGCAACAAAATAACGGAAAAAAAACAAAAAAGTATCTGAAATATTTGATTTTTCTGTTTTTGTCCATATTTCTCAACAAAATAAGGAAAAAAAATAACAAGAAAGTATCTGAAATATTTGATTTTTCTGTTTTTGTCTATATTTCGCAACAAAATAACGAAAAAAAAACAAAAAACTATCTGAAATATTTGAGTTTTCTGTTTTTGTCCATATTTCTCAACAAAATAAGGAAAAAAAATAACAAGAAAGTATCTGAAATATTTGATTTTTCTGTTTTTGTCTATATTTCGCAACAAAATAACCAAAACATAACAAAGAAGTATCTGAAATATTTGAGTTTTCTGTTTTTGTCCATATTTCCTAACAAAATAACGAAAAAAAACAAAAAAATATCTGAAATATTTGAGTTTTCTTTTTTGTCCATATTTCGCAACAAAATAACAAGAAAGTATCTGAAATATTTGATTTTTCTGTTTTTGTCTATATTTCGCAACAAAATAACCAAAACATAACAAAGAAGTATCTGAAATATTTGAGTTTTCTGTTTTTGTCCATATTTCCCAACGAAATAACGAAAAAAAACAAAAATATATCTGAAATATTTGAGTTTTTTTTTGTCCATATTTCTCAACAAAATAAGGAAAAAAACTAACAAGAAAGTATCTGAAATATTTGAGTTTTCTGGTTTTGTCCATATTAAGCAACAAAATAATCAAAACATAACAAAGAAGTATCTGAAATATTTGAGTTTTCTGTTTTTGTCTATATTTCCCAACAAAATAACGAAAAGAAAACAAAAAACTATCTGAAATATTTGAGTTTTCTGTTTTTGTCCATATTTCTCAACAAAATAACGGAAAAAAAAAACAAAAAAGTATCTGAAATATTTGAGTTATCTGTTTTTGTCCATATTTCTCAACAAAATAACCAAAACATAACAAAGAAGTATCTGAAATATTTGAGTTTTCTGTTTTTGTCCATATATCCCAACGAAATAACGAAAAAAAACAAAAAAATATCTGGAATATTTGAGTTTTTTTTTGTCCATATTTCTCAACAAAATAAGGAAAAAAACTAACAAGAAAGTATCTGAAATATTTGAGTTTTCTGTTTTTGTCTATATTTCGGAACAAAATAACCAAAACATAACAAAGAAGTATCTGAAATATTTGAGTTTTCTGTTTTTGTCCATATTTCACAACGAAATAACGAAAAAAAACAAAAAAGTATCTGAAATATTTGATTTTTCTGTTTTTGTCTATATTTCGCAACAAAATAACCAAAAAATAACAAAGAAGTATCTGAAATATTTGAGTTTTCTGTTTTTGTCCATATTTCACAACGAAATAACGAAAAAAAAACTAAAAATATCTGCAATATTTGAGTTTTTTTTTGTCCATATTTCGCAATAATATAACGAAAAAAAAACAAAAAAGTATCTGAAATATTTTGGCTTTCTGTTTTTGTCCATATTTTGCAACAAAATAACGGAAAAAGAAACAAAAAAGTTTCTGAAATATTTGACTTTTCTGTTTTTGTCTATATTTCGCAACAAAATAACTAAAAAATAACAAAGAAGTATCTGAAATATTTGAGTTTTCTGTTTTTGTCCATATTTCACAACGAAATAACGAAAAAATAACAAAAAATATCTAAAATATTTGAGTTTTCTTTTTTGTCCATATTTCGCAACAATATAACAAGAAAGTATCTGAAATATTTGAGTTTTCCGTTTTTGTCCATATTTCCCAACAAAATAACGAAAAAAAACAAAAAATATCTGAAATATTTGAGTATTTTTTTTGTGCATATTTCGCAATAATATAACGGAAAAAAAACAAAAAAGTATCTGAAATATTTTAGCTTTCTGTTTTTGTCCATATTTCGCAACAAAATAACGGAAAAAAAAAACAAAAATGTATCTGAAATATTTGATTTTTCTGTTTTTGTCCATATTTCTCAACAAAATAAGGAAAAAAAATAACAAGAAAGTATCTGAAATATTTGAGTTTTCTGTTTTTGTCTATATTTCCCAACAAAATAACGAAAAGAAACCAAAAAAGTATCTGAAATATTTGAGTTTTCTGTTTTTGTCCATATTTCTCAACAAAATAACCAAAACGTAACAAAGAAGTATCTGAAATATTTGAATTTTCTGTTTTTGTCCATATATCTTAACGAAATAACGAAAAAAAACAAAAGAATATCTGGAATATTTGAGTTTTTTTTTTGTCCATATTTCTCAACAAAATAAGGAAAAAAACTAACAAGAAAGTATCTGAAATATTTGAGTTTTCTGTTTTTGTCTATATTTCGCAACAAAATAACCAAAACATAACAAAGAAGTATCTGAAATATTTGAGTTTTCTGTTTTTGTCCATATTTCCCAACGAAATAACGAAAAAAAACAAGAAAGTATCTGAAATATTTGAGTTTTCTGTTTTTGTCCATATTTCCTAACAAAATAACGAAAAAATAACAAAAAATATCTAAAATATTTGAGTTTTCTTTTTTGTCCATATTTCGCAACAAAATAACAAGAAAGTATCTGAAATATTTGAGTTTTCTGTTTTGTCCATATTTCCCAACAAAATAACGAAAAAAAAACAAAAAAATATCTGAAATATTTGAGTTTTTTTTTTGTGCATATTTCGCAATAATATAACGGAAAAAAAACAAAAAAGTATCTGAAATATTTTAGCTTTTGTCCATATTTCGCAACAAAATAACGGAAAAAAAACAAAAATGTATCTGAAATATTTTCTGTTTTTGTCCATATTTCGGAATAAAATAACGAAAAAAAAACAAAAAAATATCTAAAATATTTGAGTTTTCTTTTTTGTCCATATTTCGCAACAAAATAACGAAAAAAAAACAAAAAAAATATGTGAAATATTTGAGTTTTTTTTTGTGCATATTTCGCAATAATATAACGGAAAAAAAACAAAAAAGTATCTGAAATATTTTAGCTTTCTGTTTTTGTCCATATTTCGCAACAAAATAACGGAAAAAAAACAAAAATGTATCTGAAATATTTTCTGTTTTTGTCCATATTTCGCAATAAAATAACGAAAAAAAACAAAAAAATATCTAAAATATTTGAGTTTTCTTTTTTGTCCATATTTCGCAACAAAATAACGAAAAAAAAACAAAAAAAATATGTGAAATATTTGAGTTTTTTTGTGTGCATATTTCGCAATAATATAACGGAAAAAAAACAAAAAAGTATCTGAAATATTTTAGCTTTCTGTTTTTGTCCATATTTCGCAACAAAATAACGGAAAAAAAACAAAAAAGTATCTGAAATATTTTCTGTTTTTGTCCATATTTCGCAACAAAATAACGAAAAAAAAACGAAAAAAAATATCTGAAATATTTGAGTTTTTTTTTGTGCATATTTCGCAATAATATAACGGAAAAAAAACTAAAAAGTATCTGAAATATTTTAGCTTTCTGTTTTTGTCCATATTTCGCAATAAAATAACGAAAAAAAACAAAAAAATATCTAAAATATTTGAGTTTTCTTTTTTGTCCATATTTCGCAACAAAATAACGAAAAAAAAACAAAAAAAATATCTGAAATATTTGAGTTTTTTTTTGTGCATATTTCGCAATAATATAACGGAAAAAAAACAAAAAAGTATCTGAAATATTTGAGTTTTCTGTTTTTGTCCATATTTCCCAACAAAATAACGAAAAAAAACAAAAAAAATATCTGAAATATTTGAGTTTTTTTTTTGTGCATATTTCGCAATAATATAACGGAAAAAAAACAAAAAAGTATCTGAAATATTTTAGCTTTCTGTTTTTGTCCATATTTCGCAACAAAATAACGCAAAAAAAAACAAAAAAGTATCTGAAATATTTTAGCTTTCTGTTTTTGTCCATATTTCGCAACAAAATAACGGAAAAAAAACAAAAAAGTATCTGAAATATTTGATTTTTCTGCTTTTGTCTATATTTCGCAACAAAATAACGAAAACAAAAACAAAAAACTATCTGAAATATTTGAGTTTTCTGTTTTTGTCTATATTTCGCAACAAAATAACCAAAACATAACAAAGAAGTATCTGAAATATTTGAGTTTTCTGTTTTTGTCCATATTTCCCAACGAAATAACGAAAAAAAACAAGAAAGTATCTGAAATATTTGAGTTTTCTGTTTTTGTCCATATATCTTAACGAAATAACGAAAAAAAACAAAAAAATATCTGGAATATTTGAGTTTTTTTTTTGTCCATATTTCTCAACAAAATAAGGAAAAAACTAACAAGAAAGTATCTGAAATATTTGATTTTTCTGTTTTTGTATATATTTCGCAACAAAATAACCAAAACATAACAAAGAAGTATCTGAAATATTTGAGTTTTCTGTTTTTGTCCATATTTCCCAACGAAATAACGAAAAAAAACAAGAAAGTATCTGAAATATTTGAGTTTTCTGTTTTTGTCCATATTTCTCAACAAAATAACCAAAACATAACAAAGAAGTATCTGAAATATTTGAGTTTTCTGTTTTTGTCCATATATCTTAACGAAATAACGAAAAAAAACCAAAAAATATCTGGAATATTTGAGTTTTTTTTTGTCCATATTTCTCAACAAAATAAGGAAAAAAACTAACAAGAAAGTATCTGAAATATTTGAGTTTTCTGTTTTTGTCTATATTTCGCAACAAAATAACCAAAACATAACAAAGAAGTATCTGAAATATTTGAGTTTTCTGTTTTTGTCCATATTTCCTAACAAAAAAGCGGGAAAAAAACAAAAAAGTATCTGAAATATTTGAGTTTTCTGTTTTTGTCCATATTTCCCAACGAAATAACGAAAAAAAAAAAAAAATATCTGAAATATTTGAGTTTTTTTTTTGTCCATATTTATCAACAAAATAAGGAAAAAAACTAACAAGAAAGTATCTGAAATATTTGAGTTTTCTGTTTTTGTCTATATTTCGCAACAAAATAACCAAAACATAGCAAAGAAGTATCTGAAATATTTGAGTTTTCTGTTTTTGTCCATATTTCTTAACGAAATAACGAAAAAAAACAAAAAAATATCTGAAATATTTGAGTTTTTTTTTTGTCCTTATTTTTCAACAAAATAAGGAAAAAAACTAACAAGAAAGTATATGAACTATTTGAGTTTCTGTTTTTGTCTATATTTCGCAACAAAACAACGAAAAAGCAACGAAAGAGTATCTGAAATATTTTAGCTTTCTGTTTTTGTCCATATTTCGCAACAAAATAACGGAAAAAAACAAAAAAGTATCTGAAATATTTGATTTTTCTGTTTTTGTCCATATTTCTCAACAAAATAAGGAAAAAAAATAACAAGAAAGTATCTGAAATATTTGATTTTTCTGTTTTTGTCTATATTTCGCAACAAAATAACGAAAAAAAAACAAAAAACTATCTGAAATATTTGAGTTTTCTGTTTTTGTCCATATTTCTCAACAAAATAAGGAAAAAAAATAACAAGAAAGTATCTGAAATATTTGATTTTTCTGTTTTTGTCTATATTTCGCAACAAAATAACCAAAACATAACAAAGAAGTATCTGAAATATTTGAGTTTTCTGTTTTTGTCCATATTTCCTAACAAAATAACGAAAAAAAACAAAAAAATATCTGAAATATTTGAGTTTTCTTTTTTGTCCATATTTCGCAACAAAATAACAAGAAAGTATCTGAAATATTTGATTTTTCTGTTTTTGTCTATATTTCGCAACAAAATAACCAAAACATAACAAAGAAGTATCTGAAATATTTGAGTTTTCTGTTTTTGACCATATTTCCCAACGAAATAACGAAAAAAAACAAAAATATATCTGAAATATTTGAGTTTTTTTTTGTCCATATTTCTCAACAAAATAAGGAAAAAAACTAACAAGAAAGTATCTGAAATATTTGAGTTTTCTGGTTTTGTCCATATTAAGCAACAAAATAATCAAAACATAACAAAGAAGTATCTGAAATATTTGAGTTTTCTGTTTTTGTCTATATTTCCCAACAAAATAACGAAAAGAAAACAAAAAACTATCTGAAATATTTGAGTTTTCTGTTTTTGTCCATATTTCTCAACAAAATAACGGAAAAAAAAAACAAAAAAGTATCTGAAATATTTGAGTTATCTGTTTTTGTCCATATTTCTCAACAAAATAACCAAAACATAACAAAGAAGTATCTGAAATATTTGAGTTTTCTGTTTTTGTCCATATATCCCAACGAAATAACGAAAAAAAACAAAAAAATATCTGGAATATTTGAGTTTTTTTTTGTCCATATTTCTCAACAAAATAAGGAAAAAAACTAACAAGAAAGTATCTGAAATATTTGAGTTTTCTGTTTTTGTCTATATTTCGCAACAAAATAACCAAAACATAACAAAGAAGTATCTGAAATATTTGAGTTTTCTGTTTTTGTCCATATTTCACAACGAAATAACGAAAAAAAACAAAAAAGTATCTGAAATATTTGATTTTTCTGTTTTTGTCTATATTTCGCAACAAAATAACCAAAAAATAACAAAGAAGTATATGAAATATTTGAGTTTTCTGTTTTTGTCCATATTTCACAACGAAATAACGAAAAAAAAACTAAAAATATCTGCAATATTTGAGTTTTTTTTTGTCCATATTTCGCAATAATATAACGAAAAAAAAACAAAAAAGTATCTGAAATATTTTGGCTTTCTGTTTTTGTCCATATTTTGCAACAAAATAACGGAAAAAGAAACAAAAAAGTTTCTGAAATATTTGACTTTTCTGTTTTTGTCTATATTTCGCAACAAAATAACTAAAAAATAACAAAGAAGTATCTGAAATATTTGAGTTTTCTGTTTTTTGTCCATATTTCACAACGAAATAACGAAAAAAAACAAAAAAATATCTGCAATCTTTGAGTTCTTTTTTGTCCATATTTCGCAATAATATAACGGAAAAAAAACGAAAAAGTATCTGAAATATTTTAGCTTTCTGTTTTTGTCCATATTTCGCAACAAAATAAAGGAAAAAGAAACAAAAAATGTTTCTGAAATATTTGATTTTTCTGTTTTTGTCTATATTTCGCAACAAAATAACCAAAAAATAACAAAGAAGTATCTGAAATATTTGAGTTTTCTGTTTTTGTCCATATTTCCTAACAAAATAACGAAAAAATAACAAAAAATATCTAAAATATTTGAGTTTTCTTTTTTGTCCATATTTCGCAACAATATAACAAGAAAGTATCTGAAATATTTGAGTTTTCCGTTTTTGTCCATATTTCCCAACAAAATAACGAAAAAAAAACAAAAAATATCTGAAATATTTGAGTATTTTTTTTGTGCATATTTCGCAATAATATAACGGAAAAAAAACAAAAAAGTATCTGAAATATTTTAGCTTTCTGTTTTTGTCCATATTTCGCAACAAAATAACGGAAAAAAAAAAACAAAAATGTATCTGAAATATTTGATTTTTCTGTTTTTGTCCATATTTCTCAACAAAATAAGGAAAAAAAATAACAAGAAAGTATCTGAAATATTTGAGTTTTCTGTTTTTGTCTATATTTCCCAACAAAATAACGAAAAGAAACCAAAAAAGTATCTGAAATATTTGAGTTTTCTGTTTTTGTCCATATTTCTCAACAAAATAACCAAAACATAACAAAGAAGTATCTGAAATATTTGAATTTTCTGTTTTTGTCCATATATCTTAACGAAATAACGAAAAAAAACAAAAGAATATCTGGAATATTTGAGTTTTTTTTTTGTCCATATTTCTCAACAAAATAAGGAAAAAAACTAACAAGAAAGTATCTGAAATATTTGAGTTTTCTGTTTTTGTCTATATTTCGCAACAAAATAACCAAAACATAACAAAGAAGTATCTGAAATATTTGAGTTTTCTGTTTTTGTCCATATTTCCCAACGAAATAACGAAAAAAAACAAGAAAGTATCTGAAATATTTGAGTTTTCTGTTTTTGTCCATATTTCGCAACAAAATAACGAAAAAAAACAAGAAAGTATCTGAAATATTTTAGTTTTCTGTTTTTGTCCGTATTTCGCAACAAAATAACGGGAAAAAAACAAAAAAGTATCTGAAATATTTGAGTTTTCTGTTTTTGTCCATATATCTTAACGAAATAACGAAAAAAAACAAAAAAATATCTGGAATATTTGAGTTTTTTTTTTGTCCATATTTCTCAACAAAATAAGGAAAAAACTAACAAGAAAGTATCGGAATATTTGATTTTTCTGTTTTTGTCTATATTTCGCAACAAAATAACCAAAACATAACAAAGAAGTATCTGAAATATTTGAGTTTTCTGTTTTTGTCCATATTTCCCAACGAAATAACGAAAAAAAACAAGAAAGTATCTGAAATATTTGAGTTTTCTGTTTTTGTCCATATTTCTCAACAAAATAACCAAAACATAACAAAGAAGTATCTGAAATATTTGAGTTTTCTGTTTTTGTCCATATATCTTAACGAAATAACGAAAAAAAACAAAAAAATATCTGGAATATTTGAGTTTTTTTTTTGTCCATATTTCTCAACAAAATAAGGAAAAAAACTAACAAGAAAGTATCTGAAATATTTGAGTTTTCTGTTTTTGTCCATATTTCCTAACAAAAAAAACGGGAAAAAAACAAAAAAGTATCTGAAATATTTGAGTTTTCTGTTTTTGTCCATATTTCCCAACGAAATAACGACAAAAAAAAAAAAATATCTGAAATATTTGAGTTTTTTTTTTGTCCATATTTCTCAACAAAATAAGGAAAAAAACTAACAAGAAAGTATCTGAAATATTTGAGTTTTCTGTTTTTGTCTATATTTCGCAACAAAATAACCAAAACATAACAAAGAAGTATCTGAAATATTTGAGTTTTCTGTTTTTGTCCATATTTCACAACGAAATAACGGAAAAAAAACAAAAAAGTATCTGAAATATTTGATTTTTCTGTTTTTGTCTATATTTCGCAACAAAATAACCAAAAAATAACAAAGAAGTATCTGAAATATTTGAGTTTTCTGTTTTTGTCCATATTTCACAACGAAATAACGAAAAAAAACTAAAAATATCTGGAATATTTGAGTTTTTTTTTTGTCCATATTTCTCAACAAAATAAGGAAAAAAACTAACAAGAAAGTATCTGAAATATTTGAGTTTTCTGTTTTTGTCCATATTTCCTAACAAAAAAAACGGGAAAAAAACAAAAAAGTATCTGAAATATTTGAGTTTTCTGTTTTTGTCCATATTTCCCAACGAAATAACGACAAAAAAAAAAAAATATCTGAAATATTTGAGTTTTTTTTTTGTCCATATTTCTCAACAAAATAAGGAAAAAAACTAACAAGAAAGTATCTGAAATATTTGAGTTTTCTGTTTTTGTCTATATTTCGCAACAAAATAACCAAAACATAACAAAGAAGTATCTGAAATATTTGAGTTTTCTGTTTTTGTCCATATTTCACAACGAAATAACGAAAAAAAACAAGAAAGTATCTGAAATATTTGAGTTTTCTGTTTTTGTCCATATTTCGCAACAAAATAACGAAAAAAAACAAGAAAGTATCTGAAATATTTTAGTTTTCTGTTTTTGTCCGTATTTCGCAACAAAATAACGGGAAAAAAACAAAAAAGTATCTGAAATATTTGAGTTTTCTGTTTTTGTCCATATATCTTAACGAAATAACGAAAAAAAACAAAAAAATATCTGGAATATTTGAGTTTTTTTTTTGTCCATATTTCTCAACAAAATAAGGAAAAAAACTAACAAGAAAGTATCTGAAATATTTGAGTTTTCTGTTTTTGTCCATATTTCCTAACAAAAAAAACGGGAAAAAAACAAAAAAGTATCTGAAATATTTGAGTTTTCTGTTTTTGTCCATATTTCCCAACGAAATAACGACAAAAAAAAAAAAATATCTGAAATATTTGAGTTTTTTTTTTGTCCATATTTCTCAACAAAATAAGGAAAAAAACTAACAAGAAAGTATCTGAAATATTTGAGTTTTCTGTTTTTGTCCATATTTCGCAACAAAATAACGAAAAAAAACAAGAAAGTATCTGAAATATTTTAGTTTTCTGTTTTTGTCCGTATTTCGCAACAAAATAACGGGAAAAAAACAAAAAAGTATCTGAAATATTTGAGTTTTCTGTTTTTGTCCATATATCTTAACGAAATAACGAAAAAAAACAAAAAAATATCTGGAATATTTGAGTTTTTTTTTTGTCCATATTTCTCAACAAAATAAGGAAAAAACTAACAAGAAAGTATCTGAAATATTTGATTTTTCTGTTTTTGTCTATATTTCGCAACAAAATAACCAAAACATAACAAAGAAGTATCTGAAATATTTGAGTTTTCTGTTTTTGTCCATATTTCCCAACGAAATAACGAAAAAAAACAAGAAAGTATCTGAAATATTTGAGTTTTCTGTTTTTGTCCATATTTCTCAACAAAATAACCAAAACATAACAAAGAAGTATCTGAAATATTTGAGTTTTCTGTTTTTGTCCATATATCTTAACGAAATAACGAAAAAAAACCAAAAAATATCTGGAATATTTGAGTTTTTTTTTTGTCCATATTTCTCAACAAAATAAGGAAAAAAACTAACAAGAAAGTATCTGAAATATTTGAGTTTTCTGTTTTTGTCCATATTTCCTAACAAAAAAAACGGGAAAAAAACAAAAAAGTATCTGAAATATTTGAGTTTTCTGTTTTTGTCCATATTTCCCAACGAAATAACGACAAAAAAAAAAAAATATCTGAAATATTTGAGTTTTTTTTTTGTCCATATTTCTCAACAAAATAAGGAAAAAAACTAACAAGAAAGTATCTGAAATATTTGAGTTTTCTGTTTTTGTCTATATTTCGCAACAAAATAACCAAAACATAACAAAGAAGTATCTGAAATATTTGAGTTTTCTGTTTTTGTCCATATTTCCCAACGAAATAACGAAAAAAAACAAAAAAATATCTGAAATATTTGAGTTTTTTTTTTGTCCTTATTTTTCAACAAAATAAGGAAAAAAACTAACAAGATAGTATATGAACTATTTGAGTTTTCTGTTTTTGTCCATATTTCGCAAAAAAATAACGAAAAAAAACAAGAAAGTATCTGAAATATTTGAGTTTTCTGTTTTTGTCTATATTTCGCAACAAAACAACGAAAAAGCAACGAAAGAGTATCTGAAATATTTTAGCTTTCTGTTTTTGTCCATATTTCGCAACAAAATAACGGAAAAAAAACAAAAAAGTATCTGAAATATTTGATTTTTCTGTTTTTGTCCATATTTCTCAACAAAATAAGGAAAAAAAATAACAAGAAAGTATCTGAAATATTTGATTTTTCTGTTTTTGTCTATATTTCGCAACAAAATAACGAAAAAAAACAAAAAACTATCTGAAATATTTGAGTTTTCTGTTTTTGTCCATATTTCTCAACAAAATAAGGAAAAAAAATAACAAGAAAGTATCTGAAATATTTGATTTTTCTGTTTTTGTCTATATTTCGCAACAAAATAACCAAAACATAACAAAGAAGTATCTGAAATATTTGAGTTTTCTGTTTTTGTCCATATTTCCTAACAAAATAACGAAAAAAAACAAAAAAATATCTGAAATATTTGAGTTTTCTTTTTTGTCCATATTTCGCAACAAAATAACAAGAAAGTATCTGAAATATTTGATTTTTCTGTTTTTGTCTATATTTCGCAACAAAATAACCAAAACATAACAAAGAAGTATCTGAAATATTTGAGTTTCTGTTTTTGTCCATATTTCCCAACGAAATAACGAAAAAAAACAAAAAAATATCTGAAATATTTGAGTTTTTTTTTGTCCATATTTCTCAACAAAATAAGGAAAAAAACTAACAAGAAAGTATCTGAAATATTTGAGTTTTCTGGTTTTGTCCATATTTCGCAACAAAATAACCAAAACATAAAAAAGAAGTATCTGAAATATTTGAGTTTTCTGTTTTTGTCTATATTTCCCAACAAAATAACGAAAAGAAAACAAAAAACTATCTGAAATATTTGAGTTTTCTGTTTTTGTCCATATTTCTCAACAAAATAACGGAAAAAAAAACAAAAAAGTATCTGAAATATTTGAGTTATCTGTTTTTGTCCATATTTCTCAACAAAATAACCAAAACATAACAAAGAAGTATCTGAAATATTTGAGTTTTCTGTTTTTGTCCATATATCCCAACGAAATAACGAAAAAAAACAAAAAAATATCTGGAATATTTGAGTTTTTTTTTTGTCCATATTTCTCAACAAAATAAGGAAAAAAACTAACAAGAAAGTATCTGAAATATTTGAGTTTTCTGTTTTTGTCTATATTTCGCAACAAAATAACCAAAACATAACAAAGAAGTATCTGAAATATTTGAGTTTTCTGTTTTTGTCCATATTTCACAACGAAATAACGGAAAAAAAACAAAAAAGTATCTGAAATATTTGATTTTTCTGTTTTTGTCTATATTTCGCAACAAAATAACCAAAAAATAACAAAGAAGTATCTGAAATATTTGAGTTTTCTGTTTTTGTCCATATTTCACAACGAAATAACGAAAAAAAACTAAAAATATCTGCAATATTTGAGTTTTTTTTTGTCCATATTTCGCAATAATATAACGAAAAAAAAACAAAAAAGTATCTGAAATATTTTGGCTTTCTGTTTTTGTCCATATTTTGCAACAAAATAACGGAAAAAGAAACAAAAAAGTTTCTGAAATATTTGACTTTTCTGTTTTTGTCTATATTTCGCAACAAAATAACCAAAAAATAACAAAGAAGTATCTGAAATATTTGAGTTTTCTGTTTTTGTCCATATTTCACAACGAAATAACGAAAAAAAAACAAAAAAATATCTGCAATCTTTGAGTTCTTTTTTGTCCATATTTCGCAATAATATAACGGAAAAAAAACGAAAAAGTATCTGAAATATTTTAGCTTTCTGTTTTTGTCCATATTTCGCAACAAAATAACGGAAAAAGAAACAAAAAATGTTTCTGAAATATTTGATTTTTCTGTTTTTGTCTATATTTCGCAACAAAATAACCAAAAAATAACAAAGAAGTATCTGAAATATTTGAGTTTTCTGTTTTTGTCCATATTTCCTAACAAAATAACGAAAAAATAACAAAAAATATCTAAAATATTTGAGTTTTCTTTTTTGTCCATATTTCGCAACAATATAACAAGAAAGTATCTGAAATATTTGAGTTTTCTGTTTTTGTCCATATTTCCCAACAAAATAACGAAAAAAAAACAAAAAATATCTGAAATATTTGAGTTTTTTTTTTGTGCATATTTCGCAATAATATAACGGAAAAAAACAAAAAAGTATCTGAAATATTTTAGCTTTCTGTTTTTGTCCATATTTCGCAACAAAATAACGGAAAAAAAACAAAAATGTATCTGAAATATTTTCTGTTTTTGTCCATATTTCGCAATAAAAAAACGAAAAAAAACAAAAAAAATATGTGAAATATTTGAGTTTTCTTTTTTGTCCATATTTCGCAACAAAATAACGAAAAAAAACAAAAAAAATATGTGAAATATTTGAGTTTTTTTTTTGTGCATATTTCGCAATAATATAACGGAAAAAAAACAAAAAAGTATCTGAAATATTTTAGCTTTCTGTTTTTGTCCATATTTCGCAACAAAATAACGGAAAAAAACAAAAAAGTATCTGAAATATTTTCTGTTTTTGTCCATATTTCGCAACAAAATAACGAAAAAAAAAACAAAAAAATATCTAAAATATTTGAGTTTTCTTTTTTGTCCATATTTCGCAACAAAATAACGAAAAAAAAACAAAAAAAATATCTGAAATATTTGAGTTTTTTTTTGTGCATATTTCGCAATAATATAACGGAAAAAAAACAAAAAAGTATCTGAAATATTTTAGCTTTCTGTTTTTGTCCATATTTCGCAATAAAATAACGAAAAAAAACAAAAAAATATCTAAAATATTTGAGTTTTCTTTTTTGTCCATATTTCTCAACAAACTAACGAAAAAAAAAACAAAAAAATATCTAAAATATTTTAGTTTTCTTTTTTGTCCATATTTCGCAACAAAATAACAAGAAAGTATCTGAAATATTTGAGTTTTCTGTTTTTGTCTATATTTCCCAACAAAATAACGAAAAAAAAACAAAAAAATATCTGAAATATTTGAGTTTTCTGTGTTTGTCCATATTTCTCAACAAAATAAGGAAAAAAAATAACAAGAAAGTATCTGAAATATTTTAGCTTTCTGTTTTTGTCTATATTTCCCAACAAAATAACGAAAAAAAACAAAAAAAATATCTGAAATATTTTAGTTTTTTTTTTTGTGCATATTTCGCAATAATATAACGAAAAAAAAACAAAAAAGTATCTGAAATATTTTAGCTTTCTGTTTTTGTCCATATTTCGCAACAAAATAACGGAAAAAAAAACAAAAAAGTATCTGAAATATTTGATTTTTCTGCTTTTGTCTATATTTCGCAACAAAATAACGAAAACAAAAACAAAAAACTATCTGAAATATTTGAGTGTTCTGTTTTTGTCCATATTTCTCAACAAAATAAGGAAAAAAAATAACAAGAAAGTATCTGAAATATTTGAGTTTTCTGTTTTTGTCCATATTTCGCAACAAAATAACCAAAACATAACAAAGAAGTATCTGAAATATTTGAGTTTTCTGTTTTTGTCTATATTTCCCAACAAAATAACGAAAAGAAAACAAAAAACTATCTGAAATATTTGAGTTTTCTGTTTTTGTCCATATTTCTCAACAAAATAACGGAAAAAAAAACAAAAAAGTATCTGAAATATTTGAGTTTTCTGTTTTTGTCCATATTTCCCAACGAAATAACGAAATAACGAAAAAAAAACAAAAAGATATCTGAAATATTTGAGTTTTTTTTTTCTCCATATTTCTCAACAAAATAAGGAAAAAACTAACAAGAAAGTATCTGAAATATTTGAGTTTTCTGTTTTTGTCTATATTTCGCAACAAAATAACCAAAACATAACACAGAAGTATCTGAAATATTTGAGTTTTCTGTTTTTGCCTATATTTCCCAACAAAATAACGAAAAAAAAAACAATAAAATATCTGAAATATTTGAGTTTTCTGTTTTTGTCCATATTTCGCAACAAAATAACGAAAAAAACTAGCAAGAAAGTACCTGAAATATTTCGCAACAAAATAACTAAAAAATAACAAAGAAGTATCTGAAATATTTGAGTTTTCTGTTTTTGTTCATATTTCCCAACGAAATAACGAAAAAAAACAAAAAATATCTGAAATATTTGAGTTTTTTTTTGTCCTTTTTTCTCAACAAAATAAGGAAAAAAACTAACAAGAAAGTATCTGAACTATTTGAGTTTTCTGTTTTTGTCCATATTTCGCAACAAAATAACGAAAAAAAACAAGAAAGTATCTGAAATATTTGAGTTTTCTGTTTTTGTCTATATTTCGCAACAAAACAACGAAAAAACAAGGAGAGAGTATCTGAAATATTTTAGCTTTCTGTTTTTGTCCATATTTCCCAACGAAATAACGAAAACAAAACAAAAAAATATCTGAAATATTTTAGTTTTTTTCGCAACAAAATAACGAAAAGAAAACAAAAAACTATCTGAAATATTTGAGTTTTCTGTTTTTGTCCATATTTCGCAACAAAACAACGAAAAAACAACAAAATAGTATTGGAAATATTTTAGCTTTCTGTTTTTGTCCATATTTCGCAACAAAATAACGGAAAAAAAAACAAAAAAGTATCTGAAATATTTGATTTTTCTGCTTTTGTCTATATTTCGCAACAAAATAACCAAAAAATAACAAAGATGTATCTGAAATACTTGAGTTTTCTGTTTTTGTCTATATTTCCCAACAAAATAACGAAAAGAAAACAAAAAACTATCTGAAATATTTGAATTTTCTGTTTTTGTCCATATTTCTCAACAAAATAAGGAAAAAAAATAACAAGAAAGTATCTGAAATATTTGATTTTTCTGTTTTTGTCTATATTTCGCAACAAAATAACCAAAACATAACAAAGAAGTATCTGAAATATTTGAGTTTTCTGTTTTTGTCCATATTTCCCAACGAAATAACGAAAAAAAACAAAAAAATATCTGAAATATTTGAGTTTTTTTTTGTCCATATTTCTCAACAAAATAAGGAAAAAAACTAACAAGAAAGTATCTGAAATATTTCAGTTTTCTGGTTTTGTCCATATTTCGCAACAAAATAACCAAAACATAACAAAGAAGTATCTGAAATATTTGAGTTTTCTGTTTTTGTCCATATTTCCCAACAAAATAACGAAAAGAAAACAAAAAACTATCTGAAATATTTGAGTTTTCTGTTTTTGTCCATATTTCTCAACAAAATAACCAAAACATAACAAAGAAGTATCTGAAATATTTGAGTTTTCTGTTTTTGTCCATATATCTTAACGAAATAACGAAAAAAAACAAAAAAATATCTGGAATATTTGAGTTTTTTTTTGTCCATATTTCTCAACAAAATAAGGAAAAAAACTAACAAGAAAGTATCTGAAATATTTGAGTTTTCTGTTTTTGTCTATATTTCGCAACAAAATAACCAAAACATAACAAAGAAGTATCTGAAATATTTGAGTTTTCTGTTTTTGTCCATATTTCTCAACGAAATAACGAAAAAAAACAAGAAAGTATCTGAAATATTTGAGTTTTCTGTTTTTGTCCATATTTCGCAACAAAATAACGAAAAAAAACAAGAAAGTATCTGAAATATTTTAGTTTTCTGTTTTTGTCCGTATTTCGCAACAAAATAACCAAAAAATAACAAAGAAGTATCTGAAATATTTGAGTTTTCTGTTTTTGTCCATATTTACGAAAAAACAAAAATAACGAAAAAAAACAAAAAATATCTGAAATATTTGAGTTTTTTTTTTGTCCATATTTCTCAACAAAATAAGGAAAAAAACTAACAAGAAAGTATCTGAAATATTTGAGTTTTCTGTGTTTGTCTATATTTCGCAACAAAATAACCAAAACATAACAAAGAAGTATCTGAAAAATTTGAGTTTTCTGTTTTTGTCCATATTTCCCAACGAAATAACGAAAAAAAAACAAAAAAATATCTGAAATATTTGAGTTTTTTTTTTGTCCTTATTTTTCAACAAAGTAAGGAAAAAAACTAACAAGAAAGTATATCAACTATTTGAGTTTTCTGTTTTTGTCCATATTTCGCAACAAAATAACGAAAAAAAACAAGAAAGTATGTGAAATATTTGAGTTTTCTGTTTTTGTCTATATTTCGCAACAAAACAACGAAAAAGCAACGAAAGAGTATCTGAAATATTTTAGCTTTCTGTTTTTGTCCATATTTCCCAACGAAATAACGAAAAAAAACAAAACAAATCTGAAATATTTGAGTTTTATTTGTCCATATTTCGCAATAATATAACGGAAAAAAAACTAAAAACTATCTGAAATATATTAGTTTTCTGTTTTTGTCTATATTTCGCAACAAAACAACGAAAGAGTATCAGAAATATTTTAGCTTTCTGTTTTTGTCCATATTTCCCAACGAAATAACGAAAAAAAAACAAAAAAATATCTGAAATATTTGAGTTTTTTTTTTGTCGATATTTCTCAACAAAATAAGGAAAAAAAACTAACAAGAAAGTATCTGAACTATTTGAGTTTTCTGTTTTTGTCCATATTTCGCAACAAAATAACGAAAAAAAACAAGAAAGTATCTGAAATATTTGTGTTTTCTGTTTTTGTCTATATTTCGCAACAAAACAACGAAAGAGTATCTGAAATATTTTAGCTTTCTGTTTTTGTCCATATTTCCCAACGAAATAACGAAAAAACACAAAAAAATATCTGAAATATTTGAGTTTTTTTTTGTCCTTATTTCTCAACAAAATAAGGAAAAAAACTAACAAGAAAGTATCTGAACTATTTGAGTTTTCTGTTTTTGTCCATATTTCGCAACAAAATAACGAAAAAAAACAAGAAAGTATCTGAAATATTTGAGTTTTCTGTTTTTGTCTATATTTCGCAACAAAATAACGAAAAAAAACAAGAAAGTATCTGAAATATTTGAGTTTTCTGTGTTTGTCTACATTTCGCAACAAAATAACCAAAACATAACAAAGAAGTATCTGAAATATTTGAGTTTTCTGTTTTTGTCCATATTTCCCAACGAAATAACGAAAAAAAACAAAAAATATCTGAAATATTTGAGTTTTTTTTTTGTCCATATTTCTCAACAAAATAAGGAAAAAAACTAACAAGAAAGTATCTGAAATATTTGAGTTTTCTGTTTTTTTCTATATTTCGCAACAAAATAACCAAAACATAACAAAGAAGTATCTGAAATATTTGAGTTTTTTGTTTTTGTCCATATTTCCCAACGAAATAACGAAAAAAAACAAAAAAATATCTGAAATATTTGAGTTTTTTTTTTGTCGTTATTTCTCAACAAAATAAGGAAAAAAACTAACAAGAAAGTATCTGAACTATTTGAGTTTTCTGTTTTTGTCCATATTTCGCAACAAAATAACGAAAAAAAACAAAAAAATATCTGAAATATTTGAGTCCATATTTTGCAATAAAATAACGAAAAAATAACAAGAAAGTATCTGAAATATTTGAGTTTTTTGTTTTTGTCCATATTTCCCAACGAAATAACGAAAAAAAACAAAAAAATATCTGAAATATTTGAGTTTTTTTTTGTCGTTATTTCTCAACAAAATAAGGAAAAAAACTAACAAGAAAGTATCTGAACTATTTGAGTTTTCTGTTTTTGTCCATATTTCGCAACAAAATAACGGAAAAAAAACAAAAAAGTATCTGAAATATTTGAGTTTTCTGTGTTTGTCTACATTTCGCAACAAAATAACCAAAACATAACAAAGAAGTATCTGAAATATTTGAGTTTTCTGTTTTTGTCCATATTTCCCAACGAAATAACGAAAAAAAACAAAAAATATCTGAAATATTTGAGTTTTTTTTTTGTCCATATTTCTCAACAAAATAAGGAAAAAAACTAACAAGAAAGTATCTGAAATATTTGAGTTTTCTGTTTTTGTCTATATTTCGCAACAAAATAACCAAAACATAACAAAGAAGTATCTGAAATATTTGAGTTTTTTGTTTTTGTCCATATTTCCCAACGAAATAACGAAAAAAAACAAAAAAATATCTGAAATATTTGAGTTTTTTTTTTGTCGTTATTTCTCAACAAAATAAGGAAAAAAACTAACAAGAAAGTATCTGAACTATATGAGTTTTCTGTTTTTGTCCATATTTCGCAACAAAATAACGGAAAAAAAACAAAAAAGTATCTGAAATATTTGATTTTTCTGCTTTTGTCTATATTTCGCAACAAAATATCCAAAAAATAACAAAGATGTATCTGAAATACTTGAGTTTTCTGTTTTTGTCTATATTTCCCAACAAAATAACGAAAAGAAAACAAAAAACTATCTGAAATATTTGAATTTTCTGTTTTTGTCCATATTTCTCAACAAAATAAGGAAAAAAAATAACAAGAAAGTATCTGAAATATTTGATTTTTCTGTTTTTGTCTATATTTCGCAACAAAATAACCAAAACATAACAAAGAAGTATCTGAAATATTTGAGTTTTCTGTTTTTGTCCATATTTCCCAACGAAATAACGAAAAAAAACAAAAAAATATCTGAAATATTTGAGTTTTTTTTTGTCCATATTTCTCAACAAAATAAGGAAAAAAACTAACAAGAAAGTATCTGAAATATTTCAGTTTTCTGGTTTTGTCCATATTTCGCAACAAAATAACCAAAACATAACAAAGAAGTATCTGAAATATTTGAGTTTTCTGTTTTTGTCTATATTTCCCAACAAAATAACGAAAAGAAAACAAAAAACTATCTGAAATATTTGAGTTTTCTGTTTTTGTCCATATTTCTCAACAAAATAACCAAAACATAACAAAGAAGTATCTGAAATATTTGAGTTTTCTGTTTTTGTCCATATATCTTAACGAAATAACGAAAAAAAACAAAAAAATATCTAGAATATTTGAGTTTTTTTTTGTCCATATTTCTCAACAAAATAAGGAAAAAAACTAACAAGAAAGTATCTGAAATATTTGAGTTTTCTGTTTTTGTCTATATTTCGCAACAAAATAACCAAAACATAACAAAGAAGTGTCTGAAATATTTGAGTTTTCTGTTTTTGTCCATATTTCTCAACGAAATAACGAAAAAAAACAAGAAAGTATCTGAAATATTTGAGTTTTCTGTTTTTGTCCATATTTCGCAACAAAATAACGAAAAAAAACAAGAAAGTATCTGAAATATTTTAGTTTTCTGTTTTTGTCCGTATTTCGCAACAAAATAACCAAAAAATAACAAAGAAGTATCTGAAATATTTGAGTTTTCTGTTTTTGTCCATATTTCCCAAGGAAATAACGAAAAAAAACAAAAAATATCTGAAATATTTGAGTTTTTTTTTTGTCCATATTTCTCAACAAAATAAGGAAAAAAACTAACAAGAAAGTATCTGAAATATTTTAGTTTTCTGTGTTTGTCTATATTTCGCAACAAAATAACCAAAACATAACAAAGAAGTATCTGAAAAATTTGAGTTTTCTGTTTTTGTCCATATTTCCCAACGAAATAACGAAAAAAAAACAAAAAAATATCTGAAATATTTGAGTTTTTTTTTTGTCCATATTTCTCAACAAAATAAGGAAAAAAACTAACAAGAAAGTATCTGAAATATTTGATTTTTCTGTTTTTGTCTATATTTCGCAACAAAATAACCAAAACATAACAAAGAAGTATCTGAAATATTTGAGTTTTCTGTTTTTGTCCATATTTCTCAACGAAATAACGAAAAAAAACAAGAAAGTATCTGAAATATTTGAGTTTTCTGTTTTTGTCTATATTTCGCAACAAAATAACGAAAAAAACAAGAAAGTATCTGAAATATTTGAGTTTTCTGTGTTTGTCTACATTTCGCAACAAAATAACCAAAACATAACAAAGAAGTATCTGAAATATTTGAGTTTTCTGTTTTTGTCCATATTTCCCAACGAAATAACGAAAAAAAACAAAAAATATCTGAAATATTTGAGTTTTTTTTTTGTCCATATTTCTCAACAAAATAAGGAAAAAAACTAACAAGAAAGTATCTGAAATATTTGAGTTTTCTGTTTTTGTCTATATTTCGCAACAAAATAACCAAAACATAACAAAGAAGTATCTGAAATATTTGAGTTTTTTGTTTTTGTCCATATTTCCCAACGAAATAACGAAAAAAAACAAAAAAATATCTGAAATATTTGAGTTTTTTTTTTGTCGTTATTTCTCAACAAAATAAGGAAAAAAACTAACAAGAAAGTATCTGAACTATTTGAGTTTTCTGTTTTTGTCCATATTTCGCAACAAAATAACGAAAAAAAAAAAAAATATCTGAAATATTTGAGTCCATATTTTGCAATAAAATAACGAAAAAATAACAAGAAAGTATCTGAAATATTTGAGTTTTCTGTTTTTTTCCCTATTTCGCAACAAAACAAGGAAAAAAAAACAAAAAACTATCTGAAATATTTGAGTTTTTTGTTTTTGTCCATATTTCGCAATCAAATAACAAAACAAAAAGTATCTGAAATATTTGAGTTTTCGGGTTTTGGCCATAGTTCGAAACAAATAACGAAAAAAAAACAAAATAGTATCTGAAATATTTGAGTTGTCCATATTTCGCAATTTCTAGCTAACCCATAAATAATTGATTTTACCTTTTTGTTGTACGAAAAATTTATTGGAAAATAGTGTTAGTACAGGGTGTTATAGGTAAAGTTGCGGAAATAAATCGAAAATATAACAAACATTAGAAATTTTTGTTCAGAAAATCCAAATTGATATAAATACCAGTTATACTTTCAAATTTAAACTATTTAATTGGAATTCTTTTATAAAATAAGGTAAAATCCTCTTTAATCTGTCCCCCTGTATTTGTTTATTACTATTTCTCGAACATGATACGAATTTTTAATAGTTTTTTTTTGTCATCCAATTTTTCTGGAAGGACATAAATTTAATTTATATGGAAAACTTTAACTACAAATTCTGACACACTAGAAAGGTTCTTTAAGTTTCTGTGAAGGGTTGTCGTTTCTATCCAATAAAAATAGCACGATAATATATTATATACTAAATTTCGACTATATAAAACCATTAATATTTTTATAGAATAATACTAAAGTTTTTTTTGAAGTAGGAATGGGGATATAATATGATAACAATCTACAATTGTCCTCCTCCCCCAAAAAAAGCCAGCAGAAAAATACAATTATATCTATTTTTCTGGATTTTAAATTAAAAAACAAGACAATAGAATAGCATCATCATCACAATCAGTGAGAAATATAGATAAAAATTCTTTACAGAAGCCAAATGCCCAAATCTTTATTAGCTAAAAAAAACAAAAAACAAATTTGAGATAAATAAAAGGGAATCTAAAATGATATCATTTTGTTAATTTATATTTAAAAATATTTAAAATGAATGAAGAAAATTAAATATGGTCCCATATGGTATTAAAAAAAACTTAGATATTTAATGTTCCTGAAGGCAAAATTGATTTTATATTGAAAACTTATTTCAATATCAGAAAAAAGGAAATTCTAATTCGTTTTTATTGCATATTTTGTAACATTCTTATGTTTACCAAGATTATTTGGAGGGAATGACCAAAAGTCTCATAAATATATATCTGTATTAGATGGAGAATACGCGTTCTAAATTCAAACGAAATAAAATTAATAAATTAGAGACAGTATGGCAATATCTCCTAACAATTTGGGTGAATTTAAAATTGTTATTTAAAGAGAAATTTGCTGGAAATCGATCAAGAATAGTGAACAAAAACTAAATAATAGTGAATTAATGTAGATATGGACACATTTTAACTATAATTTTATTCATTTTTTCAGAATTTTCAAGTTATATTCAGTCGTTAGTGGACATGATCACAGTACTGTAAAACGAACTGAAATCAGTACGGTTGTCTCAGACAGAATATCACATAAGGATATGGTATACCAGTTATAATATAATTTTTGAAAATGGTTCTCTTTTGGGAGAAGATTTTTATTTAATGAACATTTTCGTTCACATGACATGGTTGTAAATTAAGCAAATAATTAGTTTAATGTGTCGAAACATATTTTTCTTAAATCTGCATCCTCTATATAGTTCATTCCTGCTTCGTTTAGATAGGTAAGTTATTTTCCAAGAAATTATAGTGCAAGCACAAATCATTTTCAGTAATTATCTTTTTTTTTAAACACAAACTACCATAAAATTAATCAAACCACGAATAATATTTAAAAACCAGCAAATTGAAATAAGATACAAGATAAATTATTGACCGAACAACATAAATTTGAAAAAAAACTGTAATTATAAAAGCTGATATAAAATTTAAGACTTTTATATAAAGTTTTTATTAAATTTAAAATGCAAGAATCTGTTTATTTGGTTTTTTTTTTTTTTATAAGACACTAAAAAATATCAAATTTATGCTTTTCCATTAAATCCTTTTCCTCCAAAAACAAAAAAAAACTATATCTGCAAAATTATTCAACATTGTTAAATCCAAAAATTAAACAAGATTTAAAAACTATAATATACAACAAAAAAAAAGTTTTTCTACAAAATTTTAATATATACCCTTAATTCGAACCATTTTTGGAAAAAAATATGTCCTTTTTTGATCAAATTTCCGAATTTACTATATAAGAGATATCCAAAAAAGTATTTTCTGCTTTTGTCCATATTTCTCAACAAAATAACGAAAAAAAAACAAAAAATTATCTGAAATATTTGAGTTTTTTTTTGTCCATATTTCGCAATAATATAACGGAAAAAAAACAAAAAAGTATCTGAAATATTTTAGCTTTCTGTTTTTGTCTATATTTCGCAACAAAATAACCAAAAAATAACAAAGAAGTATCTGAAATATTTGAGTTTTCTGTTTTTGTCCATATTTCCAAACAAAATAACGAAAAAAAACAAAAAAATATCTGAAATATTTGAGTTTTTTTTTGTTCATATTTCGCAATAATATAACGGAAAAAAAACGAAAAAGTATCTGAAATATTTTAGCTTTCTGTTTTTGTCCATATTTCGCAACAAAATAACGGAAAAAGAAACAAAAAAGTTTCTGAAATATTTGGTTTTTCTGTTTTTGTCCATATTTCCTAACAAAATAACGAAAAAAAACAGAATAATATCTAAAATATTTGAGTTTTTTTTGTCCATATTTCGCAATAATATAACGGAAAAAAAACAAAAAGGTATCTGAAATATTTTAGCTTTCTGTTTTTGTCCATATTTCGCAACAAAATAACCAAAAAGTAACAAGTATCTGAAATATTTGAGTTTTCTGTTTTTGTCCATATTTCCTAACAAAATAACGAAAAAAAACAGAAAAATATCTAAAATATTTGAGTTTTTTTTTGTCCATATTTCGCAATAATATAACGGAAAAAAACAAAAAAGTATCTGAAATATTTTACCTTTCTGTTTTTGTCCATATTTCGCAACAAAATAACGGGAAAAAAACTTTTTTTTTTTTTATTTGAGTTTTCTGTTTTTGTCCATATTTCCCAACAAAATAACAGAAAAAGAAACAAAAAAGTATCTGAGATATTTGATTTTTCTGTTTTTGTCCATATTTCCTAACAAAATAACGAAAAAAAACAAAAAAATATCTAAAATATTTGAGTTTTCTTTTTTGTCCAAATTTCGCAACAAAATAACAAGAAAGTATCTAAAATATTTTAGTTTTCTGTTTTTGTCCATATTTCTCAACAAAATAACTAAAAAATAACAAAGAAGTATCTGAAATATTTGAATTTTTTTTTATCCATATTTCGCAATAATATAACCGAAAAAAAACTAAAAACTATCTGAAATATATGAGTTTTCTGTTTTAGTCCATATTTCGCAACAAAATAACGAAAAAATAACAAGAAAGTATCTGAAATATTTGAGTTTTTTGTTTTTGTCCATATTTCGCAACAAAACAACGAAAAAACAACGAAAGAGTATTGGAAATATTTTAGCTTTCTGTTTTTGTCCATATTTCGCAACAAAATAACGGAAAAAACAAAAAAGTATCTGAAATATTTGAGTTTTCTGTTTTTGTCCATATTTCCCAACAAAATAACGAAAAAAAACAAAAAAATATCTGAAATATTTGAGATTTTTTTTTGTCCACATTTCGCAATAATATAACGGAAAAAAAACGAAAAAGTATCTGAAATATTTTAGCTTTCTGTTTTTGTCCATATTTCCCAACAAAATATCGTAAAAAAACAAAAAAATATCTGAAATATTTGAGTTTTATTTTGTCCATATTTCGCAATAATATAACGGAAAAAAACGAAAAAGTATCTGAAATAGTTTAGCTTTCTGTTTTTGTCCATATTTCGCAACAAAATAACGGAAAAAAAACAAAAAAATATCTGAAATATTTGAGATTTTTTTGTCCATATTTCGCAATAATATAACGGAAAAAAAACGAAAAAGTATCTGAAATATTTTAGCTTTCTGTTTTTGTCCATATTTCCCAACAAAATATCGTAAAAAAACAATAAAATATCTGAAATATTTGAGTTTTTTGTTTTTGTCCATATTTCGCAACAAAACAACGAAAACACAACGAAAGAGTATTGGAAATATTTTAGCTTTCTGTTTTTGTCCATATTTCGCAACAAAATAACGGAAAAAAACAAAAAAGTATCTGAAATATTTGATTTTTCTGCTTTTGTCTATATTTCGCAACAAAATAACCAAAAAATAACAAAGAAGTATCTGAAATATTTTAGCTTTCTGTTTTTGTCCATATTTCGCAACAAAATAACGGAAAAAAAACAAAAAAGTATCTGAAATATTTGATTTTTCTGCTGTTGTCTATATTTCGCAACAAAATAACCAAAAAATAACAAAGAAGTATCTAAAATATATGAGTTTTCTGTTTTTGTCCATATTTCTCAACAAATAACGAAAAAAACAAAAAAATATCTGAAATATTTGAGTTTTTTTTTGTCCATATTTCGCAATAATATAATGGAAAAAAAATTAAAAACTATCTGAAATATATGAGTTTTCTGTTTTAGTCCATATTTCGCAACAAAATAACGAAAAGAAAACAAAAAACTATCTGAAATATTTGAGTTTTCTGTTTTTGTCCATATTTCGCAACAAAATAAGGAAAAAAACTAACAAGAAAGTATCTGAAATATTTGAGTTTTCTGTTTTTGTCCATATTTCGCAACAAAATAACGAAAAAAAACAAGAAAGTAACTGAAATATTTGAGTTTTCTGTTTTTGTCGATATTTCGCAACAAAACAACGAAAGAGTATCTGAAATATTTTATCTTTCTGTTTTTGTCCATATTTCACAACAAAATAACGAAAAAGAACAAAAAATTATCTGAAATATTTGATTTTTTTTGTCCATATTTCGCAATAATATAACGAAAAAAAAACAAAAAAGTATCTGAAATCATTGAGTTTTTTGTTTTTGTACATATTTCGGAACAAATTAACGAAAAAATAACAAGAAAGTATCTGAAATATTTGAGTTTTTTGTTTTTGTCCATATTTCGCAACAACACAACGAAAAAACAACGAAAGAGTATTGGAAATATTTTAGCTTTCTGTTTTTGTCCATATTTCGCAACAAAATAACGGAAAAAAAACAAAAAAGTATCTGAAATATTTGATTTTTCTGTTTTTGTCTATATTTCGCAACAAAATAACCAAAAAATAACAAAGAAGTATCTGAAATATTTGAGTTTTCTTTTTTTGTCCATATTTCGCAACAAAACAACGAAAAAACAACGAAAGAGTATCTGAAATATTTTAGCTTTCTGTTTTTGTCCATATTTCGCAACAAAACAACGAAAAAACAACGAAAGAGTATTGGAAATATTTTAGCTTTCTGTTTTTGTCCATATTTCGCAACAAAATAACGGAAAAAAAAACAAAAAAGTAACTGAAATATTTGATTTTTATGCTTTTGTCTATATTTCGCAACAAAATAACCAAAAAATAACAAAGAAGTATCTGAAATATTTGAGCTTTCTGTTTTTGTCCATATTTCGCAATAATATAATGGAAAAAAAACTATAAACTATCTGAAATACATGAGTTTTCTGTTTTAGTCCATATTTCGCAACAAAATATCGAAAAGAAAACAAAAAACTATCTGAAATATTTGAGTTTTCTGTTTTTGTCCATATTTCTCAACAAGTTAACGAAAAAATAACAAGAAAGTATAAGAAATATTTGAGTATTCTGTTTTTGTCCATATTTCGCAACAAAACAACAAAAAAACAACGAAAGAGTATTGGAAATATTTTAGCTTTCTGTTGTTGTCCATATTTCGCAACAAAATAACGGAAAAAAAACAAAAAAGTATCTGAAATATTTGATTTTTCTGCTGTTGTCTATATTTCGCAACAAAATAACCAAAAAATAACAAAGAAGTATCTGAAATATTTGAGTTTTCTGTTTTTTCCATATTTCCCAACAAAATAACGAAAAAAAAACAAAAAAATATCTGAAATATTTGAGTTTTTTTTGTCCATATTTCGCAATAATATAACGGGAAAAAAACAAAAAAGTATCTGAAATATTTTAGCTTTCTGTTTTTGTACATATTTCGCAACAAAATAACGGCAAAAGAAACAAAAAAGTATCTGAAATATTTGATTTTTCTGTTTTTGTCCATATTTCCTAACAAAATAACGAAAAAAAACAATAAAATATATGAAATATTTGAGTTTTCTTTTTTGTCCATAGTTCGCAACAAAATAACAACAAAGTATCTGAAATATTTGAGTTTTCTGTTTTTGTCCATATTTCCCAACGAAATAACAAAAAAAAAACAAAAAAAATATCTGAAATATTTGAGTTTTTTTGTCCATATTTCGCAATAATATAACGGAAAAAACTAAAAACTATCTGAAATATATGAGTTTTCTGTTTTAGTCCATATTTTGCAACAAAATAACGAAAAGAAAACAAAAAACTATCTGAAATATTTGAGTTTTCTGTTTTTGTCCATATTTCTCAACAAATTAACGAAAAAATAACAAGAAAGTATAAGAAATATTTGAGTATTCTGTTTTTGTCCATATTTCGCAACAAAACAACGAAAAAACAACGAAAGAGTATTGGAAATATTTTAGCTTTCTGTTTTTGTCCATATTTCGCAACAAAATAACGGAAAAAAAAACAAAAAAGTATCTGAAATATTTGATTTTTCTGTTTTTGTCTATATTTCGCAACAAAATAACCAAAAAATAACAAAGAAGTATCTGAAATATTTGAGTTTTCTGTTTTTGTCCATATTTCCCAACGAAATAACAAAAAAAAAACAAAAAAATATCTGAAATATTTGAGTTTTTTTGTCCATATTTCGCAATAATATAACGGAAAAAAACAAAAAAGTATCTGAAATATTTAATTTTTCTGTTTTTGTCTATATTTCGCAACAAAATAACCAAAAAATAACAAAGAAGTATCTGAAATATTTGAGTTTTCTGTTTTAAAATAACGAAAAAAAACAAGAAAGTAACTGAAATATTTGAGTTTTCTGTTTTTGTCGATATTTCGCAACAAAACAACGAAAGAGTATCTGAAATATTTTAGCTTTCTGTTTTTGTCCATATTTCACAACAAAATAACGAAAAAGAACAAAAAAGTATCTGAAATATTTTATTTTTTTTTGTCCATATTTCGCAATAATATAACGAAAATAAAACAAAAAAGTATCTGAAATCATTGAGTTTTTTGTTTTTGTACATATTTCGGAACAAATTAACGAAAAAATAACAAGAAAGTATCTGAAATATTTGAGTTTTTTGTTTTTGTCCATATTTCGCAACAAAACAACGAAAAAACAACGAAAGAGTATTGGAAATATTTTAGCTTTCTGTTTTTGTCCATATTTCGCAACAAAATAACGGAAAAAAAAACAAAAAAGTATCTGAAATATTTGATTTTTCTGTTTTTGTCTATATTTCGCAACAAAATAACCAAAAAATAACAAAGAAGTATCTGAAATATTTGAGTTTTCTGTTTTTGTCCATATTTCCCAACGAAATAACAAACAAAAAAAAAACAATATCTGCAATATTTGACTTTTTTGTCCATATTTCGCAATAATATAACGGAAAAAAAAAAAAGTATCTGAAATATTTAATTTTTCTGTTTTTGTCTATATTTCGCAACAAAATAACCAAAAAATAACAAAGAAGTATCTGAAATATTTGAGTTTTCTGTTTTAGTCCATATTTCCTAACAAAATAACGGGAAAAAAACAAAAAAGGATCTGAAATATTGGATTTTTATGCTTTTGTCTATATTTCGCAACAAAATAACCAAAAAATAACAAAGAAGTATCTGAAATATTTGAGTTTTCTTTTTTTGTCCATATTTCGCAACAAAACAACGAAAAAACAACGAACGAGTATCTGAAATATTTTAGCTTTCTGTTTTTGTCCATATTTCGCAACAAATTAACGAAAAAATAACAAGAAAGTATAAGAAATATTTGAGTATTCTGTTTTTGTCTATATTTCGCAACAAAATAACGAAAAAACAACGAAAGAGTATTGGAAATATTTTAAATTTCTGTTTTTGTCCATATTTCGCAACAAAATAACGGAAAAAAAAACAAAAAAGTATCTGAAATATTTGATTTTTATGCTTTTGTCTATATTTCGCAACAAAATAACCAAAAAATAAAAAAGAAGTATCTGAAATATTTGAGCTTTCTGTTTTTGTCCATATTTCGCAATAATATAATGGAAAAAAACTATAAACTATCTGAAATATATGAGTTTTCTGTTTTAGTCCATATTTCGCAACAAAATATCGAAAAGAAAACAATATACTATCTGAAATATTTGAGTTTTCTGTTTTTCTCCATATTTCGCAACAAAATAACGAAAAGAAAACAAAAAACTATCTGAAATATTTGAGTTTTCTGTTTTTGTCCATATTTCTCAACAAATTAACGAAAAATAACAAGAAAGTATGAGAAATATTTGAGTATTCTGTTTTTGTCCATATTTCGCAACAAAACAACGAATAAACAACTAAAGAGTATTGGAAATATTTTAGCTTTCTGTTTTTGTCCATATTTCGCAACAAAATAACGGAAAGAAACAAAAAAGTATCTGAAATATTTGATTTTTCTGTTTTTGTCTATATTTCGCAACAAAATAACCAAAAAATAACAAAGAAGTATCTGAAATATTTGAGTTTTCTGTTTTTGTCCATATTTCCTACCAAAATAACGGGAAAAAAACAAAAAAGGATCTGAAATATTGGATTTTTATGCTTTTGTCTATATTTCGCAACAAAATAACCAAAAAATAACAAAGAAGTATCTGAAATATTTGAGTTTTCTTTTTTTGTCCATATTTCGCAACAAAACAACGAAAAAACAACGAACGAGTATCTGAAATATTTTAGGTTTCTGTTTTTGTCCATATTTCGCAACAAATTAACGAAAAAATAACAAGAAAGTATAAGAAATATTTGAGTATTCTGTTTTTGTCTATATTTCGCAACAAAACAACGAAAAAATAACAAAGAAGTATCTGAAATATTTGAGTTTTCTGTTTTTGTCCATATTTCCCAACGAAATAACAAAAAAAAAAAAACAATATCTGGAATATTTGAGTTTTTTGTCCATATTTCGCAATAATATAACGGAAAAAAAAAAAGTATCTGAAATATTTGTTTTTTCTGTTTTTGTCTATATTTCGCAGCAAAATAACCAAAAAATAACAAAGAAGTATCTGAAATATTTGAGTTTTCTGTTTTTGTCCATATTTCCCAACGAAATAACAAACAAAAAAAAAACAATATCTGCAATATTTGAGTTTTTAGTCCATATTTCGCAATAATATAACGGAAAAAAAAAAAAGGTATCTGAAATATTTAATTTTTCTGTTTTTGTCTATATTTCGCAACAAAATAACCAAAAAATAACAAAGAAGTATCTGAAATATTTGAGTTTTCTGTTTTTGTCCATATTTCCTAACAAAATAACGGGAAAAAAACAAAAAAGGATCTGAAATATTGGATTTTTATGCTTTTGTCTATATTTCGCAACAAAATAACCAAAAAATAACAAAGAAGTATCTGAAATATTTGAGTTTTCTTTTTTTGTCCATATTTCGCAACAAAACAACGAAAAAACAACGAACGAGTATCTGAAATATTTTAGCTTTCTGTTTTTGTCCATATTTCGCAACAAATTAACGAAAAAATAACAAGAAAGTATAAGAAATATTTGAGTATTCTGTTTTTGTCTATATTTCGCAACAAAATAACGAAAAAACAACGAAAGAGTATTGGAAATATTTTAAATTTCTGTTTTTGTCCATATTTCGCAACAAAATAACGGAAAAAAAACAAAAAAGTATCTGAAATATTTGATTTTTATGCTTTTGTCTATATTTCGCAACAAAATAACCAAAAAATAACAAAGAAGTATCTGAAATATTTGAGTTTTCTGTTTTTGTCCATATTTCGCAATAATATAACGGAAAAAAACTATAAACTATCTGAAATATATGAGTTTTCTGTTTTAGTCCATATTTCGCAACAAAATATCGAAAAGAAAACAATATACTATCTGAAATATTTGAGTTTTCTGTTTTTCTCCATATTTCGCAACAAAATAACGAAAAGAAAACAAAAAACTATCTGAAATATTTGAGTTTTCTGTTTTTGTCCATATTTCTCAACAAATTAACGAAAAAATAACAAGAAAGTATGAGAAATATTTGAGTATTCTGTTTTTGTCCATATTTCGCAACAAAACAACGAATAAACAACTAAAGAGTATTGGAAATATTTTAGCTTTCTGTTTTTGTCCATATTTCGCAACAAAATAACGGAAAAAAACAAAAAAGTATCTGAAATATTTGATTTTTCTGCTGTTGTCTATATTTCGCAACAAAATAACCAAAAACTAACAAAGAAGTATCTGAAATATTTGAGTTTTCTGTTTTTTCCATATTTCCCAACAAAATAACGAAAAAAAAACAAAAAAATATCTGAAATATTTGAGTTTTTTTTGTCCATATTTCGCAATAATATAACGGAAAAAAAACAAAAAAGTATCTGAAATATTTTAGCTTTCTGTTTTTGTACATATTTCGCAACAAAATAACGGCAAAAGAAACAAAAAAGTATCTGAAATATTTGATTTTTCTGTTTTTGTCTATATTTCGCAAAAAAATAACCAAAAAATAACAAAGAAGTATCTGAAATATTTGAGTTTTCTGTTTTTGTCCATATTTCCTACCAAAATAACGGGAAAAAAAACAAAAAAGGATCTGAAATATTGGATTTTTATGCTTTTGTCTATATTTCGCAACAAAATAACCAAAAAATAACAAAGAAGTATCTGAAATATTTGAGTTTTCTTTTTTTGTCCATATTTCGCAACAAAACAACGAAAAAACAACGAACGAGTATCTGAAATATTTTAGGTTTCTGTTTTTGTCCATATTTCGCAACAAATTAACGAAAAAATAACAAGAAAGTATAAGAAATATTTGAGTATTCTGTTTTTGTCTATATTTCGCAACAAAACAACGAAAAAATAACAAAGAAGTATCTGAAATATTTGAGTTTTCTGTTTTTGTCCATATTTCCCAACGAAATAACAAACAAAAAAAAAACAATATCTGCAATATTTGAGTTTTTTGTCCATATTTCGCAATAATATAACGGAAAAAAAAAAAGTATCTGAAATATTTGTTTTTTCTGTTTTTGTCTATATTTCGCAGCAAAATAACCAAAAAATAACAAAGAAGTATCTGAAATATTTGAGTTTTCTGTTTTTGTCCATATTTCCCAACGAAATAACAAACAAAAAAAAAACAATATCTGCAATATTTGAGTTTTTAGTCCATATTTCGCAATAATATAACGGAAAAAAAAAAAAAAGTATCTGAAATATTTAATTTTTCTGTTTTTGTCTATATTTCGCAACAAAATAACCAAAAAATAACAAAGAAGTATCTGAAATATTTGAGTTTTCTTTTTTTGTCCATATTTCGCAACAAAACAACGAAAAAACAACGAACGAGTATCTGAAATATTTTAGCTTTCTGTTTTTGTCCATATTTCGCAACAAATTAACGAAAAAATAACAAGAAAGTATAAGAAATATTTGAGTATTCTGTTTTTGTCTATATTTCGCAACAAAACAACGAAAGAGTATTGGAAATATTTTAAATTTCTGTTTTTGTCCATATTTCGCAACAAAATAACGGAAAAAAAACAAAAAAGTATCTGAAATATTTGATTTTTATGCTTTTGTCTATATTTCGCAACAAAATAACCAAAAAATAAAAAAGAAGTATCTGAAATATTTGAGCTTTCTGTTTTTGTCCATATTTCGCAATAATATAATGGAAAAAAACTATAAACTATCTGAAATATATGAGTTTTCTGTTTTAGTCCATATTTCGCAACAAAATATCGAAAAGAAAACAATATACTATCTGAAATATTTGAGTTTTCTGTTTTTCTCCATATTTCGCAACAAAATAACGAAAAGAAAACAAAAAACTATCTGAAATATTTGAGTTTTCTGTTTTTGTCCATATTTCTCAACAAATTAACGAAAAAATAACAAGAAAGTATAAGAAATATTTGAGTATTCTGTTTTTGTCCATATTTCGCAACAAAACAACGAATAAACAACTAAAGAGTATTGGAAATATTTTAGCTTTCTGTTTTTGTCCATATTTCGCAACAAAATAACGGAAAAAAACAAAAAAGTATCTGAAATATTTGATTTTTCTGCTGTTGTCTATATTTCGCAACAAAATAACCAAAAACTAACAAAGAAGTATCTGAAATATTTGAGTTTTCTGTTTTTTCCATATTTCCCAACAAAATAACGAAAAAAAACAAAAAAATATCTGAAATATTTGAGTTTTTTTGTCCATATTTCGCAATAATATAACGGAAAAAAAACAAAAAAGTATCTGAAATATTTTAGCTTTCTGTTTTTGTACATATTTCGCAACAAAATAACGGCAAAAGAAACAAAAAAGTATCTGAAATATTTGATTTTTCTGTTTTTGTCTATATTTCGCAACAAAATAACCAAAAAATAACAAAGAAGTATCTGAAATATTTGAGTTTTCTGTTTTTGTCCATATTTCCCAACGAAATAACGAAAAAAAACAAAAAAAATATCTGAAATATCTGAGTTTTTTTGTCCATATTTCGCAATAATATAACGGAAAAAACTAAAAACTATCTGAAATATATGAGTTTTTTGTTTTAGTCCATATTTCGCAACAAAATAACGAAAAGCAAACAAAAAACTATCTGAAATATTTGAGTTTTCTGTTTTTGTCCATATTTCTCAACAAAATAACAAAGAAGTATCTGAAATATTTGAGTTTTCTGTTTTTGTCCATATTTCGCAACAGAATAACAAAAAAAAATTAAAAACTATCTGAAATATATGAGTTTTCTGTTTTAGTCCATATTTCGCAACAAAATAACGGAAAAAAAAACAAAAAAGTATCTGAAATATTTGATTTTTCTGCTGTTGTCTATATTTCGCAACAAAATAACCAAAAAATAACAAAGAAGTATCTAAAATATATGAGTTTTTTGTTTTTGTCCATATTTCCCAACAAATAACGAAAAAAAAACAAAAAAATATCTGAAATATTTGAGTTTTTTTTTGTCCATATTTCGCAATAATATAACGGAAAAAAAACTAAAAACTATCTGAAATATATGAGTTTTCTGTTTTAGTCCATATTTCACAACAAAATAACGAAAAAGAACAAAAAAGTATCTGAAATATTTGATTTTTTTTTTGTCCATATTTCGCAATAATATAAGGAAAAAAAACAAAAAAGTATCTGAAATCATTGACTTTTTTGTTTTTGTCCATATTTCGCAACATAACAACGAAAAAACAACGAAAGAGTATTGCAAATATTTAGCTTTCTGTTTTTGTCCATATTTGGCAACAAAATAACGTAAAAAAAACAAAAAAGTATCTGAAATATTTGATTTTTCTGTTTTTGTCTATATTTCGCAACAAAATAACCAAAAAATAACAAAGAAGTATCTGAAATATTTGAGTTTTCTGTTTTTGTCCATATTTCCCAACGAGATAAAAAAAAAAAAAAAAAAAAATATCTGCAATATTTGAGTTTTTTGTCCATATTTCGCAATAATATAACGGAAAAAAACAAAAAAGTATCTGAAATATTTAATTTTTCTGTTTTTGTCTATATTTCGCAACAAAATAACCAAAAAATAACAAAGAAGTATCTGAAATATTTGAGTTTTCTGTTTTTGTCCATATTTCCTAACAAAATAACGGAAAAAAAACAAAAAAATATCTAAAATATTTGAGTTTTCTTTTTTGTCCATATTTCGCAACAAAATAACAAGAAAGTATCTGAAATATTTGAGTTTTCTGTTTTGTCCATATTTCCCAACGAAATAACGAAAATAAACAAAAAAATATCTGAAATATTTGAGTTTTTTTTTGTCCATATTTCGCAATAATATAACGGAAAAAAAACAAAAAAGTATCTGAAATATTTAAGCTTTCTGTTTTTGTCCATATTTCGCAACAAAATAACGAAAAAATAACAAGAAAGTAAATGAAATATTTGAGTTTTCTGTTTTTGTCCATATTTCGCAACAAAATAACGGAAAAAAAACAAAAAAGCATCTGAAATATTGGATTTTTCTGTTTTTGTCTATATTTCGCAACAAAATAACCAAAAAATAACAAAGAAGTATCTGAAATATTTGAGTTTTCTGTTTTTGTCCATATTTCCTAACAAAATAACGAAAAAAAACAAAAAAATATCTGAAATATTTGAGTTTTCTTTTTTGTCCATATTTCGCAACAAAATAACAAGAAAGTATCTGAAATATTTGAGTTTTCTGTTTTTGTCCATATTTCGCAACAAAATAACGAAAAAACAACGAAAGAGTATCTGAAATATTTTAGCTTTCTGTTTTTGTCCATATTTCACAACAGAATAACGAAAAAAACAAAAAAGTATCTGAAATATTTAAGTTTTTTTTGTCCATATTTCCCAATAATATAATAAAAAAAAACCAAAAAGTATCTGAAATCATTGAGTTTTCTTGTTTTGTACATAGTTTTCTTGTTTTGTACATATTTCGCAACAAATTAACGAAAAAATAACAAGAAAGTATAAGAAATATTTGAGTATTCTGTTTTTGTCCATATTTCGCAACAAAACAACGAAAAAAAAACAATAAAGTATCTTAAATATTTGAGTTTTCTTCTTTTGTCCATATTTCTCAACAAAATAACCATAAAATAACAAAGAAGTATCTGAAATATTTGAGTTTTCTTTTTATGTCCATATTTCGCAACAAAACAACGAAAAAACAACGAAAGAGTATCTGATATATTTTAGCTTTCTGTTTTTGTCCATATTTCACAACAGAATAACGAAAAAACAAAAAAGTATCTGAAATATTTTAGTTTTTTTTGTCCATATTTCCCAATAATATAATAAAAAAAAACCAAAAAGTATCTGAAATCATTGAGTTTTCTTGTTTTGTACATATTTCGCAACAAATTAACGAAAAAATAACAAGAAAGTATAAGAAATATTTGAGTATTCTGTTTTTGTCCATATTTCGCAACAAAACAACGAAAAAACAACGAAGAGTATTGGAAATATTTTAGCTTTCTGTTTTTGTCCATATTTCGCAACAAAATAACGGGGAAAAAACACAAAAAAGTATCTGAAATATTTGATTTTTATGCTTTTGTCTATATTTCGCAACAAAATAACCAAAAAATAACAAAGAAGTATCTGAAATATTTGAGTTTTCTGTTTTTGTCCATATTTCTCAAACAAATAAGGAAAAAAAACTAACAAGAAAATATATTTCTCAACAAAATAACCAAAAAATAACAAAGAAGTATCTGAAATATTTGAGTTTTCTGTTTTTGTCCATATTTCCCAACAAATAACGAAAAAAAACAAAAAAATATCTGAAATATTTGAGTTTTTTTTTGTCCATATTTCGCAATAATATAACGGAAAAAAAACTAAAAACTATCTGAAATATATGAGTTTTCTGTTTTAGTCCAAATTTCGCAACAAAATAACGAAAAGGAAACAAAAAACTATCTGAAATATTTGAGTTTTCTGTTTTTGTCCATATTTCTCAACAAAATAACGAAAAGAAAACAAAAAAATATCTGAAATATTCGAGTTTTTTTTTGTCCATATTTCGCAATAATATAACGGAAAAAAGCTAAAAACTATCTGAAATATATGTGTTTTCTGTTTTAGTCCATATTTCGCAAAAAATTAACGAAAAGAAAACAAAAACTATCTGAAATATTTGAGTTTTCTGTTTTTGTCCATATTTCTCAACAAAATAAGGAAAAAAACTAACAAGAAAGTATCTGAAATATATGAGTTTTCTGTTTTAGTCCATATTTCGCAACAAAATAACGAAAAGAAAACAAAAAACTATCTGAAATATTTGAGTTTTCTGTTTTTGTCCATATTTCTCAACAAAATAAGGAAAAAAACTAACAAGAAAGTATCTGAAATATTTGAGTTTTCTGTTTTTGTCCATATTTCTCAACAAAATAAGGAAAAAAACTATCAAGAAAGTATCTGAAATATTTGAGTTTTCTCTTTTTGTCCATATTTCGCAACAAAATAACGAAAAGAAAACAAAAAAATATCTGAAATATTCGAATTTTTTTTGTCCATATTTCGCAATAATATAACGGAAAAAAGCTAAAAACTATCTGAAATATATGAGTTTTCTGTTTTAGTCCATATTTCCCAACAAATAACGAAAAAAAACAAAAAAATATCTGAAATATTTGAGTTTTTTGTCCATATTTCGCAATAATATAACGGAAAAAAAACTAAAAACTATCTGAAATATATGAGTTTTCTGTTTTAGTCCATATTTCGCAACAAAATAACGAAAAGAAAACAAAAAACTATCTGAAATATTTGAGTTTTCTGTTTTTGTCCATATTTCTCAACAAAATAAGGAAAAAATCTAACAAGAAAGTATCTGAAATATATGAGTTTTCTGTTTTAGTCCATATTTCGCAACAAAATAACTAAAAGAAAACAAAAAACTATCTGAAATATTTGAGTTTTCTGTTTTTGTCCATATTTCTCAACAAAATAAGGAAAAAAACTAACAGGAAAGTATCTGAAATATTTGAGTTTTCTGTTTTTGTCCATATTTCCCAACAAATAACGAAAAAAAACAAAAAAATATCTGAAATATTTGAGTTTTTTGTCCATATTTCGCAATAATATAACGGAAAAAAAACTAAAAACTATCTGAAATATATGAGTTTTCTGTTTTAGTCCATATTTCGCAACAAAATAACGAAAAGAAAACAAAAAACTATCTGAAATATTTGAGTTTTCTGTTTTTGTCCATATTTCTCAACAAAATAAGGAAAAAATCTAACAAGAAAGTATCTGAAATATATGAGTTTTCTGTTTTAGTCCATATTTCGCAACAAAATAACGAAAAGAAAACAAAAAACTATCTGAAATATTTGAGTTTTCTGTTTTTGTCCATATTTCTCAACAAAATAAGGAAAAAAACTAACAGGAAAGTATCTGAAATATTTGAGTTTTCTGTTTTTGTCCATATTTCCCAACAAATAACGAAAAAAAACAAAAAAATATTTAAGTTTTCTTTTTTGTCCATTTTTGCAACAAAATAACAAGAAAGTATCTGAAATATTTGAATTTTCTGTTTTGTCCATATTTCCCAACGAAATAAACGAAAAAAAACAAAAAAATATCTGAAATATTTGAGTTTTTTTTTGACCATATTTCGCAACAAAATAACGGGAAAAAACAAAAAAGTATCTGAAATATTTGATTTTTCTGCTTTTGTCTACATTTCGCAACAAAATAACCAAAAAATAACAAAGAAGTATCTGCAATATTTGAGTTTTCTGTTTTTGTCCATATTTCCCAACTAAATAACGAAAAAAAACAAAAAAATATCTAAAATATTTGAGTTTTCTTTTTTGTCCATTTTTGCAACAAAATAACAAGAAAGTATCTGAAATATTTGAATTTTCTGTTTTGTCCATATTTCCCAACGAAATAACGAAAAAAAAACAAAAAAATATCTGAAATATTTGGGTTTTTTTTTTGTCCATATTTCGCAATAATATAACGGAAAAAAACCAAAAAGTATCTGAAATATTTAAGCTTTCTATTTTTGTCCATATTTCGCAACAAAATAACGAAAAAATAACAAGAAAGTAAATGAAATATTTGAGTTTTCTGTTTTTGTCCATATTTCGCAACAAAATAACGGAACAAAACAAAAAAGCATCTGAAATATTTGATTTTTGTGTTTTTGTCTATATTTCGCAACAAAATAACAAGACAGTATCTGAAATATTTGAGTTTTCTGTTTTTGTCCATATTTTGCAACAAAATAACGAAAAAACAACGAAAGAGTATCTGAAATATTTTAGGTTTCTAAAATATTTCAGATACTCTTTTTTAGCTGAAATATTTTAGCTTTTTTTTTTCTCCATATTTTACAACAAAATAACGAAAAAAAAAACAATAAAGTATCTGAAATTTTTGAGTTTTCTTCTTTTGTCCATATTTCTCAACAAAATAACCAAAAAATAACAAAGAAGTATCTGAAATATTTGAGTTTTCTGTTTTTGTCCATATTTCCCAATAAAATAACGAAAAAAAACAAAAAAATATCTGAAATATTTGAGTTTTTTTTTGTCCATATTTTGCAACAAAATAACGGAAAAAGAAACAAAAAAGTATCTGAAATATTTGGTTTTTCTGTTTTTGTCCATATTTCCTAACAAAATAACGAAAAAAAACAAAAAAATATCTGAAATATTTGAATTTTATTTTTTGTCCATATTTCGCAACTAAATAACAAAAAGTATCTGAAATATTTGAGTTTTCCGTTTTTGTCCATATTTCGCAACAAAATAACGAAAAACAACGAAAGAGTATCTGAAATATTTTAGCTTTCTGTTTTTGTCCATATTTTACAGCAAAATAACGAGAAAAAAACAATAAAGTATCTGAAATATTTGAGTTTTCTGCTTTTGTCCATATTTCTCAACAAAATTAGAAAAAAAACAAACAAAAAGTATCTGAAATATTTTGGTTTTTCTGCTTTTGTCTACATTTCGCAACAAAATAACCAAAAAATAACAAAGAAGTATCTGCAATATTTGAGTTTTCTGTTTTTGTCCATATTTCCCAACTAAATAACGAAAAAAAACAAAAAAATATCTAAAATATTTGAGTTTTCTTTTTTGTCCATTTTTGCAACAAAATAACAAGAAAGTATCTGAAATATTTGAATTTTCTGTTTTGTCCATATTTCCCAACGAAATAACGAAAAAAAAACAAAAAAATATCTGAAATATTTGGGTTTTTTTTTTGTCCATATTTCGCAATAATATAACGGAAAAAAACCAAAAAGTATCTGAAATATTTAAGCTTTCTATTTTTGTCCATATTTCGCAACAAAATAACGAAAAAATAACAAGAAAGTAAATGAAATATTTGAGTTTTCTGTTTTTGTCCATATTTCGCAACAAAATAACGGAAAAAAACAAAAAAGTATCTGAAATATTTGATTTTTCTGTTTTTGTCCATATTTCGCAACAAAATAATGAAAATATTTGAGTTTTTTGTTTTTGTCCATATTTCGCAACAAAACAACGAAAAAACATTTGAGTTTTTTTGAAATATTTGAGTTTTTTGTTTTTGTCCATATTTCGCAACAAAACAACGAAAAAACAACGAAAGAGTATTGAAAATATTTTATCTTTCTGTTTTTGTCCATATTTCGCAACAAAATAAAGGAAAAAAAAACAAAAAATTATCTGAAATATTTGATTTTTCTGTTTTTGTCTATATTTCGCAACAAAATAACCAAAAAATAACAAAGAAGTATCTGAAATATTTGAGTTTTCTGTTTTTGTCCATATTTCCCAACTAAATAACGAAAAAAAACAAAAAAATAGCTGAAATATTTGAGTTTTTTTTGTCCATATTTCGCAATAATATAACGGAAAAAAAACAAAAAAGTATCTGAAATATTTGATTTTTCTTTTTTTGTCTATATTTCGCAACAAAATAACCAAAAAATAACAAAGAAGTATCTGAAATATTTGAGTTTTCTGTTTTTGTCCATATTTCCCAACTAAATAACGAAAAAAAACAAAAAAATAGCTGAAATATTTGAGTTTTTTTTTGTCCATATTTCGCAATAATATAACGGAAAAAAATGGGAAAGAATCTGAAATATTTTAGCTTTCTGTTTTTGTCCATATTTCGCAACAAAATAACGGGAAAAAAACAAAAAAGTATCTGAAATATTTGATTTTTCTGCTTTTGTCTACATTTCGCAACAAAATAACCAAAAAATAACAAAGAAGTATCTGCAATATTTGAGTTTTCTGTTTTTGTCCATATTTCCCAACTAAATAACGAAAAAAAACAAAAAAATATCTAAAATATTTGAGTTTTCTTTTTTGTCCATTTTTGCAACAAAATAACAAGAAAGTATCTGAAATATTTGAATTTTCTGTTTTGTCCATATTTCCCAACGAAATAACGAAAAAAAAACAAAAAAATATCTGAAATATTTGGGTTTTTTTTTTGTCCATATTTCGCAATAATATAACGGAAAAAAACCAAAAAGTATCTGAAATATTTAAGCTTTCTATTTTTGTCCATATTTCGCAACAAAATAACGAAAAAATAACAAGAAAGTAAATGAAATATTTGAGTTTTCTGTTTTTGTCCATATTTCGCAACAAAATAACGGAAAAAAACAAAAAAGTATCTGAAATATTTGATTTTTCTGTTTTTGTCCATATTTCGCAACAAAATAATGAAAATATTTGAGTTTTTTGTTTTTGTCCATATTTCGCAACAAAACAACGAAAAAACATTTGAGTTTTTTTGAAATATTTGAGTTTTTTGTTTTTGTCCATATTTCGCAACAAAACAACGAAAAAACAACGAAAGAGTATTGAAAATATTTTATCTTTCTGTTTTTGTCCATATTTCGCAACAAAATAAAGGAAAAAAAAACAAAAAATTATCTGAAATATTTGATTTTTCTGTTTTTGTCTATATTTCGCAACAAAATAACCAAAAAATAACAAAGAAGTATCTGAAATATTTGAGTTTTCTGTTTTTGTCCATATTTCCCAACTAAATAACGAAAAAAAACAAAAAAATAGCTGAAATATTTGAGTTTTTTTTGTCCATATTTCGCAATAATATAACGGAAAAAAAACAAAAAAGTATCTGAAATATTTGATTTTTCTTTTTTTGTCTATATTTCGCAACAAAATAACCAAAAAATAACAAAGAAGTATCTGAAATATTTGAGTTTTCTGTTTTTGTCCATATTTCCCAACTAAATAACGAAAAAAAACAAAAAAATAGCTGAAATATTTGAGTTTTTTTTTGTCCATATTTCGCAATAATATAACGGAAAAAAATGGGAAAGAATCTGAAATATTTTAGCTTTCTGTTTTTGTCCATATTTCGCAACAAAATAACGGAAAAAAAACAAAAAAGTATCTGAAATATTTGATTTTTCTGTTTTTGTCCATATTTCGCAACAAAACAATGAAAATATTTGAGTTTTTTGTTTTTGTCCATATTTCGCAACAAAACAACGAAAAAATATTTGAGTTTTTTTGAAATATTTGAGTTTTTTGTTTTTGTCCATATTTCGCAAAAAAACAACGAAAAAACAACGAAAGAGTATTGTAAATATTTCAGCTTTCTGTTTTTGTCCATATTTCGCAACAAAATGAAGGAAAAAAAAACAAAAAAGTATCTGAAATATTTGATTTTTCTGTTTTTGTCCATATTTCACAACAAAATAACGAAAAAAAAAACAAGAAAGTATCTGAAATCATTGAGTTTTCTGTTTTTGTACATGTTTCGGAACAAATTAACGAAAAAATAACAAGAAAGTATCTGACATATTTGAGTTTTTTGTTTTTGTCCATATTTCGCAACAAAACAACGAAAAAACAACGAAAGAGTATTGGAAATATTTTATCTTTCTGTTTTTGTCCATATTTCGCAACAAAATGAAGGAAAAAAAACAAAAAAGTATCTGAAATATTTGATTTTTCTGTTTTTGTCCATATTTCACAACAAAATAACGAAAAAAAACAAGAAAGTATCTGAAATCATTGAGTTTTCTGTTTTTGTACATGTTTCGGAACAAATTAACGAAAAAATAACAAGAAATTATCTGAAATATTTGATTTTTCTGTTTTTGTCTATATTTCGCAACAGAATAACCAAAAAATAACAAAGAAGTATCTGAAATATTTGAGTTTTCTGTTTTTGTTCATATTTCCCAACGAAATAACAAAAAAACAAAAAAATATCTGCAATATTTGAGTTTTTTTTTGTCCATATTTCGCAATAATATAACGGAAAAAAAATAAAAAAGTATCTGAAATATTTGATTTTTCTGTTTTTGTCTATATTTCGCAACAAAATAACCAAAAAATAACAAAGAAGTATCTGAAATATTTGAGTTTTCTGTTTGTGTTGTCCATATTTCCAACGAAATAACGAAAAAAAACAAAAAAATATCTGAAATATTTGAGTTTTTTTTTTGCCCATATTTTGCAATAATATAACGGAAAAAAAAACAAAAAAGTATCTGAAATATTTTAGCTTTCTGTTTTTGTCCATATTTCGCAACAAAATAACGGGAAAAAAACAAAAAAGTATCTGAAATATTTGATTTTTCTGCTTTTGTCTACATTTCGCAACAAAATAACCAAAAAATAACAAAGAAGTATCTAAAATATTTGAGTTTTCTGTTTTTGTCCATATTTCCCAACTAAATAACGAAAAAAAAACAAAAAAATATCTGAAATATTTGAGTTTTTTTGTCCATATTTCGCAATAATATAACGGAAAAAAAGCTAAAAAACTATCTGAAATATATGAGTTTTCTGTTTTAGTCCATATTTCGCAACAAAATAACGAAAAGAAAACAAAAAACTATCTGAAATATTTGAGTTTTCTGTTTTTGTCATATTTCTCAACAAAATAAGGAAAAAATCTAACAAGAAAGTATCTGAAATATATGAGTTTTCTGTTTTAGTCCATATTTCGCAACAAAATAACGAAAAGAAAACAAAAAACTATCTGAAATATTTGAGTTTTCTGTTTTTGTCCATATTTCTCAACAAAATAAGGAAAAAAACTAACAGGAAAGTATCTGAAATATTTGAGTTTTCTGTTATTGTCCATATTTCCCAACAAATAACGAAAAAAAACAAAAAAATATCTGAAATATTTAAGTTTTCTCTTTTTGTCCATATTTCTTAACAAAATAACGAAACAAAAATTCTCTGAAATATTTGAGATTTCTGTTTTTGTCCATATTTCGCAACAAAATATAGGAAAAATATCAAGAAAGTATCTGAAATATTTGAGTTTTTTGTTTTTGTCCATATTTCGCAACAAAACAACGAAAGAGTATTGGAAATATTTTACCTTTCGGATTTTATCCATATTTCGCAACAAAATAACGGAAAAAAAAGACAAAAAAGTATCTGAAATATTTGATTTTTCTTTTTTGTCTATATTTCGCAACAAAATAACCAAAAAATAACAAAGAAGTATTTGAAATATTTGAGTTTTCTGTTTCTGTCCATATTTCCCAACTAAATAACGAAAAAAAAACAAAAAAATATCTGAAATATTTGAGTTTGTTTTTGTCCATATTTCGCAATAATATAACGGAAAAAAAACGAAAAAGCATCTGAAATGTTTTAGCTTTCTGTTTTTGTCCATATTTCGCAACAAAATAACGGAAAAAGAAACAAAAAAGTTTCTGAAATATTTGATTTTTCTGTTTTTGTCTATATTTCGCTACAAAATAACCAAAAACTAACAAAGAAGTATCTGAAATATTTGAGTTTTCTGTTTTTGTCCATATTTCCTAACAAAATAACGAAAAGAAAACAAAAAACTATCTGAAATATTTGAGTTTTCTGTTTTTGTCCATATTTCTCAACAAAATAAGGAAAAAAAACTAACAAGAAAGTATCTGAAATATTTGAGTTTTCTGTTTTTGTCCATATTTCCCAACAAATAACGAAAAAAAACAAAAAAATATCTGAAATATTTGAGTTTTTTGTCCATATTTCGCAATAATATAACGGAAAAAAAAACTAAAAACTATCTGAAATATATGAGTTTTCTGTTTTAGTCCATATTTCGCAACAAAATAACGAAAAGAAAACAAAAAACTATCTGAAATATTTGAGTTTTCTGTTTTTGTCCATATTTCCCAACAAAATAAGGAAAAAATCTAACAAGAAAGTATCTGAAATATATGAGTTTTCTGTTTTAGTCCATATTTCGCAACAAAATAACGAAAAGAAAACAAAAAACTATCTGAAATATTTGAGTTTTCTGTTTTTGTCCATATTTCCCAACAAATAACGAAAAAAAAACAAAAAAATATCTGAAATATTTGAGTTTTTTTGTCCATATTTCGCAATAATATAACGGAAAAAACTAAAAACTATCTGAAATATATGAGTTTTTTGTTTTAGTCCATATTTCGCAACAAAATAACGAAAAGAAAACAAAAAACTATCTGAAATATTTGAGTTTTCTGTTTTTGTCCATATTTCTCAACAAAATAACAAAGAAGTATCTGAAATATTTGAGTTTTCTGTTTTTGTCCATATTTCGCAACAGAATAACAAAAAAAAATTAAAAACTATCTGAAATATATGAGTTTTCTGTTTTAGTCCATATTTCGCAACAAAATAACGGAAAAAAAACAAAAAAGTATCTGAAATATTTGATTTTTCTGCTGTTGTCTATATTTCGCAACAAAATAACCAAAAAATAACAAAGAAGTATTTAAAATATATGAGTTTTTTGTTTTTGTCCATATTTCCCAACAAATAACGAAAAAAAACAAAAAAATATCTGAAATATTTGAGTTTTTTTTTGTCCATATTTCGCAATAATATAACGGAAAAAAAACTAAAAACTATCTGAAATATATGAGTTTTCTGTTTTAGTCCATATTTCACAACAAAATAACGAAAAAGAACAAAAAAGTATCTGAAATATTTGATTTTTTTTTTGTCCATATTTCGCAATAATATAACGAAAAAAAAAACAAAAAAGTATCTGAAATCATTGACTTTTTTTGTTTTTTGTCCATATTTCGCAACATAACAACGAAAAAACAACGAAAGAGTATTGCAAATATTTAGCTTTCTGTTTTTGTCCATATTTGGCAACAAAATAACGTAAAAAAAACAAAAAAGTATCTGAAATATTTGATTTTTCTGTTTTTTGTCTATATTTCGCAACAAAATAACCAAAAAATAACAAAGAAGTATCTGAAATATTTGAGTTTTCTGTTTTTGTCCATATTTCCCAACGAGATAAAAAAAAAAAAAAAAAAAAATATCTGCAATATTTGAGTTTTTTGTCCATATTTCGCAATAATATAACGGAAAAAAACAAAAAAGTATCTGAAATATTTAATTTTTCTGTTTTTGTCTATATTTCGCAACAAAATAACCAAAAAATAACAAAGAAGTATCTGAAATATTTGAGTTTTCTGTTTTTGTCCATATTTCCTAACAAAATAACGGAAAAAAAAAACAAAAAAATATCTAAAATATTTGAGTTTTCTTTTTTGTCCATATTTCGCAACAAAATAACAAGAAAGTATCTGAAATATTTGAGTTTTCTGTTTTGTCCATATTTCCCAACGAAATAACGAAAATAAACAAAAAATATCTGAAATATTTGAGTTTTTTTTTGTCCATATTTCGCAATAATATAACGGAAAAAAAAACAAAAAAGTATCTGAAATATTTAAGCTTTCTGTTTTTGTCCATATTTCGCAACAAAATAACGAAAAAATAACAAGAAAGTAAATGAAATATTTGAGTTTTCTGTTTTTGTCCATATTTCGCAACAAAATAACGGAAAAAAAACAAAAAAGCATCTGAAATATTGGATTTTTCTGTTTTTGTCTATATTTCGCAACAAAATAACCAAAAAATAACAAAGAAGTATCTGAAATACTTGAGTTTTCTGTTTTTTCTCCATATTTCCTAACAAAATAACGAAAAAAAACAAAAAAATATCTGAAATATTTGAGTTTTCTTTTTTGTCCATATTTCGCAACAAAATAACAAGAAAGTATCTGAAATATTTGAGTTTTCTGTTTTTGTCCATATTTCGCAACAAAATAACGAAAAAAAACAACGAAAAGAGTATCTGAAATATTTTAGCTTTCTGTTTTTGTCCATATTTCACAACAGAATAACGAAAAAAACAAAAAAGTATCTGAAATATTTTAGTTTTTTTTGTCCATATTTCCCAATAATATAATAAAAAAAAACCAAAAAGTATCTGAAATCATTGAGTTTTCTTGTTTTGTACATAGTTTTCTTGTTTTGTACATATTTCGCAACAAATTAACGAAAAAATAACAAGAAAGTATAAGAAATATTTGAGTATTCTGTTTTTGTCCATATTTCGCAACAAAACAACGAAAAAAAAACAATAAAGTATCTTAAATATTTGAGTTTTCTTCTTTTGTCCATATTTCTCAACAAAATAACCATAAAATAACAAAGAAGTATCTGAAATATTTGAGTTTTCTTTTTATGTCCATATTTCGCAACAAAACAACGAAAAAACAACGAAAGAGTATCTGATATATTTTAGCTTTCTGTTTTTGTCCATATTTCACAACAGAATAACGAAAAAACAAAAAAGTATCTGAAATATTTTAGTTTTTTTTTGTCCATATTTCCCAATAATATAATAAAAAAAAACCAAAAAGTATCTGAAATCATTGAGTTTTCTTGTTTTGTACATATTTCGCAACAAATTAACGAAAAAATAACAAGAAAGTATAAGAAATATTTGAGTATTCTGTTTTTGTCCATATTTCGCAACAAAACAACGAAAAAACAACGAAGAGTATGAAATATTTTAGCTTTCTGTTTTTGTCCATATTTCGCAACAAAATAACGGGGAAAAAACACAAAAAAGTATCTGAAATATTTGATTTTTATGCTTTTGTCCATATTTCGCAACAAAATAACCAAAAAATAACAAAGAAGTAACTGAAATATTTGAGTTTTCTGTTTTTGTCCATATTTCTCAAACAAATAAGGAAAACAAACTAACAAGAAAGTATATTTTTCAACAAATAACCAAAAAATAACAAAGAAGTATCTGAAATATTTGAGTTTTCTGTTTTTGTCCATATTTCCCAACAAATAACGAAAAAAAACAAAAAAATATCTGAAATATTTGAGTTTTTTTTTGTCCATATTTCGCAATAATATAACGGAAAAAAAAACTAAAAACTATCTGAAATATATGAGTTTTCTGTTTTAGGTCCAAATTTCGCAACAAAATAACGAAAAGGAAACAAAAAACTATCTGAAATATTTGAGTTTTCTGTTTTTGTCCATATTTCCCAACAAATAACGAAAAGAAAACAAAAAAATATCTGAAATATTCGAGTTTTTTTTGTCCATATTTCGCAATAATATAACGGAAAAAAGCTAAAAACTATCTGAAATATATGTGTTTTCTGTTTTAGTCCATATTTCGCAAAAAATTAACGAAAAGAAAACAAAAACTATCTGAAATATTTGAGTTTTCTGTTTTTGTCCATATTTCTCAACAAAATAAGGAAAAAAACTAACAAGAAAGTATCTGAAATATATGAGTTTTCTGTTTTAGTCCATATTTCGCAACAAAATAACGAAAAGAAAACAAAAAACTATCTGAAATATTTGAGTTTTCTGTTTTTGTCCATATTTCTCAACAAAATAAGGAAAAAAACTAACAAGAAAGTATCTGAAATATTTGAGTTTTCTGTTTTTGTCCATATTTCTCAACAAAATAAGGAAAAAAACTATCAAGAAAGTATCTGAAATATTTGAGTTTTCTCTTTTTGTCCATATTTCGCAACAAAATAACGAAAAGAAACAAAAAAATATCTGAAATCGGAAAAAAGCTAAAAACTATCTGAAATATATGAGTTTTCTGTTTTAGTCCATATTTCCCAACAAATAACGAAAAAAAACAAAAAAATATCTGAAATATTTGAGTTTTTTGTCCATATTTCGCAATAATATAACGGAAAAAAAACTAAAAACTATCTGAAATATATGAGTTTTCTGTTTTAGTCCATATTTCGCAACAAAATAACGAAAAGAAAACAAAAAACTATCTGAAATATTTGAGTTTTCTGTTTTTGTCCATATTTCTCAACAAAATAAGGAAAAAATCTAACAAGAAAGTATCTGAAATATATGAGTTTTCTGTTTTAGTCCATATTTCGCAACAAAATAACGAAAAGAAAACAAAAAACTATCTGAAATATTTGAGTTTTCTGTTTTTGTCCATATTTCTCAACAAAATAAGGAAAAAAACTAACAGGAAAGTATCTGAAATATTTGAGTTTTCTGTTTTTGTCCATATTTCCCAACAAATAACGAAAAAAAACAAAAAAATATCTGAAATATTTGAGTTTTTTGTCCATATTTCGCAATAATATAACGGAAAAAAAACTAAAAACTATCTGAAATATATGAGTTTTCTGTTTTAGTCCATATTTCGCAACAAAATAACGAAAAGAAAACAAAAAACTATCTGAAATATTTGAGTTTTCTGTTTTTGTCCATATTTCTCAACAAAATAAGGAAAAAATCTAACAAGAAAGTATCTGAAATATATGAGTTTTCTGTTTTAGTCCATATTTCGCAACAAAATAACGAAAAGAAAACAAAAAACTATCTGAAATATTTGAGTTTTCTGTTTTTGTCCATATTTCTCAACAAAATAAGGAAAAAAACTAACAGGAAAGTATCTGAAATATTTGAGTTTTCTGTTTTTGTCCATATTTCCCAACAAATAACGAAAAAAAACAAAAAAATATTTAAGTTTTCTTTTTTGTCCATTTTTGCAACAAAATAACAAGAAAGTATCTGAAATATTTGAATTTTCTGTTTTGTCCATATTTCCCAACGAAATAAACGAAAAAAAACAAAAAAATATCTGAAATATTTGAGTTTTTTTTTTGACCATATTTCGCAACAAAATAACGGGAAAAAACAAAAAAGTATCTGAAATATTTGATTTTTCTGCTTTTGTCTACATTTCGCAACAAAATAACCAAAAAATAACAAAGAAGTATCTGCAATATTTGAGTTTTCTGTTTTTGTCCATATTTCCCAACTAAATAACGAAAAAAAACAAAAAAATATCTAAAATATTTGAGTTTTCTTTTTTGTCCATTTTTGCAACAAAATAACAAGAAAGTATCTGAAATATTTGAATTTTCTGTTTTGTCCATATTTCCCAACGAAATAACGAAAAAAAAAACAAAAAAATATCTGAAATATTTGGTTTTTTTTTTTGTCCATATTTCGCAATAATATAACGGAAAAAAACCAAAAAGTATCTGAAATATTTAAGCTTTCTATTTTTGTCCATATTTCGCAACAAAATAACGAAAAAATAACAAGAAAGTAAATGAAATATTTGAGTTTTCTGTTTTTGTCCATATTTCGCAACAAAATAACGGAACAAAACAAAAAAGCATCTGAAATATTTGATTTTTGTGTTTTTGTCTATATTTCGCAACAAAATAACAAGACAGTATCTGAAATATTTGAGTTTTCTGTTTTTGTCCATATTTCGCAACAAAATAACGAAAAAACAACGAAAGAGTATCTGAAATATTTTAGGTTTCTAAAATATTTCAGATACTCTTTTTTAGCTGAAATATTTTAGCTTTTTTTTTTCTCCATATTTTACAACAAAATAACGAAAAAAAAAACAATAAAGTATCTGAAATTTTTGAGTTTTCTTCTTTTGTCCATATTTCTCAACAAAATAACCAAAAAATAACAAAGAAGTATCTGAAATATTTGAGTTTTCTGTTTTTGTCCATATTTCCCAATAAAATAACGAAAAAAAACAAAAAAATATCTGAAATATTTGAGTTTTTTTTTGTCCATATTTTGCAACAAAATAACGGAAAAAGAAACAAAAAAGTATCTGAAATATTTGGTTTTTCTGTTTTTGTCCATATTTCCTAACAAAATAACGAAAAAAAAAAAAAAAAATATCTTAAATATTTGATTTTTATTTTTTGTCCATATTTCGCAACTAAATAACAAAAAGTATCTGAAATATTTGAGTTTTCCGTTTTTGTCCATATTTCGCAACAAAATAACGAAAAACAACGAAAGAGTATCTGAAATATTTTAGCTTTCTGTTTTTGTCCATATTTTACAGCAAAATAACGAGAAAAAAACAATAAAGTATCTGAAATATTTGAGTTTTCTGCTTTTGTCCATATTTCTCAACAAAATTAGAAAAAAAACAAACAAAAAGTATCTGAAATATTTTGGTTTTTCTGCTTTTGTCTACATTTCGCAACAAAATAACCAAAAAATAACAAAGAAGTATCTGCAATATTTGAGTTTTCTGTTTTTGTCCATATTTCCCAACTAAATAACGAAAAAAAACAAAAAAATATCTAAAATATTTGAGTTTTCTTTTTTGTCCATTTTTGCAACAAAATAACAAGAAAGTATCTGAAATATTTGAATTTTCTGTTTTGTCCATATTTCCCAACGAAATAACGAAAAAAAAACAAAAAAATATCTGAAATATTTGGGTTTTTTTTTTGTCCATATTTCGCAATAATATAACGGAAAAAAACCAAAAAGTATCTGAAATATTTAAGCTTTCTATTTTTGTCCATATTTCGCAACAAAATAACGAAAAAATAACAAGAAAGTAAATGAAATATTTGAGTTTTCTGTTTTTGTCCATATTTCGCAACAAAATAACGGAAAAAAACAAAAAAGTATCTGAAATATTTGAGTTTTCTGTTTTTGTCCATATTTCGCAACAAAATAATGAAAATATTTGAGTTTTTTGTTTTTGTCCATATTTCGCAACAAAACAACGAAAAAACATTTGAGTTTTTTTGAAATATTTGAGTTTTTTGTTTTTGTCCATATTTCGCAACAAAACAACGAAAAAACAACGAAAGAGTATTGAAAATATTTTATCTTTCTGTTTTTGTCCATATTTCGCAACAAAATAAAGGAAAAAAAAACAAAAAATTATCTGAAATATTTGATTTTTCTGTTTTTGTCTATATTTCGCAACAAAATAACCAAAAAATAACAAAGAAGTATCTGAAATATTTGAGTTTTCTGTTTTTGTCCATATTTCCCAACTAAATAACGAAAAAAAACAAAAAAATAGCTGAAATATTTGAGTTTTTTTTGTCCATATTTCGCAATAATATAACGGAAAAAAAACAAAAAAGTATCTGAAATATTTGATTTTTCTTTTTTTGTCTATATTTCGCAACAAAATAACCAAAAAATAACAAAGAAGTATCTGAAATATTTGAGTTTTCTGTTTTTGTCCATATTTCCCAACTAAATAACGAAAAAAAACAAAAAAATAGCTGAAATATTTGAGTTTTTTTTTGTCCATATTTCGCAATAATATAACGGAAAAAAATGGGAAAGAATCTGAAATATTTTAGCTTTCTGTTTTTGTCCATATTTCGCAACAAAATAACGGGAAAAAAACAAAAAAGTATCTGAAATATTTGATTTTTCTGCTTTTGTCTACATTTCGCAACAAAATAACCAAAAAATAACAAAGAAGTATCTGCAATATTTGAGTTTTCTGTTTTTGTCCATATTTCCCAACTAAATAACGAAAAAAAACAAAAAAATATCTAAAATATTTGAGTTTTCTTTTTTGTCTATTTTTGCAACAAAATAACAAGAAAGTATCTGAAATATTTGAATTTTCTGTTTTGTCCATATTTCCCAACGAAATAACGAAAAAAAAACAAAAAAATATCTGAAATATTTGGGTTTTTTTTTTGTCCATATTTCGCAATAATATAACGGAAAAAAACCAAAAAGTATCTGAAATATTTAAGCTTTCTATTTTTGTCCATATTTCGCAACAAAATAACGAAAAAATAACAAGAAAGTAAATGAAATATTTGAGTTTTCTGTTTTTGTCCATATTTCGCAACAAAATAACGGAAAAAAACAAAAAAGTATCTGAAATATTTGATTTTTCTGTTTTTGTCCATATTTCGCAACAAAATAATGAAAATATTTGAGTTTTTTGTTTTTGTCCATATTTCGCAACAAAACAACGAAAAAACATTTTAAGTTTTTTGAAATATTTGAGTTTTTTGTTTTTGTCCATATTTCGCAACAAAACAACGAAAAAACAACGAAAGAGTATTGAAAATATTTTATCTTTCTGTTTTTGTCCATATTTCGCAACAAAATAAAGGAAAAAAAAACAAAAAATTATCTGAAATATTTGATTTTTCTGTTTTTGTCTATATTTCGCAACAAAATAACCAAAAAATAACAAAGAAGTATCTGAAATATTTGAGTTTTCTGTTTTTGTCCATATTTCCCAACTAAATAACGAAAAAAAACAAAAAAATAGCTGAAATATTTGAGTTTTTTTTGTCCATATTTCGCAATAATATAACGGAAAAAAAACAAAAAAGTATCTGAAATATTTGATTTTTCTTTTTTTGTCTATATTTCGCAACAAAATAACCAAAAAATAACAAAGAAGTATCTGAAATATTTGAGTTTTCTGTTTTTGTCCATATTTCCCAACTAAATAACGAAAAAAAACAAAAAAATAGCTGAAATATTTGAGTTTTTTTTTGTCCATATTTCGCAATAATATAACGGAAAAAAATGGGAAAGAATCTGAAATATTTTAGCTTTCTGTTTTTGTCCATATTTCGCAACAAAATAACGGAAAAAAAACAAAAAAGTATCTGAAATATTTGATTTTTCTGTTTTTGTCCATATTTCGCAACAAAATAATGAAAATATTTGAGTTTTTTGTTTTTGTCCATATTTCGCAACAAAACAACGAAAAAATATTTGAGTTTTTTTGAAATATTTGAGTTTTTTGTTTTTGTCCATATTTCGCAAAAAAACAACGAAAAAACAACGAAAGAGTATTGTAAATATTTTAGCTTTCTGTTTTTGTCCATATTTCGCAACAAAATGAAGGAAAAAAAAACAAAAAAGTATCTGAAATATTTGATTTTTCTGTTTTTGTCCATATTTCACAACAAAATAACGAAAAAAAAACAAGAAAGTATCTGAAATCATTGAGTTTTCTGTTTTTGTACATGTTTCGGAACAAATTAACGAAAAAATAACAAGAAAGTATCTGACATATTTGAGTTTTTTGTTTTTGTCCATATTTCGCAACAAAACAACGAAAAAACAACGAAAGAGTATTGGAAATATTTTATCTTTCTGTTTTTGTCCATATTTCGCAACAAAATGAAGGAAAAAAAACAAAAAAGTATCTGAAATATTTGATTTTTCTGTTTTTGTCCATATTTCACAACAAAATAACGAAAAAAAACAAGAAAGTATCTGAAATCATTGAGTTTTCTGTTTTTGTACATGTTTCGGAACAAATTAACGAAAAAATAACAAGAAATTATCTGAAATATTTGATTTTTCTGTTTTTGTCTATATTTCGCAACAAAATAACCAAAAAATAACAAAGAAGTATCTGAAATATTTGAGTTTTCTGTTTTTGTTCATATTTCCCAACGAAATAACAAAAAAACAAAAAAATATCTGCAATATTTGAGTTTTTTTTGTCCATATTTCGCAATAATATAACGGAAAAAAAATAAAAAAGTATCTGAAATATTTGATTTTTCTGTTTTTGTCTATATTTCGCAACAAAATAACCAAAAAATAACAAAGAAGTATCTGAAATATTTGAGTTTTCTGTTTTTGTCCATATTTCCCAACGAAATAACGAAAAAAAACAAAAAAATATCTGAAATATTTGAGTTTTTTTTTTGCCCATATTTTGCAATAATATAACGGAAAAAAAACAAAAAAGTATCTGAAATATTTTAGCTTTCTGTTTTTGTCCATATTTCGCAACAAAATAACGGGAAAAAAACAAAAAAGTATCTGAAATATTTGATTTTTCTGCTTTTGTCTACATTTCGCAACAAAATAACCAAAAAATAACAAAGAAGTATCTAAAATATTTGAGTTTTCTGTTTTTGTCCATATTTCCCAACTAAATAACGAAAAAAAACAAAAAAATATCTGAAATATTTGAGTTTTTTTGTCCATATTTCGCAATAATATAACGGAAAAAAAGCTAAAAACTATCTGAAATATATGAGTTTTCTGTTTTAGTCCATATTTCGCAACAAAATAACGAAAAGAAAACAAAAAACTATCTGAAATATTTGAGTTTTCTGTTTTTGTCCATATTTCTCAACAAAATAAGGAAAAAATCTAACAAGAAAGTATCTGAAATATATGAGTTTTCTGTTTTAGTCCATATTTCGCAACAAAATAACGAAAAGAAAACAAAAAACTATCTGAAATATTTGAGTTTTCTGTTTTTGTCCATATTTCTCAACAAAATAAGGAAAAAAACTAACAGGAAAGTATCTGAAATATTTGAGTTTTCTGTTATTGTCCATATTTCCCAACAAATAACGAAAAAAAAACAAAAAAATATCTGAAATATTTAAGTTTTCTCTTTTTGTCCATATTTCTTAACAAAATAACGAAACAAAAATTCTCTGAAATATTTGAGATTTCTGTTTTTGTCCATATTTCGCAACAAAATATAGGAAAAATATCAAGAAAGTATCTGAAATATTTGAGTTTTTTGTTTTTGTCCATATTTCGCAACAAAACAACGAAAGAGTATTGGAAATATTTTACCTTTCGGATTTTATCCATATTTCGCAACAAAATAACGGAAAAAAAAGACAAAAAAGTATCTGAAATATTTGATTTTTCTTTTTTGTCTATATTTCGCAACAAAATAACCAAAAAATAACAAAGAAGTATTTGAAATATTTGAGTTTTCTGTTTCTGTCCATATTTCCCAACTAAATAACGAAAAAAAACAAAAAAATATCTGAAATATTTGAGTTTGTTTTTGTCCATATTTCGCAATAATATAACGGAAAAAAAACGAAAAAGCATCTGAAATGTTTTAGCTTTCTGTTTTTGTCCATATTTCGCAACAAAATAACGGAAAAAGAAACAAAAAAGTTTCTGAAATATTTGAGTTTTCTGTTTTTGTCTATATTTCGCTACAAAATAACCAAAAAATAACAAAGAAGTATCTGAAATATTTGAGTTTTCTGTTTTTGTCCATATTTCCTAACAAAATAACGAAAAGAAAACAAAAAACTATCTGAAATATTTGAGTTTTCTGTTTTTGTCCATATTTCTCAACAAAATAAGGAAAAAAACTAACAAGAAAGTATCTGAAATATTTGAGTTTTCTGTTTTTGTCCATATTTCCCAACAAATAACGAAAAAAAACAAAAAAATATCTGAAATATTTGAGTTTTTTGTCCATATTTCGCAATAATATAACGGAAAAAAAACTAAAAACTATCTGAAATATATGAGTTTTCTGTTTTAGTCCATATTTCGCAACAAAATAACGAAAAGAAAACAAAAAACTATCTGAAATATTTGAGTTTTCTGTTTTTGTCCATATTTCCCAACAAAATAAGGAAAAAATCTAACAAGAAAATATCTGAAATATATGAGTTTTCTGTTTTAGTCCATATTTCGCAACAAAATAACGAAAATAAAACAAAAAACTATCTGAAATATTTGAGTTTTCTGTTTTTGTCCATATTTCTCAACAAAATAAGGAAAAAAACTAACAGGAAAGTATCTGAAATATTTGAGTTTTCTGTTTTTGTCCATATTTCCCAACAAATAACGAAAAAAAAACAAAAAAATATCTGAAATATTTAAGTTTTCTCTTTTTGTCCATATTTCTTAACAAAATAACGAAACAAAAATTCTCTGAAATATTTGAGATTTCTGTTTTTGTCCATATTTCGCAACAAAATATAGGAAAAATAACAAGAAAGTATCTGAAATATTTGAGTTTTTTGTTTTTGTCCATATTTCGCAACAAAACAACGAAAGAGTATTGGAAATATTTTACCTTTCGGATTTTATCCATATTTCGCAACAAAATAACGGAAAAAAAAGACAAAAAAGTATCTGAAATATTTGATTTTTCTTTTTTGTCTATATTTCGCAACAAAATAACCAAAAAATAACAAAGAAGTATTTGAAATATTTGAGTTTTCTGTTTTTTTCCATATTTCCCAACTAAAGAACGAAAAAAAACAAAAGAATATCTGAAATATTTGAGTTTGTTTTTGTCCATATTTCGCAATAATATAACGGAAAAAAAAACGAAAAAGAATCTGAAATATTTTAGCTTTCTGTTTTTGTCCATATTTCGCAACAAAATAACGGAAAAAGAAACAAAAACGAAACAAAAATTCTCTGAAATATTTGAGATTTCTGTTTTTGTCCATATTTCGCAACAAAATATAGGAAAAATATCAAGAAAGTATCTGAAATATTTGAGTTTTTTGTTTTTGTCCATATTTCGCAACAAAACAACGAAAGAGTATTGGAAATATTTTACCTTTCGGATTTTATCCATATTTCGCAACAAAATAACGGAAAAAAAAGACAAAAAAGTATCTGAAATATTAGATTTTTCTTTTTTGTCTATATTTCGCAACAAAATAACCAAAAAATAACAAAGAAGTATCTGAAATATTTCAGTTTGCTGTTTTTGTCCATATTTCCTAACAAAATAACGAAAAAAAAACAAAAAAATATCTAAAATATTTGAGTTTTATTTTTTATCCATATTTCGCAACAAAATAACAAGAAAGTATCTGAAATATTTGAGTTTTCTGTTTTTGTCCATATTTCCCAACTAAATAACGAAAAAAAACAAAAAAATATCTAAAATATTTGAGTTTTCTTTTTTGTCCATTTTTGCAACAAAATAACAAGAAAGTATCTGAAATATTTGAATTTTCTGTTTTGTCCATATTTCCCAACGAAATAACGAAAAAAAACAAAAAAATATCTGAAATATTTGAGTTTTTTTTTTTACCATATTTCGCAACAAAATAACGGGAAAAAAACAAAAAAGTATCTGAAATATTTGATTTTTCTGTTTTTGTCCATATTTCCCAACTAAATAACGAAAAAAAACAAAAAAATATCGAAAATATTTGAGTTTTCTTTTTTGTCCATTTTTGCAACAAAATAACAAGAAAGTATCTGAAATATTTGAATTTTCTGTTTTGTCCATATTTCCCAACGAAATAACGAAAAAAAACAAAAAAATATCTGAAATATTTGAGTTTTTTTTTTGTCCATATTTCGCAATAATATAACGGAAAAAAACCAAAAAGTATCTGAAATATTTAAACTTTCTATTTTTGTCCATATTTCGCAACAAAATAACGAAAAAATAACAAGAAAGTAAATGAAATATTTGAGTTTTCTGTTTTTGTCCATATTTCGCAACAAAATAACGGAAAAAAAACAAAAAAGCATCTGAAATATTTGATTTTTGTGTTTTTGTCTATATTTCGCAACAAAATAACAAGAAAGTATCTGAAATATTTGAGTTTTTTGTTTTTGTCCATATTTCGCAACAAAATAACGGAAAAAAAACAAAAAAGTATCTGAAATATTTGATTTTTCTTTTTTGTCTATATTTCGCAACAAAATAACCAAAAAATAACAAAGAAGTATCTGAAATATTTGAGTTTTCTGTTTTTGTCCATATTTCCCAACTAAATAACGAAAAAAAACAAAAAAATATCGAAAATATTTGAGTTTTCTTTTTTGTCCATTTTTGCAAAATAATATAACGGAAAAAAAACGAAAAAGAATCTGAAATATTTTAGCTTTCTGTTTTTGTCCATATTTTGCAACAAAATAACGGAAAAAAAACAAAAAAGTATCTGAAATATTTTAGCTTTCAGTTTTTGTCCATATTTCGCAACAAAATAACGGAAAAAGAAACAAAAAAGTATCTGAAATATTTGATTTTTCTGTTTTTGTCCATATTTCCTAACAAAAGAACGAAAAAATAACAAAGAAGTATCTGAAATATTTGAGTTTTCTGTTTTTGTCCATATTTCCTAACAAAATAACGAAAAAAAACAAAAAAATATCTGAAATATTTGAGTTTTCTTTTTTGTCCATATTTCGCAACAAAATAACGAAAAAATAACAAGAAAGTAAATGAAATATTTGAGTTTTATGTTTTTGTCCATATTTCGCAACAAAATAACCAAAAAATAACAAAGAAGTATCTAAAATATTTAAGGTTTCTGTTTTTGTCCATATTTCCTAACAAAATAACGAAAAAAAACAAAAAAATATCTGAAATATTTGAATTTTATTTTTTGTCCATATTTCGCAACAAAATAACAAAAAGTATCTGAAATATTTGAGTTTTTTTTGTATCCATATTTCGCAATAATATAACGGAAAAAAAACAAAAAAGTATTTGAAATATTTGATTTTTCTGTTTTTGTCTATATTTCGCAACAAAATAACCAAAAAATAACAAAGAAGGATCTGAAATATTTTAACTTTCTGTTTTTGTCCATATTTCGCAACAAAATAACGAAAAAAAACAAAAAAATATCTGAAATATTTGATTTTTCTGTTTTTGTCTATATTTCGCAACAAAATAACCAAAAAATAACAAAGAAGTATCTAAAATATTTAAGGTTTCTGTTTTTGTCCATATTTCCTAACAAAATAACGAAAAAAAATAAAAAAATATCTGAAATATTTGAGTTTTCTTTTTTGTCCATATTTCGCAACAAACTAACAAGAAAGTAGCAGAAATATTTCAGTTTTCTGTTTTTGTCCATATTTCGCTACAAAATAACGCAAAAACAACGAATGAGTATCTGAAATATTTTAGCTTTCTGTTTTTGTCCATATTTCACAACAGAATAACGAAAAAAAAAACAATAAAGTATCTGAAATATTTGAGTTTTCTGCTTTTGTCCATATTTCTCAACAAAATTAGGAAAAAAAACAAACAAAAAGTATCTGAAATATTTTAGTTTTCTGTTTTTGTACATATTTCGCAACAAAATAACGAAAAAATAACAAGAAAGTATCTGAAATATTTGAGTTTTCTGTTTTTGTCCATATTTCGCAACAAAACAACGAAAAAAAAGCAATAAACTATCTGAAAAATTTGAGTTTTTTGTTTTTGTCCATATTTAGCAACAAAATAACGGAAAAAGAAACAAAAAAGTATCTGAAATATTTGATTTTTCTGTTTTTGTCCATATTTCCTAACAAAAGAACGAAAAACAAGAAAAAAAATATCTGAAATATTTGAGTTTTCATTTTTGTCCATATTTCGCAACAAAATAACCAAAAAATAACAAAGAAGTATCTGAAATATTTGAGTTTTTTGTTTTTGTCCATATTTCCTAACAAAATAACGAAAAAAAACAAAAAAATATCTGAAATATTTGAGTTTTCTTTTTTGTCCATATTTCGCAACAAAATAACGAAAAAATAACAAGAAAGTAAATGAAATATTTGAGTTTTATGTTTTTGTCCATATTTCGCAACAAAATAACGAAAAAAAACAAAAAAGTATTTGAAATATTTGATTTTTCTGTTTTTGTCTATATTTCGCAACAAAATAACCAAAAAATAACAAAGAAGTATCTAAAATATTTAAGTTTTCTGTTTTTGTCCATATTTCCTAACAAAATAACGAAAAAAAACAAAAAAATATCTGAAATATTTGAGTTTTCTTTTTTGTCCATATTTCGCAACAAACTAACAAGAAAGTATCAGAAATATTTCAGTTTTCTGTTTTTGTCCATATTTCGCTACAAAATAATGCAAAAACAATGAATGAGTATCTGAAATATTTTAGCTTTCTGTTTTTGTCCAATTTCACAACAGAATAACGAAAAAAAAAACAATAAAGTATCTGAAATATTTGAGTTTTCTGCTTTTGTCCATATTTCTCAACAAAATTAGGAAAAAAACAAACAAAAAGTATCTGAAATATTTTAGTTTTCTGTTTTTGTACATATTTCGCAACAAAATAACGAAAAAATAACAAGAAAGTATCTGAAATATTTGAGTTTTCTGTTTTTGTCCATATTTCGCAACAAAACAACGAAAAAAAAGCAATAAACTATCTGAAAAATTTGAGTTTTTTGTTTTTGTCCATATTTAGCGACAAAATAACAAAACAAAAAGTATCTGAAATATTTGAGTTTTCTGTTTTTCTCCATATTTCGCAACAAAATAACGAAAAAAAACCAAAAAAGTATCTAAAATATTTGAGCTTTCTTTCTTTGTCCACATTTCGGAACCAAATAAAGAAAAAAAAACAAAAAACTATCTGAAATATTTGAGTTTTCTGTTTTAGTCCATATTTCGCAACAAAATAACGAAAAAATAACAAGGAAGTATCTGCAATATTTGAGTTTTCTGGTTTTATCCATATTTCTCAACAAAATAACGGGAAAAAACAACAAATTCTCTGAAATATTTGAGTTTCCTGTTTTTCTCCATATTTCTCAACAAAATAAGGAAAAAAACAACCAAAAAAGTGTCTGAAATATTTTAGTTTTTTGTTTTTGTCCATATTTCGCAACACAATAACGAAAAAAAAAGTATCTGAAATATTTGAGATTTCTGGTTTTGTCCATATTTCTCAACAAAATAAGGAAAAAAAAACAAAAAACTATCTGAATTATCTGAAATAACGGAAAAAAAAACAAAAAAGTATCTGAAATATTTGATTTTTCTGTTTTTGTCTATATTTCGCAACAAAATAACCAAAAAATAACAAAGAAGGATCTGAAATATTTTAGCTTTCTGTTTTTGTCCATATTTCGCAACAAAATAACGGAAAAAGAAACAAAAAAGTATCTGAAATATTTGATTTTTCTGTTTTTGTCTATATTTCGCAACAAAATAACCAAAAAATAACAAAGAAGTATCTAAAATATTTGAGTTTTCTGTTTTTGTCCATATTTCCTAACAAAATAACGAAAAAAAACAAAAAAATATCTGAAATATTTGAGTTTTCTTTTTTGTCCATATTTCGCAACAAACTAACAAGAAAGGTATCAGAAATATTTCAGTTTTCTGTTTTTGTCCATATTTCGCAACAAAATAACGCAAAAACAACGAATGAGTATCTGAAATATTTTAGCTTTCTGTTTTTGTCCATATTTCACAACAGAATAACGAAAAAAAAACAATAAAGTATCTGAAATATTTGAGTTTTCTGGTTTTGTCCATATTTCTCAACAAAATTAGGAAAAAAACAAACAAAAAGTATCTGAAATATTTTAGTTTTCTGTTTTTGTACATATTTCGCAACAAAATAACGAAAAAATAACAAGAAAGTATCTGAAATATTTGAGTTTTCTGTTTTTGTCCATATTTCTCAACAAAATAAGGAAAAAACAACCAAAAAAGTGTATGAAATATTTTAGTTTTCTGTTTTTGTCCATATTTCGCAACACAATAACGAAAAAAAAAGTATCTGAAATATTTGAGTTTTCTGGTTTTGTCCATATTTCTCAACAAAACAAGGAAAAAAAAACAAAAAACTATCTGAATTATCTGAAATAACGGAAAAAAAACAAAAAAGTATCTGAAATATTTGATTTTTCTGTTTTTGTCTATATTTCGCAACAAAATAACCAAAAAATAACAAGGAAGTACCTGAAATATTTGAGTTTTCTGGTTTTGTCCATACAAAATAACGGGAAAAAACAACAAATTCTCTGAAATATTTGAGTTTTCTGCTTTTGTACATATTTCGTAACAACATAACGAAAAATGACAAAAAAGAATCTGAAATATTTGAGTATTCTGTTTTTGGCCATATTTCCCAACAAAATGACGAAAACAAAAACAAAACAATATCTGAAATATTTGAGTTTTTTTTTTGTCCATATTTCGCAACAAAATAACGAAAAAAAAACAACAAAGTATCTGAAATATTGGAGTTTTCTGATTTTGTCCATATTTCGCAACAAAATAACAAAAAAAAAACCAAAAAAGTATCTGAAATATTTGAGCTTTCTGTTTTTGTCCACATTTCGGAACCAAATAAAGAAAAAAAAACAAAAAACTATCTGAAATATTTGAGTTTTCTGTTTTTGTCCATATTTCGCAACAAAATAACGAAAAAATAACAAGGAAGTATCTGAAATATTTGAGTTTTCTGGTTTTGTCCATATTTCTCAACAAAATAAGGAAAAAAACAACCAAAAAAGTGTCTAAAATATTTTAGGTTTGTGTTTTTGTCCATATTTCGCAACAAAATAACGAAAAAAACGTATCTGAAATATTTGAGTTTTCTGGTTTTGTCCATATTTCTCAACAAAATAAGGAAAAAAACAAAAAACTATCTGAAATATTTTAGTTTTCTGTTTTTTTCCATATTTCGCAACAAAATAACGGGAAAAAACAACAAATTCTCTGAAATATTTGAGTTTTCTGCTTTTGTACATATTTCGTAACAACATAACGAAAAAATGACAAAAAATATCTGAAATATTTGAGTTTCCTGTTTTTGTCCATATTGCTCAACAAAATAAGGAAAAAAACAACCAAAAAAGTGTCTGAAATATTTTAGTTTTCTGTTTTTGTCCATATTTCGCAACACAATAACGAAAAAAAAAGTATCTGAAATTTTTGAGTTTTCTGGTTTTATCCATAATTCTCAACAAAATAAGGAAAAAAAACAAAAAACTATCTGAAATAACGAAAAAGTAACAAGAAAGTATCTGAAATATTTGAGTTTTCTGGTTTTGTACATATTTCGCAACAAAATAACGGGAAAAAACAACAAATTCTCTGAAATATTTGAGTTTTCTGTTTTTGTACATATTCGCTACAAATTAACGAAAAAAAAAACAAAAAAGTATTTGAAATATTTGAGTTTTCTGATTTTGTCCATATTTCGCAACAAAATAACGAAAAAAAAACCAAAAAAGTATCTGAAAAAAAAGTATCTGAATTTGAGCTTTCTGTTTTTGTCCACATTTCGGAACCAAATAAAGAAAAAAAAACAAAAAACTATCTGAAATATTTGAGTTTTCGGCCTTTGTCCTTATTTCTCAACGAAATAAGGAAAAAAAAAACCAAAAACTATCTAAAATATTTTAGTTTTCTGTTTTTGTCCATATTTCGCAACAAAATAACGAAAAAATAACAAGGAAGTATCTGAAATATTTGAGTTTTCTGGTTTTGTCTATATTTCTCAACAAAATAAGGAAAAAAACAACCAAAAAAGTGTCTAAAATATTTTAGGTTTGTGTTTTTGTCCATATTTCGCAACACAATAACGAAAAAAACGTATCTGAAATATTTGAGTTTTCTGGTTTTGTCCATATTTCTCAACAAAATAAGGAAAAAAACAAAAAACTATCTGAAATATTTCAGTTTTCTGTTTTTTTCCATATTTCGCAACAAAATAACGAAAAAATAACAAGAAAGTATCTGAAATATTTGAGTTTTCTGGTTTTGTCCATATTTCGCAACAAAATAACGAAAACAAACCAAAAAAGTATCTGAAATATTTGAGCTTTCTGTTTTTGTCCACATTTCGGAACTAAATAAAGAAAAAAAAACAAAAAACTATCTGAAATATTTGAGTTTTCGGGCTTTGTCCTTATTTCTCAACAAAATAAGGAAAAAAAAAACCAAAATCTATCTGAAATATTTTAGTTTTCTGTTTTTGTCCATGTTTCGCAACAAAATAAAGAACAAATAACAAGGAAGTATCTGTAATATTTGAGTTTTCTGGTTTTGTCCAAATTTCTCAACAAAATAAGGAAAAAAACAACCAAAAAAGTGTCTAAAATATTTTAGGTTTGTGTTTTTGTCCATATTTCGCAACACAATAACGAAAAAAACGTATCTGAAATATTGGAGTTTTCTGGTTTTGTCCATATTTCTCAACAAAATAAGGAAAAAAAAAAAACTTTCTGAAATATTTTAGCTTTCTGTTTTTTTCCAAATTTTGCAACACAATAACGAAAAAAAAAGTATCTGAAATATTTTAGTTTTCTGTTTTTTTCCATATTTCGCAACAAAATAACGAAAAAATAACAAGGAAGTACCTGAAATATTTGAGTTTTCTGGTTTTGTCCATATTTCGCAACAAAATAACGGGAAAAAACAACAAATTCTCTGAAATATTTGAGTTTTCTGCTTTTGTACATATTTCGTAACAACATAACGAAAAAATGACAAAAAATATCTGAAATATTTTAGTTTTCTGTTTTTGTCCGTATTTCGCAACACAATAACGAAAAAAAAAGTATCTGAAATTTTTGAGTTTTCTGGTTTTGTCCATATTTTTGAACAAAATAAGGAAAAAAAAACAAAAAACTATCTGAAATATTTTAGTTTTCTGTTTTTTTCCATATTTCGCAACAAAATAACGAAAAAATAACAAGGAAGTACCTGAAATATTTGAGTTTTCTGGTTTTGTACATATATCGCAACAAAATAACGGGAAAAAACAACAAATTCTCTGAAATATTTGAGTTTTCTGTTTTTGTACATATTTCGCTACAAATTAACGAAAAAAAAAACAAAAAAGTATCTGAAATATTTGAGTTTTCTGATTTTGTCCATATTTCGCAACAAAATAACGAAAAAAAAACCAAAAAAGTATCTGAAATATTTGAGCTTTCTGTTTTGTCCACATTTCGGAACCAAATAAAGAAAAAAAAACAAAAAACTATCTGAAATATTTGAGTTTTCGGGCTTTGTCCTTATTTCTCAACGAAATAAGGAAAAAAAAACCAAAAACTATCTGAAATATTTTAGTTTTCTGTTTTTGTCCATGTTCGCAACAAAATAACGAAAAAATAACAAGGAAGTATCTGAAATATTTGAGTTTTCTGGTTTTGTCCATATTTCTCAACAAAATAAGGAAAAAAACAACCAAAAAAGTGTCTAAAATATTTTAGGTTTTTGTCCATATTTCGCAACACAATAACGAAAAAAACGTATCAGAAATATTTGAGTTTTCTGGTTTTGTCCATATTTCTCAACAAAATAAGGAAAAAAACAAAAAACTATCTGAAATATTTCAGTTTTCTGTTTTTTTCCATATTTCGCAACAAAATAACGAAAAAAAAAACAAAAAAGTATCTGAAATATTTGAGTTTTCTGATTTTGTCCATATTTCGCAACAAAATAAAGGAAAAAAACCAAAAAAGTATCTGAAATATTTGAGCTTTCTGTTTTTGTCCACATTTCGGAACCAAATAAAGAAAAAAAAACAAAAAACAATCTGAAATATTTGAGTTTTCTGGTTTTGTCCATTTTTCTCAACAAAATAAGGAAAAAAACAACCAAAAAAGTGTCTGAAATATTTTAGTTTTCTGTTTTTGTCCATATTTCGCAACAAAATAACGAAAAAATAACAAGGAAGTATCTGAAATATTTGAGTTTTCTGGTTTTGTCCATATTTCTCAACAAAATAAGGAAAAAAACAACCAAAAAAGTGTCTAAAATATTTTAGGTTTGTGTTTTTGTCCATATTTCGCAACACAATAACGAAAAAAACGTATCTGAAATATTTGAGTTTTCTGGTTTTGTCCATATTTCTCAACAAAATAAGGAAAAAAACAAAAACCTATCTGAAATATTTGAGTTTTCTGTTTTTGTCGATATTTCGCAACACAATAACGAAAAAAAAAGTATCTGAAATATTTGAGTTTTCTGGTTTTGTCCATTTTTCTCAACAAAATAAGGAAAAAAACAACCAAAAAAGTGTCTGAAATATTTTAGTTTTCTGTTTTTGTCCATATTTTGCAACACAATAACGAAAAAAAAGTATCTGAAATAATTGAGTTTTCTGGTTTTGTCCATATTTTTGAACAAAATAAGGAAAAAAAAAACAAAAACCTATCTGAAATATTTTAGTTTTCTGTTTTTGTCCATATTTCGCAACAAAATAACGGGAAAAAACAACAAATCCTCTGAAATATTTGAGTTTTCTGTTTTTGTACATATTTCGCAACAACATAACGAAAAAATGACAAAAAAGTATCTGAAATATTTGAGTTTTCTGTTTTTGTCCATATTTCTCAACAAAATAAGGAAAAAAACAACCAAAAAAGTGTCTGAAATATTTTAGTTTTCTGTTTTTGTCCATATTTCGCAACACAATAACGAAAAAAAAATTATCTGAAATATTTGAGTTTTCTGGTTTTGTCCATATTTCTCAACAAAATAAGGAAAAAAAACAAAAAACTATCTGAAATATTTTAGTTTTCTTTTTTTTTCTATATTTCGCAACAAAATAACGAAAAAATAACAAGAAAGTATCTGAAATATTTGAGTTTTCTGGTTTTGTCCATATTTCGCCACAAAATAACGGGAAAAAACCACAAATTCTCTGAAATATTTGAGGTTTCTGTTTTTGTACATATTTCGCAACAAATTAGCGAAAAAATGAGAAAAAAGTATCTGAAATATTTGAGTTTTCTGTTTTTGTCCATATTTCGCAACAAAATAACGGAAAAAACGACGAAATATCTGAAATATTTGAGTTTTCATTTTTTGTCCATATTTCGCCATAAAATAACGAAAAAATAAGAAGAAAGTATATGAAATATTATAGTTTTCTGTTTTTGTCCATATTTCGTAACAAACTAACAAAAAAATAACAAGGAAGTATCTGAAATATTTGAGTTTTCTGGTTTTGTCCATATTTCGCAACAAAATAACGGGAAAAAATTACAAATCCTCTGAAATATTTGAGTTTTCTGTTTTTGTCCATATTTCGCAACAAAATAACGGAAAAAAGGACAAAGTATCTGAAATATTTGAGTTTTCTGTTTTTGTCCATATTTCGCAACAAAATAACGAAAAAACAACAAAAGAGTATCTGAAATATTTTAGCTTTCTGTTTTTGTCCATATTTCACAACAAAATAACGAAAAAAACAATAAAGTAAAATATTTGAAATATTTGAGTTTTCTGCTTTTGTCCATATTTCTCAACAAAATTAGGAAAAAATCAAACAAAAAGTATCTGAAATATTTTAATTTTCTGTTTTTGTACTTATTTCGCAACAAAATAACGAAAAAATAACAAGAAAGTATCTGATATATTTTAGTTTTCTGTTTTTGTCCATATTTCGCAACAAAATAACGAACAAATAACAAGGAAGTATCTGAAATATTTGAGTTTTCTGGTTTTGTCCATATTTCTCAACAAAATAAGGAAAAAAACAACCAAAAAAGTGTCTAAAATATTTTAGGTTTGTGTTTTTGTCCATATTTCGCAACACAATAACGAAAAAAACGTATCTGAAATATTGGAGTTTTCTGGTTTTGTCCATATTTCTCAACAAAATAAGGAAAAAAAAAAAACTTTCTGAAATATTTTAGCTTTCTGTTTTTTTCCAAATTTTGCAACATAATAACGAAAAAAAAAGTATCTGAAATATTTGAGTTTTCTGGTTTTGTCCATATTTTTGAACAAAATAAGGAAAAAAAACAAAAAACTATCTGAAATATTTTAGTTTTCTGTTTTTTTCCATATTTCGCAACAAAATAACGAAAAAATAATAAGGAAGTACCTGAAATATTTGAGTTTTCTGGTTTTGTCCATATTTCGCAACAAAATAACGGGAAAAAACAACAAATTCTCTGAAATATTTGAGTTTTCTGCTTTTGTACATATTTCGTAACAACATAACGAAAAAATGACAAAAAATATCTGAAATATTTGAGTTTTCTGTTTTTGTCGATATTGCTCAACAAAATAAGGAAAAAAACAACCAAAAAAGTGTCTGAAATATTTTAGTTTTCTGTTTTTGTCCATATTTTGCAACACAATAACGAAAAAAAAGTATCTGAAATTTTTGAGTTTTCTGGTTTTGTACATATATCGCAACAAAATAACGGGAAAAAACAACAAATTCTCTGAAATATTTGAGTTTTCTGTTTTTGTACATATTTCGCTACAAATTAACGAAAAAAAAAACAAAAAAGTATCTGAAATATTTGACTTTTCTGATTTTGTCCATATTTCGCAACAAAATAACGAAAAAAAAACCGAAAAACTATCTGAAATATTTGAGTTTTCGGGCTTTGTCCTTATTTCTCAACGAAATAAGGAAAAAAAAACCAAAAACTATCTGAAATATTTTAGTTTTCTGTTTTTGTCCATATTTCGCAACAAAATAACGAAAAAATAACAAGGAAGTATCTGAAATATTTGAGTTTTCTGGTTTTGTCCATATTTCTCAACAAAATAAGGAAAAAAACAACCAAAAAAGTGTCTAAAATATTTTAGGTTTGTGTTTTTGTCCATATTTCGCAACACAATAACGAAAAAAACGTATCTGAAATATTTGAGTTTTCTGGTTTTGTCCATATTTCTCAACAAAATAAGGAAAAAAACAAAAACCTATCTGAAATATTTGAGTTTTCTGTTTTTGTCGATATTTCGCAACACAATAACGAAAAAAAAAGTATCTGAAATATTTGAGTTTTCTGGTTTTGTCCATTTTTCTCAACAAAATAAGGAAAAAAACAACCAAAAAAGTGTCTGAAATATTTTAGTTTTCTGTTTTTGTCCATATTTTGCAACACAATAACGAAAAAAAAGTATCTGAAATATTTGAGTTTTCTGGTTTTGTCCATATTTTTGAACAAAATAAGGAAAAAAAAAACAAAAACCTATCTGAAATATTTTAGTTTTCTGTTTTTGTCCATATTTCGCAACAAAATAACGGGAAAAAACAACAAATCCTCTGAAATATTTGAGTTTTCTGTTTTTGTACATATTTCGCAACAACATAACGAAAAAATGACAAAAAAGTATCTGAAATATTTGAGTTTTCTGTTTTTGTCCATATTTCTCAACAAAATAAGGAAAAAAACAACCAAAAAAGTGTCTGAAATATTTTAGTTTTCTGTTTTTGTCCATATTTCGCAACACAATAACGAAAAAAAAATTATCTGAAATATTTGAGTTTTCTGGTTTTGTCCATATTTCTCAACAAAATAAGGAAAAAAAAACAAAAAACTATCTGAAATATTTTAGTTTTCTTTTTTTTTCTATATTTCGCAACAAAATAACGAAAAAATAACAAGAAAGTATCTGAAAATATTTGAGTTTTCTGGTTTTGTCCATATTTCGCCACAAAAATAACGGGAAAAAACCACAAATTCTCTGAAATATTTGAGGTTTCTGTTTTTGTACATATTTCGCAACAAATTAGCGAAAAAATGAGAAAAAAGTATCTGAAATATTTGAGTTTTCTGTTTTTGTCCATATTTCGCAACAAAATAACGGAAAAAACGACGAAATATCTGAAATATTTGAGTTTTCATTTTTTGTCCATATTTCGCCATAAAATAACGAAAAAATAAGAAGAAAGTATATGAAATATTATAGTTTTCTGTTTTTGTCCATATTTCGTAACAAACTAACAAAAAAATAACAAGGAAGTATCTGAAATATTTGAGTTTTCTGGTTTTGTCCATATTTCGCAACAAAATAACGGGAAAAAATTACAAATCCTCTGAAATATTTGAGTTTTCTGTTTTTGTCCATATTTCGCAACAAAATAACGGAAAAAAAGGACAAAGTATCTGAAATATTTGAGTTTTCTGTTTTTGTCCATATTTCGCAACAAAATAACGAAAAAACAACAAAAGAGTATCTGAAATATTTTAGCTTTCTGTTTTTGTCCATATTTCACAACAAAATAACGAAAAAACAATAAAGTAAAATATTTGAAATATTTGAGTTTTCTGCTTTTGTCCATATTTCTCAACAAAATTAGGAAAAAAACAAACAAAAAGTATCTGAAATATTTTAATTTTCTGTTTTTGTACTTATTTCGCAACAAAATAACGAAAAAATAACAAGAAAGTATCTGATATATTTTAGTTTTCTGTTTTTGTCCATATTTCGCAACAAAATAACGAACAAATAACAAGGAAGTATCTGAAATATTTGAGTTTTCTGGTTTTGTCCATATTTCTCAACAAAATAAGGAAAAAAACAACCAAAAAAGTGTCTAAAATATTTTAGGTTTGTGTTTTTGTCCATATTTCGCAACACAATAACGAAAAAAACGTATCTGAAATTTTTGAGTTTTCTGGTTTTGTACATATATCGCAACAAAATAACGGGAAAAAACAACAAATTCTCTGAAATATTTGAGTTTTCTGTTTTTGTACATATTTCGCTACAAATTAACGAAAAAAAAAACAAAAAAGTATCTGAAATATTTGACTTTTCTGATTTTGTCCATATTTCGCAACAAAATAACGAAAAAATAACAAGGAAGTATCTGAAATATTTGAGTTTTCTGGTTTTGTCCATATTTCGCAACAAAATAACGAAAAAATAACAAGGAAGTATCTGAAATATTTGAGTTTTCTGGTTTTGTCCATATTTCGCAACAAAATAACGAAAAAAAACCAAAAAAGTATCTGAAATATTTGAGCTTTCTGTTTTTGTCCACATTTCGGAACTAAATAAAGAAAAAAAAACAAAAAACTATCTGAAATATTTGAGTTTTCGGGCTTTGTCCTTATTTCTCAACAAAATAAGGAAAAAAAAAAAACCAAAATCTATCTGAAATATTTTAGTTTTCTGTTTTTGTCCATGTTTCGCAACAAAATAACGAAAAAATAACAAGGAAGTATCTGAAATATTTGAGTTTTCTGGTTTTGTCCATATTTCTCAACAAAATAAGGAAAAAAACAACCAAAAAAGTGTCAAAAATATTTTAGGTTTGTGTTTTTGTCCATATTTCGCAACACAAAAACGAAAAAAACGTATCTGAAATATTGGAGTTTTCTGGTTTTGTCCATATTTCTCAACAAAATAAGGAAAAAAACAAAAAACTATCTGAAATATTTCAGTTTTCTGTTTTTTTCCATATTTCGCAACAAAATAACGAAAAAATAACAAGATAGTATCTGAAATATTTGAGTTTTCTGGTTTTGTCCATATTTCGCAACAAAATAACGAAAAAAAACCAAAAAAGTATCTGAAATATTTGAGCTTTCTGTTTTTGTCCACATTTCGGAACTAAATAAAGAAAAAAAAACAAAAAACTATCTGAAATATTTGAGTTTTCGGGCTTTGTCCTTATTTCTCAACAAAATAAGGAAAAAAAAAACCAAAATCTATCTGAAATATTTTAGTTTTCTGTTTTTGTCCATGTTTCGCAACAAAATAACGAAAAAATAACAAGGAAGTATCTGAAATATTTGAGTTTTCTGGTTTTGTCCATATTTCTCAACAAAATAAGGAAAAAAACAACCAAAAAATGTCAAAAATATTTTAGGTTTGTGTTTTTGTCCATATTTCGCAACACAAAAACGAAAAAAACGTATCTGAAATATTGGAGTTTTCTGGTTTTGTCCATATTTCTCAATAAGGAAAAAAACAAAAAACTTTCTGAAATATTTTAGTTTTCTGTTTTTTTCCATATTTCGCAACAAAATAACGAAAAAATAACAAGAAAGTATCTGAAATATTTGAGTTTTCTGGTTTTGTCCATATTTCGCAACAAAATAACGAAAAAAAACCAAAAAAGTATCTGAAATATTTGAGCTTTCTGTTTTTGTCCACATTTCGGAACCAAATAACGAAAAAAAAACAAAAACCTATCTGAAATATTTGAGTTTTCTGTTTTTGTCCATATTTCGCAACACAATAACGAAAAAAAAAGTATCTGAAATATTTGAGTTTTCTGGTTTTGTCCAATTTTCTCAACAAAATAAGGAAAAAAACAACCAGAAAAGTGTCTGAAATATTTTAGTTTTCTGTTTTTGTCCATATTTTGCAACACAATAACGAAAAAAAAGTATCTGAAATATTTGAGTTTTCTGGTTTTGTCCATATTTTTGAACAAAATAAGGAAAAAAAAACAAAAAACTATCTGAAATATTTTAGTTTTCTGTTTTTGTCCATATTTCGCAACAAAATAACGGGAAAAAACAACAAATTCTCTGAAATATTTGAGTTTTCTGTTTTTGTACATATTTCGCAACAACATAACGAAAAAATGACAAAAAAGTATCTGAAATATTTGAGTTTTCTGTTTTTGTCCATATTTCTCAACAAAATAAGGAAAAAAACAACCAAAAAAGTGTCTGAAATATTTTAGTTTTCTGTTTTTGTCCATATTTCGCAACACAATAACGAAAAAAAAAGTATCTGAAATATTTGAGTTTTCTGGTTTTGTCCATATTTCTCAACAAAATAAGGAAAAAAAACAAAAAACTATCTGAAATATTTTAGTTTTCTTTTTTTTTCTATATTTCGCCACAAAATAACGAAAAAATAACAAGAAAGTATCTGAAATATTTGAGTTTTCTGGTTTTGTCCATATTTCGCCACAAAATAACGGGAAAAAACCACAAATTCTCTGAAATATTTGAGGTTTCTGTTTTTGTACATATTTCGCAACAAATTAGCGAAAAAATGAGAAAAAAGTATCTGAAATATTTGAGTTTTCTGTTTTTGTCCATATTTCGCAACAAAATAACGGAAAAAACGACGAAATATCTGAAATATTTGAGTTTTCATTTTTTGTCCATATTTCGCCATAAAATAACGAAAAAATAAGAAGAAAGTATATGAAATATTATAGTTTTCTGTTTTTGTCCATATTTCGTAACAAACTAACAAAAAAATAACAAGGAAGTATCTGAAATATTTGAGTTTTCTGGTTTTGTCCATATTTCGCAACAAAATAACGGGAAAAAACTACAAATCCTCTGAAATATTTGAGTTTTCTGTTTTTGTTCATATTTCGCAACAAAATAACGGAAAAAAAGGACAAAGTATCTGAAATATTTGAGTTTTCTGTTTTTGTCCATATTTCGCAACAAAATAACGAAAAAACAACAAAAGCGTATCTGAAATATTTTAGCTTTCTGTTTTTGTCCATATTTCACAACAAAATAACGAAAAAACAATAAAGTAAAATATTTGAAATATTTGAGTTTTTTGCTTTTGTCCATATTTCTCAACAAAATTAGGAAAAAAACAAACAAAAAGTATCTGAAATATTTTAATTTTCTATTTTTGTACTTATTTCGCAACAAAATAACGAAAAAATAACAAGAAAGTATCTGATATATTTTAGTTTTCTGTTTTTGTCCATATTTCGCAACAAAACAACGAAAAAAAAACAAAAAACTATCTGAAAAATTTGAGTTTATTGTTTTTCTCCATATTTCGGAACCAAATAACGAAAAAAAAACCAAAAAAGTATCTGAAATATTTGAGTTTTCTGATTTTGTCCACATTTCGGAACCAAATAACGAAAAAAAAACAAAAACCTATCTGAAATATTTGAGTTTTCTGTTTTTGTCCATATTTCGCTATAAAATACCGAAACAAAAAACAAAAAAATATCTGAAATATTTGAGTTTTTTTTTGTCCATATTTAGCAACAAAATTACAAAACAAAAAGTATCTGAAATATTTTAGTTTTCTGTTTTTGTCCATATTTCGCAACAAAATAACGAAAAAAAAACAAAAAAGTATCTGAAATATTTGAGTTTTCTGATTTTGTCCATATTTCGGAACCAAATAACGAAAAAAAAAACCAAAAAAGTATCTGAAATATTTGAGTTTTCTGATTTTGTCCACATTTCGGAACCAAATAACGAAAAAAAAACAAAAACCTATCTGAAATATTTGAGTTTTCTGTTTTTGTCCATATTTCGCTACAAAATAACGAAAAAATAACAAGGAAGTATCTGAAATATTTGAGTTTTCAGGTTTTGTCCATATTTCTCAACAAAATAAGGAAAAAAAACATAAAACTATCTGAAATATTTTAGTTTTCTGTTTTTTTTTCCATATTTCGCAACAAAATAATGGAAAAATGAGAAAACAGTACCTGAAATATTTGAGTTTTCTGTTTTTATCCATATTTCGCAACAAAAAAAGGGAAAAAAACGACGAAGTATCTGAAATATTTGAGTTTTTATTTTTTGTCCATATTTCGCTATAAAATAACGAACAAATAAGAAGAAAGTATCTGAAATATTGTAGTTTTCTGTTTTTGTCCATATTTCGTAACAAAGTAACGAAAAAATAACAAGGAAGTATCTGAAATATTTGAGTTTTCTGGTTTTGTAGATATTTCACAACAAAATAACGGGAAAAAACAACAAATTCTCTGAAATATTTGATTTTTCTGTTTTTGTCTATATTTCGCAACGAAATAACCGAAAAATAACAAACAAGTATCTGAAATATTTGAGTTTTCTGTTTTTGTCCGTATTTCCCAACGAAATAACGACCAAAAATAAAAAAGTATCTGAAATATTTGATTTTTCTGCTTTTGTCCATATTTCTCAACAAAATTAGGAAAAAAACCAACAAAAAGTATCTGAAATATTTTAGTTTTCTTTTTTTGTACATATTACGGAACAAAATAACGAAAAAATAACAAGAAAGTATCTGAAATATTTGAGTTTTCTGTTTTTGTCCACATTTCGCAACAAAACAACCAAAAAAACAAAACACTATCTGAAAAATTTGAGTTTTTTGTTCTTGTCCATATTTAGCAACAAAATAACAAAACAAAACGTATCTGAAATATTTGAGTTTTCTGTTTTTGGCCATATTTCCCAAAAAAATAACGAAAAAAAAACAAAAAAGTATCTGAAATATTTGAGTTTTCTGATTTTGTCCATATTTCGCATCAAAATAACGACAAAAAACCAAAAAAGTAATTGAAATATTTGAGCAATTCGGAACCAAATAACGAAAAAAAAACAAAAAGTATTTGAAATATATGAGTTTTCTGTTTTTGTCCATATTTGTCAACAAAATAAGGAAAAAAAAACAAACAAAAAAGTATCTGAAATATTTTAGTTTTCTGTTTTTGTCCATATTTCGCAACAAAATAACGAAAAAACAATGAAAGAGTATCTGAAATATTTCAGCTTTCTGTTTTTGTCCATATTTCACAACAAAATAACGAAAAAAAAACAATAAAGTATCTGAAATATTTGAGTTTTCTGCTTTTATCCATATTTGTCAACAAAATTAGGAAAAAAAACAAACAAAAAGTATCTGCAATATTTTAGTTTTCTGTTTTTGTACATATTACGCAACAAAATAACGAAAAAATAACAAGAAAATATCTGAAATATTTGAGTTTTCTGTTTTTGTCCATATTTCGCAACAAAACAACGCAAAAAACAAAACACTATCTGAAATATTTGATTTTTTTGTTTTTGTTCATATTTAGCAACAAAATAACAAAACAAAAAGTATGTGAAATATTTGAGTTTTCTGTTTTTGGCCATATTTCCAAACAAAATAACGAAAAAAAAACAAAAAAGTATCTAAAATATTTGAGTTTTCTGATTTTGTCCATATTTCGCATCAAAATAACGAAAAAAAACCAATAAAGTATATGAAATATTTGATCTTTCTGTTTTTGTCCACATTTAGGAACCAAATAACGAAAAAAAAACAAAAAAATATCTGAAATATTTGTTTTTTTTTTGTCCATATTTCGCAATAATATAACGAAAAAAAAACAAAAAAGTATTTGAAATATATGAGTTTTCTGTTTTTGTCCATATTTGTCAACAAAATAAGGAAAAAAAACCAACAAAAAAGTATCTGAAATATTTTAGTTTTCTGTTTTTGTCTATATTTCGCATCAAAATAAGGAAAAAAACCCAAAAAAGGATCTGAAACAAAATAACGGAAAAAACAACAAATTCTCTAAAATATTTGAGTTTCCTGTTTTTGTCTATATTTCGCAACAAAATAACCAAAAAATAACAAAGAAGTATCTGAAATATTTGAGTTTTCTGTTTTTGTCCATATTTCCCAACGAAATAATGAAAAAAAATAAAAAAGTATCTGAAATATTTGACTTTTTTTGTCAATATTACGCAATAATGTAAAGGGAAAAAAACAAAAAAGTATCTGAAATATTTTAGCTTTCTGTTTTTGTCAATATTACGCAACAAAATAACGGAAAAAGAAACAAAAAAGTGTCTGAAATATTTGATTTTTCTATATTTGTCTATATTTCCCAACAAAATAACGAAAAAAAAACAAAAAAGTATCTGAAATATTTGAGTTTTCTGATTTTGTCCATATTTCGCATCAAAATAACAAAAAAAAAAAAAATATCTGAAATATTTGAGTTTTCTGATTTTGTCCATATGTCGCAACAAAATAACGGAAAAACAACAAATTCTCTAAAATATTTGAGTTTCCTGTTTTTGTCTATATTTCTCAACAAAATAAGGAAAAAAACAACCAAAAAAAGGTCTGAAATATTTTAGTTTTCTATTTTTGTACATATTTCGCAACACAATAACGAAAAAAAAAGTATCTGAAATATTTGAGTTTTCTGGTTTTGTCCATATTTCTCAACAAAATAAGCAAAAAAAACAAAAAACTATCTGAAATATTTTAGTTTTCTGTTTTTGTCCAGATTTCGCCACAAAATAACGAAAAAATAACAAGGAAGTATCTGAAATATTTGAGTTTTCTGGTTTTGTCCATATTTCGCAAGAAAATAACGCGAAAAAACAACAAATTCTCTGAAATATTTGAGTTTTCTGTTTTTGTCCATATTTCTCAATAAAATAAGGAAAAAAAACAAAAAACTATCTGAAATATTTTAGCTTTCTTTTTTTTTCCTTATTTCGCAACAAAATAACGAAAAAATAACAAGAAAGTATCTGAAATATTTGAGTTTTCTGGTTTTGTTCATATTTCGCAACAAAATAACGGGAAAAAACAACAAATTCTCTGAAATATTTGAGTTTTCTGTTTTTGTACATATTTCGCAACAAAATAACGAAAAAATGAGAAAAAAGTACCTGAAATATTTGAGTTTTCTGATTTTGTCCATATGTCGCAACAAAATAACGGAAAAACAACAAATTCTCTAAAATATTTGAGTTTCCTGTTTTTGTCTATATTTCTCAACAAAATAAGGAAAAAAACAACCAAAAAAAGGTCTGAAATATTTTAGTTTTCTGTTTTTGTCCATATTTCGCAACACAATAACGAAAAAAAAGTATCTGAAATATTTGAGTTTTCTGGTTATGTCAATATTTCTCAACAAAATAAGGAAAAAAAAACAAAAAACTATCTGAAATATTTTAGCTTTCTTTTGTTTTCCTTATTTCGCAACAAAATAACGCAAAAATAACAAGAAAGTATCTGAAATATTTGAGTTTTCTGGTTTTGTCCATATTTCGCAACAAAATAACGAAAAAAAAACAAGAAAGTATCTGAAATATTTCAGTTTTCTTGTTTTGTCCATATTTCGCAACAAAATAACGGGAAAAAACAACAAATTCTCTGAAATATTTGAGTTTTCTGTTTTTGTACATATTTCGCAACAAAATAACGAAAAAATGAGAAAAAAGTACCTGAAATATTTGAGTTTTCTGATTTTGTCCATATGTCGCAACAAAATAACGGAAAAACAACAAATTCTCTAAAATATTTGAGTTTCCTGTTTTTGTCTATATTTCTCAACAAAATAAGGAAAAGAACAACCAAAAAAAGGTCTGAAATATTTTAGTTTTCTGTTTTTGTCCATATTTCGCAACACAATAACGAAAAAAAAGTATCTGAAATATTTGAGTTTTCTGGTTATGTCAATATTTCTCAACAAAATAAGGAAAAAAAAACAAAAAACTATCTGAAATATTTTAGCTTTCTTTTGTTTTCCTTATTTCGCAACAAAATAACGCAAAAATAACAAGAAAGTATCTGAAATATTTGAGTTTTCTGGTTTTGTCCATATTTCGCAACAAAATAACGAAAAAAAAAACAAGAAAGTATCTGAAATATTTCAGTTTTCTTGTTTTGTCCATATTTCGCAACAAAATAACGGGAAAAAACAACAAATTCTCTGAATTATTTGAGTTTTCTGTTTTTGTACATATTTCGCAACAAAATAACGGAAAAATAGGACAAAGTATCTGAAATATTTGAGTTTTCTGTTTTTGTCCATATTTCCTAACAAAATAACGAAAAAAAAAACAAAAAAATATCTGAAATATTTGAGTTTTCTTTTTTTCCATATTTCGCAACAAAATTAGGAAAAAAACAAACAAAAAGTATCTGAAATATTTTAGTTTTCTGTTTTTGTCCATATTTCGCAACAAAACAACGCAAAAAACACAAAACACTATCTGAAAAATTTGAGTTTTTTGTTCTTGTCCATATTTAGCAACAAAATAACAAAACAAAAAGTATCTGAAATATTTGAGTTTTCTGTTTTTGTCCATATTTCGCAACAAAATAACGAAAAAACAACGAAAGAGTATCTGAAATATTTTAGCTTTCTGTTTTTGTCCATATTTCACACCAAAATAACGAAAAAAAACAATAAAGTATCTGAAATATTTGAGTTTTCTGCTTTTATCCGTATTTCTCAACAAAATTAGGAAAAAAACAAACAAAAAATATCTGAAATATTTTAGTTTTCTGTGTTTGTACATATTACGCAACAAAATAACGAAAAAATAACAAGAAAATATCTGAAATATTTGAGTTTTCTGTTTTTGTCCATATTTCGCAACAAAACAACGCAAAAAAAACAAAACACTATCTGAAATATTTGTTTTTTTTTGTTTTTGTCCATATTTAGCAACAAAATAACAAAACAAAAAGTATGTGAAATATTTGAGTTTTCTGTTTTTGGCCATATTTCCCAACAAAATAACGAAAAAAAAACAAAAAAGTATCTAAAATATTTCAGTTTTCTGATTTTGTCCATATTTCCCAACGAAATAATGAAAAAAAATTAAAAAGTATCTGAAATATTTGATTTTTCTGCTTTTGTCTATATTTCGCAACAAAATAAAGGTAAAAAAAAAGTATCTGAAATATTTGAGTTTTCTAGTTTTGTCTATATTCGCAACAAAATAACGGGAAAAAGCAACAAATTCTCTGAAATATTTGAGTTTTCTGTTTTTGTACATATTTCGCAACAAAATAACGAAAAAGTGACAAAAAAGTATCTGAAATATTTGAGTTTTCTGTTTTTGTCCATATTTCGCAACAAAATAACGGAAAAACGGACAAAGTATCTGAAATATTTGAGTTTTCTGTTTTTGTCCATATTTCGCAACAAAATAACGAAAAAAAAACAAAAAATATCTGAAATATTTGAGTTTTCTGTTTTTGTCCATATTTAGCAACAAAATAACGAAAAAAAACATAAAAGTATCTGAAATATTTGAGCTTTCTATATTTGTCCATATTTCGCAACAAAATAACAAAAAAAAGTACCTGAAATATTTGACTTTTCTGTTTTTGTCCATATTTCCCAACAAAATAATGAAAAAAAAACAAAAAACTATCTAAAATATTTTAGTTCTCTGTTTTTGTCCATATTTCGCAACAAAATAACGGGAAAAAACAAAAAATTCTCTGAAATATTTGAGTTTTCTGTGTTTGTACATATTTCGCAACAAAATATAACGAAAAACTGAGAAAAAAGTACCTGAAATATTAGAGTTTTCTGTTTTTGTGCATATTTCGCAACAAAATAACGGAAAAAAACGACGAGGTATCTGAAATATTTGAGTTTTCATTTTTTGTACATATTTCGCTATAAAATAACGAAACAAAAACATAAAAGGATCTGAAATATTTTCGCTTTCTGTTTTTGTCCATATTTCGCAACTAAATGTCGAAAAAAATAAAAAGAATCTGAAATATTTGCGTTTTCTTTTTTTGTCCATATTTCGCAACAAAATAACGAAAAAAATACGAAAATATGATCTGAAATATTTGAGTTTTCATTTGTTGTCCTTATTTCGCAACAAAATAACGGAAAAAAAAACAAAAAACTATCTGAAATATATTAGTTTTCTGTTTTTGTCCATATTTCCCAATTAAATATCGGAAAAAACTAAAAGAATCTGAAATATTTGAGTTTTTTTGTCCATATTTCGCAACAAAATAACGACAAAAAACGACAAAGTATCTGAAATATTTTTCTGTTTTTGTCCATATTTCGCAGCAAATTAATGAAAAAAAAAAACAAAAAACTATTTAAAATATTTTAGTTCTCTGTTTTTGTCCATATTTCGCAACAAAATAACGAAAAACTAAGAATAAAATATCTGAAATATTTGAGTTTTCTGGTTTTGTCTATATTTCTCAACAAAATAACCGAAAAAAACGACGAAGTATCTGAAATATTTGAGTTTTCATTTTTTGTACATATTTCGCTATAAAATAACGAAAAAATAAGAAGAAAGTATCTGAAATATTGTAGTTTTCTGTTTTTGTCCATATTTCGCAACAAAATAACGGAAAAAAACGACAAAGTATCTGAAATATTTCAGTTTTCTGTTTTCGTCTAAAATATTTTAGTTCTCTGTCTAAAATATTTTAGTTCTCTGTTTTTGTCCATATTTCGCAACAAAATAACGAAAAAATAACAAGAAAATATCTGAAATATTTGAGTTTTCTGGTTTTGTCCATATTTCGCAACAAAATAACGGGACAAAACAACAAATTCTATGAAATATTTGAGTTTTCTGTTTTTGTACATATTTCGCAACAAAATAACGAAAAAATGACAAAAAAGTATCTGAAATATTTGAGTTTTCTGTTTTTGTCCATATTTCGCAACAAAATAACGGAAAAACGGACAAAGTATCTGAAATATTTGAGTTTTCTGTTTTTGTCCATAATTCGCAACAAAATAACGAAAAAAAAACAAAAAATATCTGAAATATTTGAGTTTTCTGTTTTTGTCCATATTTCGCAACTACATGTCGAAAAAAACAAAAAGAATCTGAAATATTTGAGGTTTTCTTTTTCTGTCCATATTTCGCAACAAAATAACGAAAAAAATACGAAAATATGATCTGAAATATTTTAGTTTTCATTTTTTGTCCTTATTTCGCTACAAAATAACGAAAAAAAACAAAAAACTATCTGAAATATTTTAGTTCTCTGTTTTTGTCCATATTTCGCAACAAAATAACGAAAAAATAACAAGAAAATATCTGAAATATTTGAGTTTTCTTTTTTTGTCAATATTTCGCAACAAAATAACGAAAAAAAACAACAAATTCTCAGAAATATTTGAGTTTTCTGTTTTTGTGCATATTTCCCAACAAAATAACGAAACAAAAACAAAAAAGGATCCGAAATATTTTCGCTTTCTGTTTTTGTCCATATTTCGCAACTACATGTCGAAAAAAACAAAAAGAATCTGAAATATTTGCGTTTTCTTTTTCTGTCCATATTTCGCAACAAAATAACGAAAAAAATACGAAAATATGATCTGAAATATTTGAGTTTTCGTTTTTTGTCCTTATTTCGCTACAAAATAACGAAAAAAAACAAAAAACTATCTGAAATATTTTAGTTCTCTGTTTTTGTCCATATTTCGCAACAAAATAACGAAAAAATAACAAGAAAATATCTGAAATATTTGAGTTTTCTTTTTTTGTCCATATTTCGCAACAAAAATAACGAAAAAAATACGAAAATATGATCTGAAATATTTGAGTTTTCATTTTTTATCCTTATTTCGCTACAAAATAACGAAACAAAAACAGAAAAGGATCTGAAATATTTTCGCTTTCTGTTTTTGTCCATATTTCGCAACTAAATGTTGAAAAAAACAGAAAGAATCTGAAATATTTGCGTTTTCTTTTTTTTTTCCATATTTCGCAACAAAATAACGAAAAAAATACGAAAATATGATCTGAAATATTTGAGTTTTCATTTTTTGTCCTTATTTCGCTACAAAATATCGAAAAAAAAACAAAAAACTATCTGAAATATTTTAGTTCTCTGTTTTTGTCCATATTTCGCAACAAAATAACGAAAAAATAACAAGAAAATATCTGAAATATTTGAGTTTTCTTTTTTTGTCCATATTTCGCAACAAAATAACGAAAAAAATACGAAAATATGATCTGAAATATTTGAGTTTTCATTTTTTATCCTTATTTCGCTACAAAATAACGAAACAAAAACAAAAAAACAAATGAAATATTTTCGCTTTCTGTTTTTGTCCATATTTCGCAACTAAATGTTGAAAAAAACAAAAAGAATCTGAAATATTTGCGTTTTCTTTTTTTTTTCATATTTCGCAACAAAATAACGAAAAAAATACGAAAATATGATCTGAAATATTTGAGTTTTCATTTTTTGTCCATAGTTCGCCACAAAATAACGAAATAAAAACAAGAAAGTATCTGAAATATTTGAGTTTTCTGGTTTTGTCCATATTTCGCAACAAAATAACGGGAAAAAACAACAATTTCTCTGAAATATTTGAGTTTTCTGTGTTTGTACATATTTCGCAACAAAATAACGAAAAACTGAGAAAAAAGTACCTGAAATATTAGAGTTTTCTTTTTTTGTGTATATTTCGCAAAAAAAATAACGGAAAAAAACGACGAGGTATCTGAAATATTTGAGTTTTCATTTTTTGTCCATATTTCGCTATAAAATAACGAACAAAAACATAAAAGGATCTGAAATATTTTCGATTTCTGTTTTTGTCCATATTTCGCAACTAAATGTCGAAAAAAACAAAAAGAATCTGAAAATATTTGCGTTTTCTTTTTTTGTCCATATTTCGCAACAAAATAACGAAAAAAATACGAAAATATGATCTGAAATATTTGAGTTTTCATTTGTTGTCCTTATTTCGCAACAACATAAACGGAAAAAAAACAAAAAACTATCTGAAATATATTAGTTTTCTGTTTTTGTCCATATTTCCCAATTAAATATCGGAAAAAACAAAAAGAATCTGAAATATTTGAGTTTTTTTTGTCCATATTTCGCAACAAAATAACGACAAAAAAACGACAAAGTATCTGAAATATTTTTCTGTTTCTGTCCATATTTCGCAGCAAAATAATGAAAAAAAAAAAAAAAAAACTATCTAAAATATTTTAGTTCTCTGTTTTTGTCCATATTTCGCAACAAAATAACGAAAAACTAACAAGAAAATATCTGAAATATTTGAGTTTTCTGGTTTTGTCCATATTTCGCAACAAAATAACGGGATAAAACAACAATTTCTCTGAAATATTTGAGTTTTCTGTGTTTGTACATATTTCGCAACAAAATAACGAAAAACTGAGAAAAAAGTACCTGAAATATTAGAGTTTTCTGTTTTTGTGGATATTTCGCAACAAAATAACGGAAAAAAACGACGAGGTATCTGAAATATATGAGTTTTCATTTTTTGTCCATATTTCGCTATAAAATAACGAAACAAAAACATAAAAGGATCTGAAATATTTTCGATTTCTGTTTTTGTCCATATTTCGCAACTAAATGTCGAAAAAAAACAAAAAGAATCTGAAATATTTGCGTTTTCTTTTTTTGTCCATATTTCGCAACAAAATAACGAAAAAAATACGAAAATATGATCTGAAATATTTGAGTTTTCATTTTTTGTCCTTATTTCGCTACAAAATAACGAAAAAAAACAAAAAACTATCTGAAATATTTTAGTTCTCTGTTTTTGTCCATATTTCGCAACAAAATAACAAAAAAAGTACCTGAAATATTTGACTTTTCTGTTTTTGTCCATAATTCTCAACAAAATAATGAAAAAAAAAAACAAAAAACTATCTAAAATATTTTAGTTCTCTGTTTTTGTCCATATTTCGCTACAAAATAACGAAATAATAACAAGAAAGTATCTGAAATATTTGAGTTTTCTGGTTTTGTCCATATTTCGCAACAAAATAACGGCAAAAAACAACAAATTCTCTGAAATATTTGAGTTTTCTGTGTTTGTACATATTTCGCAACAAAATAACGAAAAACTGAGAAAAAAGTACCTGAAATATTAGAGTTTTCTGTTTTTGTGCATATTTCGCAACAAAATAACGGAAAAAAACGACGAGGTATCTGAAATATTTGAGTTTTCATTTTTTGTCCATATTTCGCTATAAAATAACGAAACAAAAACATAAAAGGATCTGAAATATTTTCGCTTTCTGTTTTTGTCCATATTTCGCAACTAAATGTCGAAAAAAAAATCTGAAATATTTGCGTTTTCTTTTTTTTTCCATATTTCGCAACAAAATAACGAAAAAAATACGAAAATATGATCTGAAATATTTCAGTTTTCATTTGTTGTCCTTATTTCGCAACAAAATAACGGAAAAAAAACAAAAAACTATCTGAAATATATTAGTTTTCTGTTTTTGTCCATATTTCCCAATTAAATATCGGAAAAAACAAAAAGAATCTGAAATATTTGAGTTTTTTTGTCCATATTTCGCAACAAAATAACGACAAAAAAACGACAAAGTATCTGAAATATTTTTCTGTTTCTGTCCATATTTCGCAGCAAAATAATGCAAAAAAAAACAAATAACTATCTAAAATATTTTAGTTCTCTGTTTTTGTCCATATTTCGCAACAAAATAACGAAAAACTAACAAGAAAATATCTGAAATATTTGAGTTTTCTGTTTTTGTCCATATTTCGCAACAAAATAATGAAAAAAAAAAAAAAAACTATCTAAAATATTTTAGTTCTCTGTTTTTGTCCATATTTCGCAACAAAATAACGAAAAAATGACAAAAAAGTATCTGAAATATTTGAGTTTTCTGTTTTTGTCCATATTTCGCAACAAAATAACGGAAAAACGGACTAAGTATCTGAAATATTTGAGTTTTCTGTTTTTGTCCATATTTCGCAACAAAATAACGAAAAGAAAACAAAAAATATCTGAAATATTTGCGTTTTCTGTTTTTGTCCATATTTCCTAACAAAATAACGAAAAAAAACAAAAAACTATCTGAAATATTTTAGTTCTCTGTTTTTGTCCATATTTCGCAACAAAATAACGAAAAAATAACAAGAAAATATCTGAAATATTTGAGTTTTCTTTTTTTGTCCATATTTCGCAACAAAATAACGAAAAAAATACGAAAATATGATCTGAAATATTTGAGTTTTCATTTTTTATCCTTATTTCGCTACAAAATAACGAAACAAAAACAAAAAAGGATCTGAAATATTTTAGTTCTCTGTTTTTGTCCATATTTCGCAACAAAATAACGAAAAAATTACAAAAAAGTATCTGAAATATTTGAGTTTTCTTTTTTTGTCCATATTTCGCAACAAAATAACGAAAAAAATTCGAAAATATGATCTGAAATATTTGAGTTTTAATTTTTTTTCCTTATTTCGCTACAAAATAACGAAAAAAAAACAAAAAACTATCTGAAATATTTTAGTTCTCTGTTTTTGTCCATATTTCGCAACAAAATAACGAAAACATTACAAAAAAGTATCTGAAATATTTGAGTTTTCTGTTTTTGTCCATATTTCGCAACAAAATAACGGAAGAAAAGGACAAAGTATCTGAAATATTTGAGTTTTCTGTTTTTGTCCATATTTCGCAACTAAATAACGGAAAAAACAAGAAATTCTCTGAAATATTTGAGTTTTCTTTTTTTGTCCATATTTCACAATAATATAACGAAAAAAACAAAAAAAATAACTGAAATATTTGAGTATATTTCGCAACTACATATCGAAAAAAAAGAGAATCTGAAATATTTGAGTTCTCTGTTTTTGTCCCTATTCCGAACAAAATAACGAAAAAAAAACATAAAAGTACCTGAAATATTTCAGCTTTCAATTTATGTCCATATTTCGCAACAAAATAACGAAAAAAAAGTATCTGAAATATTTGAGTTTTCTGGTTTTGTCCATATTTCGCAACAAAATAACGGAAAAAAACAACAAATTCTCTGAAATATTTGAGTTTTCAGTTTTTGTCCATATTTCGCAACTAAATATCGAAAAAACAAAGAGAATCTGAAATATTTGAATTTTCTGTTTTCCTCATAATTCGCCACAAAATAACAAAAAAATTATAAGAAAGTATCTGAAATATTTGAGCATTCTGTTTTTGTCCATATTTCGCTACAAAATAACAAAAAAAAAAGTATCAGAAATATTTGAGTTTTCTGGATTTGTCCATATTTCGCAAGAAAATAACGGAAAAAAACAACAAATTCTCTGAAAAATTTGAGTTTTCTGTTTTTGTCCATATTTCCCAACAAAATAACGGAAAAAAACAACAAATTCTCTGAAATATTTAAGTATTCTGTTTTTGTCCATATTTCGCAACAAAATAATAAAAAAAAAGGAAAAAGTATCTGAAATATTTGAGTTTTCATTTTTTAACCATATTTCGCAACAAATTAACGAAAAAAAACCTAAAAATATCTGAAATATATAAGCTTTCTGTTTTTTATCCATATTTCGCAACAAAATAACTAAAAAAATTATCAGAAATATTTGAGTTTTCTGGTTTTGTCCATATTTCGCAACAAAATAACGGACAAAAAACAACAAATTCTCTGAAATATTTGAGTTTTCTCTTTTGTCCATATTTCGCAACTAAATATCGAAAAACAAAAAGAATCTGAAATATTTGAGTTTACTGTTTTCCTCATAATTCGCCACAAAATAACAAAAAAATTACAAGAAAGTATCTGAAATATTTGAGCATTCTGTTTTTGTCCATATTTCGCAACAAAATAACGAAAAAAGAAACAAAAAAATATCTGAAATATTTTCGCTTTCTGTTTTTGTCCATATTTCGCAACTAAATATCGAAAAAAACAAAACGAATCTGATATATTTGCGTTTTCTTTTTTGTCCATATTTCGCAACAAAATAACGAAAAAAATACGAAAATATGATCTGAAATATTTAAATTTTCATTTTTTGTCCTTATTTCGCAACAAAATAACGAAAAATAACAACAAAGTATCTGAAATATTTGGGTTTTCTGGTTTTGTCCATACTTCGAAACAAAATAACGGGAAAAAACAACAAATACTCTGTAATATTGTAGTTTTCTGTTTTTGTCCATATTTCGCTACAGAGTAACGAAAAAATAACAAGCAAGTATCTGAAATATTTGAGTATTCTGGTTTTATCCATATTTCGCAACAAAATAACGGGAAAAAACAACTAATTCTCTGAAATATTTGAGTTTTCTGTTTTTGTACATATTTCGCAACAAAATAACGAAAAAATGACAAAAAAGTATCTGAAATATTTGAGTTTTCTGTTTTTGTCCATATTTTCCAACAAAATAACGAAAAAAAAAACAAAAAAGGATCTGAAATATTTTCGCTTTCTGTTTTTGTCCATATTTCGCAACAAAATAACGAAAAAAAACAAAAAACTATCTGAAATATATGAGTTTTCTGTTTTTGTCCATATTTCGCAACAAAATAACGGAAAAAAAGCACAAAGTATCTGAAATATTTAAGTTTCCTGTTTTTGTCTATATTTAGCAACAAAATAACGAAAAAAAAACATAAAAGTATCTGAAATTATTGAGCTTTCTATTTTTGTCCATATTTCGCAACAAAATAACAAAAAAAAGTATCTGAAATATTTGAGTTTTCTGGTTTTGTCTATATTTCCCAACAAAATAACGAAAAAAGAAACAAAAAAATATCTGAAATATTTTCGCTTTCTGTTTTTGTCCATATTTCGCAACTAAATATCGAAAAAAACAAAACGAATCTGATATATTTGCGTTTTCTTTTTTGTCCATATTTCGCAACAAAATAACGAAAAAAATACGAAAATATGATCTGATATATTTAAATTTTCATTTTTTGTCCTTATTTCGCAACAAAATAACGAAAAATAACAACAAAGTATCTGAAATATTTGGGTTTTCTGGTTTTGTCCATACTTCGCAACAAAATAACGGGAAAAAACAACAAATAACTCTGTAATATTGTAGTTTTCTGTTTTTGTCCATATTTCGCAACAGAGTAACGAAAAAATAACAAGCAAGTATCTGAAATATTTGAGTTTTCTGGTTTTATCCATATTTCGCAACAAAATAACGGGAAAAAACAACTAATTCTCTGAAATATTTGAGTTTTCTGTTTTTGTACATATTTCGCAACAAAATAACGAAAAAATGACAAAAAAGTATCTGAAATATTTGAGTTTTCTGTTTTTGTCCATACTTCTCAACAAAATAAGGAAAAAAACAACCAAAAAGTGTCTAAAATATTTCAGTTTTGTGTTTTTGTCCATATTTCGCAACACAATAACGGAAAAAAAGTATCTGAAATATTTGAGTTTTCTGGTTTTGTCCATATTTCTCAACAAAATAAGCAAAAAACAAAAAACTATCTGAAATATTTTAGCTTTCTTTTTTTTTCCATATTTCGCAACAAAATAACGAAAATATAACAAGAAAGTATCTGAAATATTTGAGTTTTCTGGTTTTGTCCATATTTCGCAACAAAATAACGGGAAAAAACAACAAATTCTCTGAAATATTTGAGTTTTCTGTTTTTGCACACATTTCGCAACAAAATAACGAAAAAATGAGAAAAATGTACCTGAAATATTTGAATTTTCTGTTTTTGTCCATATTTCGCAACAAAATAACGGAAAAAAACGACGAAGTATCTGAAATATTTGAGTTTTCATTTTTTGTCCATATTTCGCTATAAAATAACGAAAAATAAGAAGAAAGTATCTGAAATATTGTAGTTTTCTGTTTTTGTCCATATTTCGTAACAAAGTAACGAAAAAATAACAAGGAAGTATCTGAAATATTTGAGTTTTCTGGTTTTGTCCATATTTCGCAACAAAATTACGGGATAAAACAACAAGTTCTCTGAAATATTTGAGTTTTCTGTTTTGGTACATATCTCGCAACAAAATAACGAAAAAATTACAAAAAAGTGTCTGAAATATTTGAGTTTTGTGTTTTTGTCCATATTTTGCACCAAAATAACGGAAAAAAAAACAAAGTATCTGAAATATTTGAGTTCTGTTTTTCTCCATATTTCGCAACAAAATAACAAAAAAAAAAACAAAAAATATCTGAATTATTTGAGTTTTCTGTTTTTGTCCATATTTAGCAACAAAATAATGAAAAAAAAAAAACATAAAAGTATCTGAAATATTTGAACTTTCTATTTTTGTCCATATTTCGCAACAAAATAACAAAAAAAAGTATCTGAAATATTTGAGTTTTCTGGTTTTGTCTATATTTCCCAACAAAATAACGAAAAAAAAAAACAACAAATTCTCTGAAATATTTGAGTTTTCTGTTTTTGTCCAAATTTCCCAAGAAAATAACGAAAATAAAAACAAAAAAGGATCTGAAATATTTTCGCTCTCTGTTTTTGTCCATATTTCGCAACTAAGTATCGAAAAAAAAAGAATCTTAAATATTTGCGTTTTCTTTTTTTGTCCATATTTCGCAACAAAATAACAAAAAAAATACGAAAATATGAATTGAAATATTTGAGTTTTCATTTTGTGTCCTTATTTCGCAACAAAATAACCAAAAAAAAACAAAAAACTATCTGAAATATATGAGTTTTCTGCTTTTGTCCATATGTCCCAATTAAATATCGGAAAAAACAAAAAGAATCTGATATATTTAAGTTTTTTTGTTCATATTTCGCAACAAAATAACGACAAAAAAACGACAAAGTATCTGAAATATTTGAGTTTTCTGTTTTTGTCCATATATTGCAACAGCAAGTATCTGAAATATTTGAGTTTTCTGGTTTTGTCCATATTTCGCAACAAAATAACGGGAAAAAACAACAAATTCAAAATAACAAAAAAGTATCTGAAATATTTTAGTTTTCTGTTTTTGTCCATATTTCGCAACAAAATAAAGAAAAAATATTTTTTTTTTTTTTTTGGGAACGCAAGAGAGCACTGCGACCTTCAGATCTATTGTGCGTTTACTGCCCCTTTCTCACTATCCCATATTAAGAGAACGATAGAACCTTAATATGGATTCGGGAGCCATATTGGCGAGATCATCTGTGGTGAGAATACCCTTTCCTAGATGATTGAGTCTTCTTCTTGCAGCTGCTTCGCTCCTGAGTAATAATTCTTTCTGTCATTGTGGCAGCGGCGACAACTGTCCTCCTCAGCCAGTCCCATTTTCTTGAGGTGGTAGAGTACTGGGCTATGGCCAGTCATGAGCCCTATTAAGGCACGAATGTCCTTTTTGCTGAGGTTTAATAGTTTATCCATCTTGATCCTATTTGGTATGATAAGTTTCTTGGATATCGTGAGTTTAGGGGGTTTTCCCCAGTAGAGCCTATGCTCTTGCTCTATCTATCTGTTGAGTACTAATTTGGAGTATCCTCTTGGTTTGGCGCATAATGGTTCTGGCCCAATTAGTTTTGTTTTTGAATCATTTGAAGAGGCCAAACCATTTTTGGCCTCTTCATTTCCAGCGACTCCTATGTGACCTGGCACCCACATTAAAGTAACACAGTTCCTCTTTGCCAGTGTGATGAGTTTTTGGAGACATTCCCAGACCAGCATTGTCTCCTGCCTGTGGGAGACTAGAGCTTTGAGCTTGACTTTCAGCTTGACTTTCTAAAAGAATGTAGATTGTTTTATTCCGTTGCGCTATCCTGAGATTCTCTTGGACACACAGATCTACCGCGATCAGTTCGGCTTGAAAGATTGTGGCTTCTTTGCCGAGTGGTAGCGATGCAGAGAAGTTTGGTCCTCTGACCCCGGCACCCGTACCCTCTGTGGTTCGGGAACCGTCTGTGAACCAGACGGACGTACATACACTTTGGCGCTACAGCTCGATGCGAGCCTGGGCCTCCCTTAAAGGGTTTCTGTAACATTTTATTGCAATTTGGACCTACTAATTTTATATGGATTCCGAACCATAAATTTCTTTATAGCGAAGAAACTATTAATTGCAACAAGCTGATGGTTTTTATTAGTGAGACATTTGTTGTTAGCAAATGGTCTCTGCCGTTAGCATTTTTCCCAGTCTTAAATTACATTTTATTATAATTTTATTACTGGTACTCATTTAAAGCTGAGTAAACTTAGACCAACATCGATGTCTCGGACGGGCGTCGAACCCAGTACCTAATGCACCACAGCTTAGCACACTACCACTTAAGCCACCGTCGGTCGTATCCGATTCTAATTCAGGAAGCCTTGATTGCCAGTCACTGCGTTCACTGATTACGACTTTGAAAGGGAAGTCAAAGTTGTAAGTGGTCGGCATTACATCCGATAAAATTGAGGCTAGTTCCTTTATTTTGGGATTGTTTAGGAGCTGAAGATGTCCTTTGAGGTCTCCTGAGTAATAATTCTTTCCCTTCTGAATGCGCAGCAGACCTCTCGCTGCCTCTTTCTTAACAAGGAGGTGTATTGGCGGAAGGTTTAGGAACATTTCCATTGCTGCTGTGGGATAGGTTTTCATAGCACCTGTTATACCTAGACAGGCCAGTCTTTAGATCTTACCTAGTTTCGCCTGTGTTTTGTACTGAAGTGTTTTAGTCCACCATACTGTGCATCCGTATGTTATAAGAGGTAGGATGATCGTTCTGTAGCACCAGTAGATCATTTTGGGATGTAGCCCCCATTTCCTACCAAACATAATTTTGCAGGCCCACATCGCCTTTATTGCCTTAGCATGAGTCTTTTCAATATGGTTGTTCCAATTAAGTTTACTGTCTACTGTGATACCTAGGTATTTTACTTCATTGGAACAGGGTATGGTTATACCACTTATTGAGGGTGCAGTAATGTTGATCACTTTCTTTTTGGTAAATGGTATAATTATCGTTTTGTTTGGGTTTATCTGTAGATTTTTGGATTTGCACCAGTTCATTGTCCTGTTTAAAGCCAATTGGAGTCTACTAGATTTGATATTTTCATATTTACGCCTGATTATGATGACTAGGTCGTCGGCATATCCTATTACCTCGAAACCAGAATCATGAAGGTTCTGAAGTAGCTCATCATCAACAATAGACCATAACAGTGGAGATAGGACACCTCCTTGCGGGCAACCCCTATAGGTTTGTGCTGTTAAAGAGTTACCACCAAGTTCCGCCGTTGTCGTTCGACTTTTAAGCATGGCTTGAATCCATTTGGTCGTCGGCAGTTCTATTCCCTTATTCCTGGCTGCTGCCACGATGGCTTCGTGAGGAGTGTTGTCAAAGGCATCCTCTATGTCCAGGAATGCACACAGTGCCACTTCTTTGTATTCAGTTGCCTTTTCTATTGACTTTACAAGGTCGTGAAGGGCTGATTCAGTAGACTTCCCTTTTTGGTAAGCGTGTTGCTTATAGTGAAGTCGAACCTTGTTTGCACCGGTCCAAATGTGGTGATCCACTAGTTTCTCCATTGTTTTAATGAAGAAGGAGGTAAGACTTATGGGGCGGTATGAGTTAGGGTTTTCAATGGGACGGTTTTGGTATGAAAACCACCCTAGATTTCCTCCAAACTATTGGGATATATCCCCATATAAAGCTGGCTTTGAAGATTTTTAGCATATTGGGCATAGCATATTGGGAGTGCAGGGAAAATTTTATCATCTCCGGCCGATTTGTAGGGTTTAAAGTTGTTTATTGCCCATCTGATCTTTTCCGGAGTGAAGATTTTATTAGCGAGGCTTCTACTGCGTGGTGTAGGACGTAGTCCTACTGCTACTGCCTCTTCATCTTCTGGATTATTTATGAGTTTGCAGCCCGGAAAGTGAGTATCTAGTAAAACTTCTAATGTTTTAGAGCTGCCTGTTATTAGAGAACCATCTTGTCTCTCTAGCAAACCAATATCTACGGGAATATCTTTAGCTAGTACCTTTTGTAAACGGGAGGTCGCTGGGAGATCTGTGATCTCTTCACACAACTTCCTCCATGACTCCCTCTTAGACTTCCTAACAAGGTTATTGTATTCGGTAAGGGTGAATTTATACTCTTCCCAGTTACCGAAGGTTTTTGCTCTGTTGAACATCTTCCTTGTTTCTTTGCGTTTGTCCGCTAGTTCCTTATTCCACCATGGTGCATCTTTAGAGTGAGTCTTTTGTGAAATAGGACAACTTAGTTCAAAAGCATTGATGATGCTTTTGACAAGTTGGTTGGCGTGGAGGTCAATGCAGTCTGGGCTGTTGATTGTCGCCTCTGAATAGTTTATTTCGTACCTAAGAGTTTCTTGGTACTGAGTCCAGTTGGTACGCTTGGGATTTCTGAACGTTGCACAGCTCATAGCGTGTGAAGTGCGCAGTTCAAAACAAATGTGCTTACGGTCGGATAAGGAAGCTGCCTTTGAGACATGCCAATTAACACATATATGGGTGAGACAGGGGCTTGCAATAGTTAAGTCTAGTACTTCCTGCCTAATACTGTTTTCGAAAGTGGGGGAATTGCCCCTATTTAATATATCTAGGTTGTTTGTAGAATTATATTCTAAAAGTGACTCACCTCTTTTATTAATATCTCTGCTACCCCATACTATGTGGTGGGCGTTGACATCACAGCCCAGGATGACTGGTAGCTTATGGCTTTTGCTGTATTCCACTAACTCTATGATGTCATTGGGTGGAGCTTCTAGCTCTTCTCCAGGGAAGTAGGCCGAGGCGATAATGACCTATTGAAAACCCCCTGGGGTTGGTAGTTTCACCAGTACAGCTACGAGATCTGTTCGGATGAAAATTGGAATGTTTAGATAGCTAATTTCGGATGATAGAAGAATTGCAGTTCTAGGTCTGCTGCTATTTTTGTCCAAAATTAACTTACCTAAGATTTTAGGAATATCAAGTACCTTACCTGTGGTAGCTCGAGGTTCTTGTAGGAGGGCCACTTGGAACTCCTCTTTAGCGAACCTCCATGTAAGTACGTCCGTGGCCGCTCCTGCTCGATGGAGGTTCGCTTGAATCACCTTAAGGTGATTATTCTGTGGTGTCTTTGACATCACTGGAGGCGGGCTCCAGTGATGTCTTCTTTATTTTTGGCCGGAGTGTGATGCCAGAGAATTTGTAGCAGATCCTGAATCCAATCTGCTTTAATTTCTCCATTGATTGGCATCCTATGGAGAATGTGATCACCGCGCAGGTACCTTCTATCCGCCTGTTAAGTACCTTCCAGTTCGCTGCGCGGAGACTAGGATTCTGTGAATCTATGAGGATGAGGATGTCCTCTGTAGAACCCTCTTCAGCTGGGAAAAATCCCGTGATTACTTCCACCTTCGGGATATTTTCCTCACGGACGGCCTTGATGATGCTTGACCCGTCCGCTACTTTTGGAACAATCTGCTCAAGCCATTTGGATGTTTTCTCATCCAGGCAACTTATCAACATCCATCCCAGTTTGAGGCTAAGGCCACCAAATTGCGGGTTGATCCCCTCTTTAGCTGCTGCTGGGATTGCAGCCAGGATGGATTTTTGACTGGCAGCTAGCGGCTCAGCGGATAGCATTTGATGTTGGTGTTCGGCATGGATAATACAAATCCTAATCCCATTTACCACTTCCTTATAGCTAGTGCCCGGCCTGGAGAACTGAGCCGCTGCTGCGGGTCTATGCTTGACGCCCTGCTTTTCCGAGGTTCGTTGCCTCTTCTTAACATTCTGCACGTCCGGAGGTGTCTTTGACGGTGTACGTAACCTCTTCGGGACTTGAGCAGGGGATAGGGTATCTTGCATGGGAAGGCATGCAAGATCATACGCTTCTTTAATGGTCTTACCATTATTCCGGTGGTATGAATACCGTCTACGGCCTGCGCCACTTAATCTTTTTTTATTTTCAGTCAGCGTCAACTGCTTCAGCTCTGCTGATAGTTGAGTTTCCTCTATGGTGCTGAGTTTGGAGGATTGTCTGGCACCTCTTCCTCTGGCTAGCTTCCCTGTCGGGATGGATTGGGAAGGAACCTTTACTCCAGATCCACTAGCCTGTACCTTTGAAGCGGGCGCGTCCTTAGCCACCAACTTCACTTTTGAGGTCTCCGCCTTTGAAGTAGATGCCTTTGGGGAGGCATCAGCCCCTTGTTTATTATTTACGTTAAATTCCATATTTGAACCCACGAGTAGCGCGAGAAGAAAAGTCACCCCTGGCAGAGCTGCGAATTACCAGGGGAAGGCTGTATTAAAATGGAGGTCGCCAGGTATCCAGAGTTCGCATATTAGCGGCTAGTAACCCACTAACCATTCATCCTTTGGCAAATGCTGTTTCACCGTGGATTTGGGGATTTTTATTTACAAGGTTTTCTCCTCTAGCGTCGTACTTTGTTGAGGTCACCATGAAGGTAGTACGTACACTTGCGAATTACTGCGGGTTTACGACTCTTTTTGATAGTAATTATTGTTATCCTAAAAGCTGCCTGAAACATGACCAGACCAGCTTTTAGGACAAACAAATACTATGATAGGATACGGAACCTACAGCAAGCTGTTCGGTTGAATCCCCGCTACCACATTCGCCTGGACCAAAAGATAGGATACGGAGCCGACGGTAAACAGTTCGACTTTATTCCCCCCTATCTAGATAGGATACGGAGCCGACAGCGAGCTGATCGACTTACCTCCCCCCTATCATGTAGATCTTTCGGCATTACCCAGTCCGCACCACGTGGAGGTGACCTACTTAACGGACAAAAGAAAAAATAACAACGAAGTATCTGAAATATTTGAGTTTTCTGGTTTTGTCCATATTTCGCAACAAAATAACGGGAAAAAATAACAAAATCTCTGAAATATTTCAGTTTTCTGTTTTTGTACATATTACGCAACAAAATAACGAAAAAATGGCAAAAAAGTATCTGAAATATTTGAGTTTTCTGTTTTTGTCCATATTTCGCAAATAACGGAAAAAAAACTTCAAAGTATCTGAAATATTTGAGTTTTCATTTTTTGTCCATATTTCGCTACAAAATAACGACAAAATAAGAAGAATGTATCTGAAATATTTGAGTTTTCTGTTTTTGTCCATATTTCGCAACAAAATAACGAAAAAAAAACAAAAAATATCTGAAATATTTGAGGTTTCTGTTTTTGTCCATATTTCGCAACTAAGTATCGAAAAAAACAAAAAGGATATGAAATATTTGAGTTGTCTGTTTTTGTCCATATTTCACAACAAAATAACGAAAAACAAACGACAAAGTATCTCAAATATTTTAGTTTTCTATTTTTGTCCATATTTCGCAACAAAATAAGGAAAAAACCAAAAAACTATCTGATATATTTGAGTTTTCTGTTTTTGTCCATATTTCGCAACGAAATATCGAAAAAAACATAAAGAATCTGAAATCTTTGAGTTTTCTGTTTTTGTCTATATTTCGCAACAAAATAACGAAAAAACATAAAAGGATCTGAAATATTTGAGCTTTCTGTTTTTGTCCATATTTCGCAACAAAATAACAAAAACAGTATCTGAATTATTTGAGGTTTTTTCTGTTTCAAAAACAGAAAACTCAAATATTTCAGATACTTTTTTTGTTTTTTTTGTTCTTAATTTTGTTGAGAAATATAGACAAAAGCAGAAAACTCAAATATTTTAGATACTTTTTTGTTTTTTTTTCGTTATTTTGTTCGCAATAGGGACAAAAACAGAAAAAACTCAAATATTTTAGATTCTTTTTGTTTTTTTTTTCGATATTTTGTTGGAAGTATGGACAAAAACAGAAAATTCAAATATATCAGAGAATTTGTTGATTTTTCCCTTATTTTGTTGCGAAATATGGACAAAAACAGAAAGCTCAAATATTTCAGATACTTTTATGTTTTTTTTCGTTATTTTGTTGCGAAAAATGGGCAAAAAATGAAAACTAAAACATATCAGATACTTTTTCGTTATTTTGTTGCGAAATATGGAGAAAAACAGAAAACTCAAATATTACAGATAGTTTTTTGTGTTTTTTTCGTTATTTTGTTGCGAAATGTGGACAAAAACAGAAAACTAAAATATTTAAGATACTTTTTTGTTTGTTTTTTTCTTATTTTGTTGAGAAATATGGATAAAAACAGAAAACTCAAATATTTCAAATACTTTTTTTCGTTATTTTATTGCGAAATATGGACAAAAACAGAAAACTGAAATATTTCAGATACTTTCTTGTTATTTTTTCGTTAATTTGTTGCGAAATATGGACAAAAACAGAAAACTCAAATATTTCAGATATTTTTTTTTCGTTATTTTGTTTCGCAATATGGACAAAAGCAGAAAGCTCAAATATTGCAGATACTGAATTCAGATGTTTTTTTCGTTAATTTGCTGCGAAATATGGACAAAAAATTAAAACTCAAATATTTTAGATACTTTTCCCTGTTTTCGATATTTTGTTGCGAAATATGGACAGAAACAGAAAACTGAAATATTTTAGATTCTTTTTGATTTCTCGATATTTAGTTGCGAAATATGGACAAAAACAGAAAACTCAAATATTTCAGATACTTTTTTTTTTCGTTACTTTGTTGCGAAATATGGACAAAAACAGAAAACTCAAATATTTCAGATATTTCAGATACTTTGGACAAAAACAAAAAACTTAAATATTTCAGATATTTCAGATAAAACTCAAATATTTCAGATACTGTGTCGTTTTTCTTTCTTTATTTTGTTGCGAAATATGGATTAAAACGGAAAACTCAAATATTTCAGTTTCTTTTTGTTTTTTTCGATATTTAGTTGCGATATATGGACAAAAACAGAAAACGCAAATGTTTCAGATTCTTTTTGTTGATTTTTTGATATTTATTTGCGGAATATGGACAAAAATAGAAAACGCAAATATTTCAGATAGTTTTTTGTTTTTTTTCGTTATTTCGTTGCGAAATATGGACAAAAAACGCAAACTCAAATATTGCAGATACTTTGTCGTTTTTTTCGTTATTTTGTTGGGAAATATGAACAAAAACAGAAAACTCAAATAATTCAGATACTTTCTTGTTATTTTTTCGTTATTTTGTTGGGAAAAATGGACAAACACAGAAAACTCAAATATTTCAGAGAATTTGTTGTTTTTTTCCGTTATTTTGTTGCGAAATATGTACAAAACCAGAAAACTCAAATATTTCAGATACTTTTTTTTTAAAAAAGTATCTGTTACTTTGTTGCCAAATATGGACGAAAACAGAAAGCTCAAATATTTCAGATACTTTTATATATTTTTCATTAATTTGTTGCGAAATATGGACAAAAAATGAAAACTCAAATATTTCAGATAGTTTTTCCTTTTTTTTCGTTACTTTGTTGCGGAATGTGGACACAACCAGCAAACTCAAATATTTCCAATAATTTTTTTTTCGTTATTTTATTGCAAGATATGGACAAAAACATAAAGTTCAAATATTTCAGATACTTTTATGTTTTTTTTCGTTAATTTTTCTGAAATATGGACAAAAAATAACAACTCAAATATTTCAGATACTTTTTCCTTTCTTTTCGTTATTTTGTTGCGAAATATGGACAAAAACAGAAAACTAAATTATTTCAGATACTTTTATGTTTTTTTCGTTAATTTGTTGCGAAATATGGACAAATAATGAAAACTCAAATTTTTCAGATACTTTTTCCTTTCTTTTCGTTATTTTGTTGCGAAATATGGACAAAAACAGAAAACAAAATTTTTTCAGATAGTTTTATGTTTTTTTCGTTAATTTGTTGCAATATATGGACAACAAATGCAAACTCAAATATTTCACATACTTTTTAGTTTTTTTTCGTTATTATGTTGCGAAATATGGACAACAAAAGAAAACTCAAATATTTCAGATATTTTTTTGTTTTTTTTTTTTCGTTATTTTGTTGGAAAATATGGACAAAAATAGAAAACTCAAATATTTCAGAGAATTTGTTGGTTTTATCGTTATTTTGTTGCGAAATATTGACAAAACCAGAAAACTCAAATATTTCAGATACTTTTTTTGTTTTTTTGTTGCGAAATATGGACAAAAACAGAAAGCTCAAATATTTCAGATACTTTTATGTTTTTTTTTCGTTATTTTGTCGCGAAATATGGACAAAAACAGAAAACTAAAATATTTCGGATACTTTTTTGTTTGTTTTTCGTTATTTTGTTCGCAATAGGGACAAAAACAGAAAAGACTCAAATATTTTAGATTCTTTTTGTTTTTTTTCGATATTTAGTTGCGAAAAATCGACAAAAACAGAAAACTCAAATATTTCAGATACTTTTTTTGTTTTTTTTGTTGCGAAATATGGACAAAAACATAAAACTAAAATATTTCGGATACTTTTTTGTTTGTTTTTCGTTATTTTGTTCGCAATAGGGACAAAAACAGAAAAGACTCAAATATTTTAGATTCTTTTTGTTTTTTTTCGATATTTAGTTGCGAAAAATGGACAAAAACAGAAAACTCAAATATTTCAGATACTTTTTTGTTTTTTTGTTCCTAATTTTGTTGAGAAATATAGACAAAAGCAGAAAACTCAAATATTTTAGATACTTTTTTGTTTTTTTTTCGTTATTTTGTTCGCAATAGGGACAAAAACAGAAAAAACTCAAATATTTTAGATTCTTTTTGTTTTTTTGATATTTTGTTGGAAGTATGGACAAAAACAGAAAATTCAAATATATCAGAGCATTTGTTGATTTTCCCCTTATTTTGTTGCGAAATATGGACAAAAACAGAAAGCTCAAATATTTCAGATACTTTTATGTTTTTTTTTCGTTATTTTGTTGCGAAAAATGGGCAAAAAATGAAAACTAAAACATATCAGATACTTTTTCGTTATTTTGTTGCGAAATATGGAGAAAAACAGAAAACTCAAATATTACAGATAGTTTTTTGTGTTTTTTTCGTTATTTTGTTGCGAAATGTGGACAAAAACAGAAAACTAAAATATTTAAGATACTTTTTTTTTTGTTTTTTTCTTATTTTGTTGAGAAATATGGACAAAAACAGAAAACTCAAATATTTCAAATACTTTTTTTCGTTATTTTATTGCGAAATATGGACAAAAACAGAAAACTGAAATATTTCAGATACTTTCTTGTTATTTTTTCGTTAATTTGTTGCGAAATATGGACAAAAACAGAAAACTCAAATATTTCAGATACTTTCTTGTTATTTTTTCGTTATTTTGTTCCGATATATGGATAACAACAGAAAACTCAAATCTTTCAGATACTTTTTTTTTTGTTTCCTAATTTCGTTGCGAAATATGGACACAACCAGAAAACTCAAATATTTCAGATATTTTTTTTTCGTTATTTTGTTTCGCAATATGGACAAAAGCAGAAAGCTCAAATATTGCAGATACTGAATTCAGATGTTTTTTTCGTTAATTTGCTGCGAAATATGGACAAAAAATTAAAACTCAAATATTTTAGATACTTTTCCCTGTTTTCGATATTTTGTTGCGAAATATGGACAGAAACAGAAAACTGAAATATTTTAGATTCTTTTTGATTTCTCGATATTTAGTTGCGAAATATGGACAAAAACAGAAAACTCAAATATTTCAGATACTTTTTTTTTTCGTTACTTTGTTGCGAAATATGGACAAAAACAGAAAACTTAAATATTTCAGATATTTCAGATACTTTGGACAAAAACAAAAAACTGAAATATTTCAGATATTTCAGATAAAACTCAAATATTTCAGATACTGTGTCGTTTTTCTTTCTTTATTTTGTTGCGAAATATGGATTAAAACGGAAAACTCAAATATTTCAGTTTCTTTTTGTTTTTTTCGATATTTAGTTGCGATATATGGACAAAAACAGAAAACGCAAATGTTTCAGATTCTTTTTGTTGATTTTTTGATATTTATTTGCGGAATATGGACAAAAATAGAAAACGCAAATATTTCAGATAGTTTTTTGTTTTTTTTCGTTATTTCGTTGCGAAATATGGACAAAAAACGCAAACTCAAATATTGCAGATACTTTGTCGTTTTTTTCGTTATTTTGTTGCGAAATATGAACAAAAACAGAAAACTCAAATAATTCAGATACTTTCTTGTTATTTTTTCGTTATTTTGTTGGGAAAAATGGACAAACACAGAAAACTCAAATATTTCAGAGAATTTGTTGTTTTTTTCCGTTATTTTGTTGCGAAATATGTACAAAACCAGAAAACTCAAATATTTCAGATACTTTTTTTTTAAAAAAGTATCTGTTACTTTGTTGCCAAATATGGACGAAAACAGAAAGCTCAAATATTTCAGATACTTTTATATTTTTTTCATTAATTTGTTGCGAAATATGGACAAAAAATGAAAACTCAAATATTTCAGATAGTTTTTCCTTTTTTTTCGTTACTTTGTTGCGGAATGTGGACACAACCAGCAAACTCAAATATTTCCAATAATTTTTTTTTCGTTATTTTATTGCGAGATATGGACAAAAACATAAAGTTCAAATATTTCAGATACTTTTATGTTTTTTTTCGTTAATTTTTCTGAAATATGGACAAAAAATAACAACTCAAATATTTCAGATACTTTTTCCTTTCTTTTCGTTATTTTGTTGCGAAATATGGACAAAAACAGAAAACTAAATTATTTCAGATACTTTTATGTTTTTTTCGTTAATTTGTTGCGAAATATGGACAAATAATGAAAACTCAAATTTTTCAGATACTTTTTCCTTTCTTTTCGTTATTTTGTTGCGAAATATGGACAAAAACAGAAAACAAAATTTTTTCAGATAGTTTTATGTTTTTTTCGTTAATTTGTTGCGATATATGGACAACAAATGCAAACTCAAATATTTCACATACTTTTTAGTTTTTTTTCTTTATTATGTTGCGAAATATGGACAACAAAAGAAAACTCAAATATTTCAGATATTTTTTTGTTTTTTTTTTCGTTATTTTGTTGGAAAATATGGACAAAAATAGAAAACTCAAATATTTCAGAGAATTTGTTGGTTTTATCGTTATTTTGTTGCGAAATATTGACAAAACCAGAAAACTCAAATATTTCAGATACTTTTTTTGTTTTTTTGTTGCGAAATATGGACAAAAACAGAAAGCTCAAATATTTCAGATACTTTTATGTTTTTTTTCGTTATTTTGTCGCGAAATATGAACAAAAAACAGAAAACTAAAATATTTCAGATACTTTTTTGTTTTTTTTTTCCTTATTTTGTTGAGAAATAAGGACAAAAGCAGAAAACTCAAATATTTCAGATAATTTTTTGTTTTTTTTTTCGTTATATTATTGCGAAATATGGACAACAAAAAAAAACTCAAATATTTCAGATATTTTTTTGTTTTTTTTCGTTATTTTGTTGGGAAATATGGAAAAAAACAGAAAGCTCAAATATTTCAGATACTTTTATGTTTTTTTCGTTATTTTGTTGCGAAATATGGACAAAAACAGAAAATTCAAATATTTTAGATTCTTTATGTTTTTTTCGATATTTAGTTGCGAAATATGGACAAAAACAGAAAACACAAATATTTCAGAGAATTTGTTGTTTTTTCCCGTTATTTTGTTGCGAAATATGGACAAAAACCTCAAATAATTCAGATACTGTTTTTGTTATTTTGTTGCGAAATATGGACAAAAACAGAAAACTAAAATATTTCAGATACTTTGTCGTTGTTTTTTCGTTATTTTGTTGCGAAATATAGACAAAAACAGAAAACTCAAAGATTTCAGATTCTTTATGTTTTTGTCCATATTTCGCAACGAAATATCGAAAAAAACATAAAGAATCTGAAATCTTTGAGTTTTCTGTTTTTGTCTATATTTCGCAACAAAATAACGAAAAAACATAAAAGGATCTGAAATATTTGAGCTTTCTGTTTTTGTCCATATTTCGCAACAAAATAACAAAAACAGTATCTGAATTATTTGAGGTTTTTGTCCATATTTCGCAACAAAATAACGGGAAAAAACAACAAATTCTCTGAAATATTTGTGTTTTCTGTTTTTGTCCATATTTCGCAACTAAATATCGAAAAAAACATAAAGAATCTAAAATATTTGAATTTTCTGTTTTTGTCCATATTTCGCAACAAAATAACGAAAAAAACATAAAAGTATCTGAAATATTTGAGCTTTCTGTTTTTGTCCATATTTCCCAACAAAATAACGAAAAAAAACAAAAAAATATCTGAAATATTTGAGTTTTTTTTTGTTGTCCATATTTCGCAATAATATAACGAAAAAAAAAACAAAAAATTATCTGAAATATTTGAGTTTTCTGCTTTTGTCCTTATTTCTCAACAAAATAAGGAAAAAAAAAACAAAAAAGTATCTGAAATATTTTAGTTTTCTGTTTTTGTTCATATTACGCGACAAAATAACGAAAAAAAACATAAAAGTATCTGAAATATTTGAGCTTTCTGTTTTTGTCCATATTTCGCAACAAAAAAACAAAAAAAGTATCTGAAATATTTGAGTTTTCTGGTTTTGTCAATATTTCGCAATAAAATAACGATAAAACCAACAAATTCTCTGAAATATTTGAGTTTTCTATTTTTGTCCATATTTTCCAACAAAATAACGAAAAAAAAAACAAAAAAATATCTGAAATATTTGAGTTTTTTTTGTTGTCCATATTTCGCAACATAATAACGAAAAAAAACTAAAAAGTATGTGAAATATTTGAGTTTGCATTTGTTGTCCATATATCGCAACAAATTAACGAAAAAAACATAAAACTATCTGAAAAAATTTTGTTTTCTGTTTTTGTCCATATTTCGCAACAAAATAACGAAAAGAAAGGAAAAAGTATCTGAAAAATTTGAGTTTTCATTATTTGTCCATATTTCGCAACAAATTAACGAAAAAAACATAAAAGTATCTGAAATAATTTAGTTTTCTGTTTTTGTCCATATTTCGCAACAAAATAACGAAAAGAAAGGAAAAAGTATCTGAAATATTTGAGTTGTTATTTTTTGTCCATATTTCAGATAAATTAACGAAAAAAAACATAAAAGTATCTGAAATATTTGAACTTTATGTTTTTGTCCATATCTCGCAATAAAATAACGAAAAAAAAATTATTGGAAATATTTGAGTTTGCTGGTTGTGTCCACATTCCGCAACAAAGTAACGAAAAAAAAGGAAAAACTATCTGAAATATTTGAGTTTTCATTTTTTGTCCATATTTCGCAACAAATTAATGAAAAAAATATAAAAGTATCTGAAATATTTGAGCTTTCTGTTTTCGTCCATATTTGGCAACAAAGTAACAGATACTTTTTTAAAAAAAAAGTATCTGAAATATTTGAGTTTTCTGGTTTTGTACATATTTCGCAACAAAATAACGGAAAAAAACAACAAATTCTCTGAAATATTTGAGTTTTCTGTGTTTGTCCATTTTTCCCAACAAAATAACGAAAAAATAACAAGAAAGTATCTGAATTATTTGAGTTTTCTGTTTTTGTTCATATTTCGCAACAAAATAACGAAAAAAACGACAAAGTATCTGCAATATTTGAGTTTGCGTTTTTTGTCCATATTTCGCAACGAAATAACGAAAAAAAACAAAAAACTATCTGAAATATTTGCGTTTTCTATTTTTGTCCATATTCCGCAAATAAATATCAAAAAATCAACAAAAAGAATCTGAAACATTTGCGTTTTCTGTTTTTGTCCATATATCGCAACTAAATATCGAAAAAAACAAAAAGAAACTGAAATATTTGAGTTTTCCGTTTTAATCCATATTTCGCAACAAAATAAAGAAAGAAAAACGACACAGTATCTGAAATATTTGAGTTTTATCTGAAATATCTGAAATATTTCAGTTTTTTGTTTTTGTCCAAAGTATCTGAAATATCTGAAATATTTAAGTTTTCTGTTTTTGTCCATATTTCGCAACAAAGTAACGAAAAAAAAAAGTATCTGAAATATTTGAGTTTTCTGTTTTTGTCCATATTTCGCAACTAAATATCGAGAAATCAAAAAGAATCTAAAATATTTCAGTTTTCTGTTTCTGTCCATATTTCGCAACAAAATATCGAAAACAGGGAAAAGTATCTAAAATATTTGAGTTTTAATTTTTTGTCCATATTTCGCAGCAAATTAACGAAAAAAACATCTGAATTTAGTATCTGCAATATTTGAGCTTTCTGCTTTTGTCCATATTGCGAAACAAAATAACGAAAAAAAAATATCTGAAATATTTGAGTTTTCTGGTTGTGTCCATATTTCGCAACGAAATTAGGAAACAAAAAAAAAAGTATCTGAAAGATTTGAGTTTTCTGTTGTTATCCATATATCGGAACAAAATAACGAAAAAATAACAAGAAAGTATCTGAAATATTTGAGTTTTCTGTTTTTGTCCATATTTCGCAACAAATTAACGAAAAAATAACAAGAATGTATCTGAAATATTTCAGTTTTCTGTTTTTGTCCATATTTCGCAATAAAATAACGAAAAAAAGTATTTGAAATATTTGAGTTTTCTGTTTTTGTCCATATTTCTCAACAAAATAAGAAAAAAACAAACAAAAAAGTATCTTAAATATTTTAGTTTTCTGTTTTTGTCCACATTTCGCAACAAAATAACGAAAAAAACACAAAAAACTATCTGTAATATTTGAGTTTTCTGTTTTTCTCCATATTTCGCAACAAAATAACGAAAAAGTATCTGATATGTTTTAGTTTAAATTTTTTGCCCATTTTTCGCAACAAAATAACGAAAAAAAAACATAAAAGTATCTGAAATATTTGAGCTTTCTGTTTTTGTCCATATTTCGCAACAAAATAAGGGAAAAATCAACAAATTCTCTGATATATTTGAATTTTCTGTTTTTGTCCATACTTACAACAAAATATCAAAAAAACAAAAAGAATCTAAAATATTTGAGTTTTTTCTGTTTTTGTCCCTATTGCGAACAAAATAACGAAAAAAAAACAAAAAAGTATCTAAAATATTTGAGTTTTCTGCTTTTGTCTATATTTCTCAACAAAGTTAGGAACAAAAAAACAAAAAAGTATCTGAAATATTTGAGTTTTCTGTTTTTGTCCATTTTTCGCAACTAAATATCGAAAAAAAACAAAAAGAATCTAAAATATTTGAGTCTTTTCTGTTTTTGTCCCTATTGCGAACAAAATAACGAAAAACAAACAAAAAAGTATCCGAAATATTTTAGTTTTATGTTTTTGTCCATATTTCGCAACAAAAAAACAAAAAAAGTATCTGAAATATTTGAGTTTTCTGTTTTTGTCGATTTTTCGCAACTAAATATCGAAAAAAACAAAAAGAATCTAAAATATTTGAGTCTTTTCTGTTTTTGTCCCTATTGCGAACAAAATAACGAAAAACAAACAAAAAAGTATCCGAAATATTTTAGTTTTCTGTTTTTGTCCATATTTCGCGACAAAATAACGAAAAAAAACATAAAAGTATCTGAAATATTTGAGCTTTCTGTTTTTGTCCATATTTCGCAACAAAAAAACAAAAAAAGTATCTGAAATATTTGAGTTTTCTGGTTTTGTACATATTTCGCAACAAAATAACGGAAAAAAACAACAAATTCTCTGAAATATTTGAGTTTTCTGTGTTTGTCCATTTTTCCCAACAAAATAACGAAAAAATAACAAGAAAGTATCTGAATTATTTGAGTTTTCTGTTTTTGTTCATATTTCCCAACAAAATAACGAAAAAAACGACAAAGTATCTGCAATATTTGAGTTTGCGTTTTTTGTCCATATTTCGCAACGAAATAACGAAAAAAAACAAAAAACTATCTGAAATATTTGCGTTTTCTATTTTTGTCCATATTCCGCAAATAAATATCAAAAAATCAACAAAAAGAATCTGAAACATTTGCGTTTTCTGTTTTTGTCCATATATCGCAACTAAATATCGAAAAAAACAAAAAGAAACTGAAATATTTGAGTTTTCCGTTTTAATCCATATTTCGCAACAAAATAAACAAAGAAAAACGACACAGTATCTGAAATATTTGAGTTTTATCTGAAATATCTGAAATATTTAAGTTTTTTGTTTTTGTCCAAAGTATCTGAAATATCTGAAATATTTGAGTTTTCTGTTTTTGTCCATATTTCGCAACAAAGTAACGAAAAAAAAAAGTATCTGAAATATTTGAGTTTTCTGTTTTTGTCCATATTTCGCAACTAAATATCGAGAAATCAAAAAGAATCTAAAATATTTCAGTTTTCTGTTTCTGTCCATATTTCGCAACAAAATATCGAAAACAGGGAAAAGTATCTAAAATATTTGAGTTTTAATTTTTTGTCCATATTTCGCAGCAAATTAACGAAAAAAACATCTGAATTCAGTATCTGCAATATTTGAGCTTTCTGCTTTTGTCCATATTGCGAAACAAAATAACGAAAAAAAAATATCTGAAATATTTGAGTTTTCTGTTTTTGTCCATATTTCGCAACAAATTAACGAAAAAATAACAAGAAAGTATCTGAAATATTTCAGTTTTCTGTTTTTGTCCATATTTCGCAATAAAATAACGAAAAAAAGTATTTGAAATATTTGAGTTTTCTGTTTTTATCCATATTTCTCAACAAAATAAGAAAAAAACAAACAAAAAAGTATCTTAAATATTTTAGTTTTCTGTTTTTGTCCACATTTCGCAACAAAATAACGAAAAAAACACAAAAAACTATCTGTAATATTTGAGTTTTCTGTTTTTCTCCATATTTCGCAACAAAATAACGAAAAAGTATCTGATATGTTTTAGTTTTCATTTTTTGCCCATTTTTCGCAACAAAATAACGAAAAAAAAACATAAAAGTATCTGAAATATTTGAGCTTTCTGTTTTTGTCCATATTTCGCAACAAAATAAGGGAAAAATCAACAAATTCTCTGATATATTTGAATTTTCTGTTTTTGTCCATACTTCCAACAAAATATCGAAAAAAAACAAAAAGAATCTAAAATATTTGAGTTTTTTCTGTTTTTGTCCCTATTGCGAACAAAATAACGAAAAAAAAACAAAAAAGTATCTAAAATATTTGAGTTTTCTGCTTTTGTCTATATTTCTCAACAAAATTAAGAACAAAAAAACAAAAAAGTATCTGAAATATTTGAGTTTTCTGTTTTTGTCCATTTTTCGCAACTAAATATCGAAAAAAAACAAAAAGAATCTAAAATATTTGAGTCTTTTCTGTTTTTGTCCCTATTGCGAACAAAATAACGAAAAACAAACAAAAAAGTATCCGAAATATTTTAGTTTTATGTTTTTGTCCATATTTCGCAACAAAATAACGAAAAAAAGGAAAAAGTAATTGAAATATTTGAGTTTTCATTTTGTAACCATATTTCGCAACAAATTAATAGAAAAAGCATAAAAGTATCTGAAATATTTGAGCTTTCTGTGTTTGTCCATATTTCGCAACAAAAGATAACAAGAAAGTATCTGAAATATTTGAGTTTTCTGTTTTTGTCCATATTTCGCAACAAAAATAACGAAAAAAAAATATCTGAAATATTGAGTTTTCTGTTTTTGTCCATATTTCGCAACAAATTAACGAAAAAATAACAAGAAAGTATCTGAAATATTTGAGTTTTCTGTTTTTCTCCATATTTCGCAACAAATTAACGAAAAAAACTCTGAAATATTTGAGTTTTCTGTTTTTGTCCATATTTCGCAAATAAATATCGACAAAAAAACAAAAAGAAACTGAAATATTTCAGTTTTCTTTTTTATCCATATTTCGCAACAAAATAACGGAAAAAGGAAAAAGTATCTGGACTATTTGAGTTTTCATTTTTTGTCCATATTTCGCAACAAATTAACGAAAAAATAACAAGAAAGTATCTGAAATATTTGAGTTTTCTGTTTTTGTCCATATTTCGCAACAAATTAACGAAAAAATAACAAGAAAGTATCTGAAATATTTGAGTTTTCTGTTTTTGTCCATATTTCGCAACAAATTAACGAAAAAAACTCTGAAATATTTGAGTTTTCTGTTTTTCTCCATATTTCGCAACAAAATAACGAAAAAGTATCTGATATATTTTAGTTTTCATTTTTTGCCCATTTTTCGCAACAAAATAACGAAAAAAAAACATAAAAGTATCTGAAATATTTGAGCTTTCTGTTTTTGTCCATATTTCGCAACAAAATAAGGGAAAAATCAACAAATTCTCTGATATATTTGAATTTTCTGTTTTTGTCCATACTTCCAACAAAATATCGAAAAAAAACAAAAAGAATCTAAAATATTTGAGTTTTTTCTGTTTTTGTCCCTATTGCGAACAAAATAACGAAAAACAAACAAAAAAGTATCCGAAATATTTTAGTTTTATGTTTTTGTCCATATTTCGCAACAAAATAACGAAAAAAAAGAAAAAAGTAACTGAAATATTTGAGTTTTCATTTTTTAACCTTATTTCGCAACAAATTAATAGAAAAAGCATAAAAGTATCTGAAATATTTGAGCTTTCTGTTTTTGTCCATATTTCGCAACAAAAATAACAAGAAAGTATCTGAAATATTTGAGTTTTCTGTTTTTGTCCATATTTCGCAACAAAATAACAAAAAATAACAAGAAAGTATCTGAAATATTTGAGTTTTCTGTTTTTGTCACATTTCGCAACAAAGTGAAGAAAAAAAAAACAAAAAGGTATCTGAAATATTTGAGTTTACTGTTTTTGTCCATATTTCGCAACAAAATAACGAAAAAAAGAAAAAAGTAACTGAAATATTTGAGTTTTCATTTTTTAACCTTATTTCGCAACAAATTAATAGAAAAAGCATAAAAGTATCTGAAATATTTGAGCTTTCTGTTTTTGTCCATATTTCGCAACAAAAAATAACAAGAAAGTATCTGAAATATTTGAGTTTTCTGTTTTTGTCCATATTTCGCAACAAAATAACGAAAAAAAAATATCTGAAATATTTGAGTTTTCTGGTTGTGTCCATATTTCGCAACGAAATAACGAAAAAAAAAAAAAATGTATCTGAAATATTTGAGTTTTCTGTTTTTATCCATATATCGCAACAAAATAACAAAAAATAACAAGAAAGTATCTGAAATATTTGAGTTTTCTGTTTTTGTCCACATTTCGCAACAAAGTGAAGAAAAAATAAACAAAAAGGTATCTGAAATATTTGAGTTTTCTGCTTTTGTCCATATTTCGCAACAAAATAACGAAAAAAAAATATCTGAAATATTTGAGTTTTCTGTTTTTGTCCACATTTCGCAACAAAGTAAAGAAAAAAAAACAAAAAAGGATCTGAAATATTTGAGTTTACTGTTTTTATACATATATCGCAACAAAATAACGAAAAAATAACAAGAAAGTATCTGAAATATTTGAGTTTTCTGTTTTTGTCCACATTTCGCAACAAAGTAAAGAAAAAAAAACAAAAATGTATCTGAAATATTTGAGTTTACTGTTTTTGTCCATATTTCGCAACAAAATAACGAAAAAATAACAAGAAAGTATCTGAAATATTTGAGTTTTCTGTTTTTGTCCACATTTCGCAACAAAGTAAAAACAAAAAAACAAAAAAGTATCTGAAATATTTGAGTTTACTGTTTTTGTCCTTATATCGCAACAAAATAACGAAAAAATAACAAGAAAGTATCTTATATATTTGAGTTTTCTGTTTTTGTCCATATTTCCCAACAAAATAACGAAAATAACAAGAAAGTATCTGAAATATTTGAGTTTTCTGTTTTTGTTCACATTTCGCCACAAAGTAAAGAAAAAAAAAACAAAAAAGTATCTGAAATATTTAGAGTTTACTGTTTTTGTCCATATTTCCCCACAAAATAACGAAAAAATTACAAGAAAGTATCTTAAATATTTGAGTTTTCTGTTTTTGTCCATATTTCGCAACAAATTAACAAAAAAAAACAAAAAAGTATCTGAAATATTTGAGTTTACTGTTTTTGTCCATATTTCGCAACAAAATAACGAAAAAATAACAAGAAAGTATCTGAAATATTTGAGTTTTCTCTTTTTGTCCATATATCGCAACAAATTAACGAAAAAAACATAAAAGTATATGAAATATTTGAGTTTTCTGCTTTTGTCCATATTTCGCAACAAAACAACGAAAAAAAAATATCTGAAATATTTGAGTTTTCTGTTTTTTTCCACATTTCGCAACAAAGTAAAGAAAAAAAACAAAAAAGTATCTGAAATATTTGAGTTTACTGTTTTTATCCATATATCGCAACAAAATAACGAAAAAATAACAAGAAAGTATCTGATATATTTGAGTTTTCTATTTTTGTCCATATTTCCCAACAAAATAACGAAAAAATAACAAGAAAGTATTTGAAATATTTGAGGTTTCTGCTTTTGTCCATATTTCTCAACAAAATAACGAAAAAAAAATATCTGAAATATTTGAGTTTTCTGGGTTTGTCCATATTTCGCAACGAAATAAGGAAAAAAAAAAAAAGTATCTGAAATATTTGAGTTTTCTGTTTTTATCCATATATCGGAACAAAATAACGAAAAAAATACCAAGAAAGTATCTGAAATATTTGAGTTTTCTGTTTTTGTCCACATTTCGCAACAAAGTAAAGAAAAAAAAACAAAAAAATATCTGAAATATTTGAGTTTTCTGTTTTTGTCCATATTTCGCAACAAAATAACGAAAAAATAACAAGAAAGTATCTGAATTATTTGAGTTTTCTTTTTTTGTCCATATTTCGCAACAAATTAACAAAAAAAACATAAAAGAATCTGAAATATTTTAGTTTACTGTTTTTGTCCATATTTCGCAACAAAATAACGAAAAAATAACAAGAAAGTATCTGAAATATTTGAGTTTTCTGTTTTTGTCCACATTTCGCAACAAAGTAAAGAAAAAAAAACAAAAATGTATCTGAAATATTTGAGTTTACTGTTTTTGTCCATATTTCGCAACAAAATAACGAAAAAATAACAAGAAAGTATCTGAAATATTTGAGTTTTCTGTTTTTGTCCACATTTCGCAACAAAGTAAAGACAAAAAAACAAAAAAGTATCTGAAATATTTGAGTTTTCTGTTTTTGTCCATATTTCGCAACAAATTAACAAAAAAAACATAAAAGAATCTGAAATATTTAAGTTTTCTGTTTTTGTCCATATTTCGCAACAAAACAACGAAAAAAAAATATCTGAAATATTTGAGTTTTCTGTTTTTTTCCACATTTCGCAACAAAGTAAAGAAAAAAAACAAAAAAGTATCTGAAATATTTGAGTTTACTGTTTTTATCCATATATCGCAACAAAATAACGAAAAAATAACAAGAAAGTATCTGAAATATTTGAGTTTTCTGTTTTTGTCCACATTTCGCAACAAAGTAAAGAAAAAAAAACAAAAAAATATCTGAAATATTTGAGTTTTCTGTTTTTCTCCATATTTCGCAACAAAATAACCAAAAAATAACAAGAAAGTATCTGAAATATTTGAGTTTCCTGTTTTTGTCCACATTTCGCAACAAAGTAAAGAAAAAAAAACAAAAATGTATCTGAAATATTTGAGTTTACTGTTTTTGTCCATATTTCGCAACAAAATAAAGAAAAAATAACAAATAAGTATCTGAAATATTTGAGTTTTCTCTTTTTGTCCATATTTCGCAACAAATTAACGAAAAAAACATAAAAGTATATGAAATATTTGAGTTTTCTGCTTTTGTCCATATTTCGCAACAAAACAACGAAAAAAAAATATCTGAAATATTTGAGTTTTCTGTTTTTTTCCACATTTCGCAACAAAGTAAAGAAAAAAAACAAAAAAGTATCTGAAATATTTGAGTTTACTGTTTTTATCCATATATCGCAACAAAATAACGAAAAAATAACAAGAAAGTATCTGAAATATTTGAGTTTTCTGTTTTTGTCCACATTTCGCAACAAAGTAAAGAAAAAAAAACAAAAATGTATCTGAAATATTTGAGTTTACTGTTTTTGTCCATATTTCGCAACAAAATAACGAAAAAATAACAAGAAAGTATCTGAAATATTTGAGTTTTCTGTTTTTGTCCACATTTCGCAACAAAGTAAAAACAAAAAAAACAAAAAAGTATCTGAAATATTTGAGTTTACTGTTTTTGTCCATATTTCGCAACAAAATAACGAAAAAATAACAAGAAAGTATCTGAAATATTTGAGTTTTCTCTTTTTGTCCATATTTCGCAACAAATCAACGAAAAAAACATAAAAGTATATGAAATAATTGAGTTTTCTGCTTTTGTCCATATTTCGCAACAAAACAACAAAAAAAAAATATCTGAAATATTTGAGTTTTCTGTTTTTTTCCACATTTCTCAACAAAGTAAAGAACAAAAACAAAAAAGTATCTGAAATATTTGAGTTTACTGTTTTTATCCATATATCGCAACAAAATAACGAAAAAATAACAAGAAAGTATCTGATATATTTGAGTTTTCTGTTTTTGTCCATATTTCCCAACAAAATAACGAAAAAATAACAAGAAAGTATCTGAAATATTTGAGTTTTCTGTTTTTGTCCACATTTCGCCACAAAGTAAAGAAAAAAAAACAAAAAAGTATCTGAAATATTTAGAGTTTACTGTTTTTGTCCATATTTCGCCACAAAATAACGAAAAAATAACAAGAAAGTATCTGAAATATTTGAGTTTTCTGTTTTTGTCCATATTTCGCAACAAATTAACAAAAAAAACAAAAAAGTATATGAAATATTTGAGTTTACTGTTTTTGTCCATATTTCGCAACAAAATAACGAAAAAATAACAAGAAAGTATCTGAAATATTTGAGTTTTCTCTTTTTGTCCATATTTCGCAACAAATTAACGAAAAAAACATAAAAGTATATGAAATATTTGAGTTTTCTGCTTTTGTCCATATTTCGCAACAAAACAACGAAAAAAAAATATCTGAAATATTTGAGTTTTCTGTTTTTTTCCACATTTCGCAACAAAGTAAAGAAAAAAAACAAAAAAGTATCTGAAATATTTGAGTTTACTGTTTTTATCCATATATCGCAACAAAATAACGAAAAAATAACAAGAAAGTATCTGATATATTTGAGTTTTCTGTTTTTGTCCATATTTCCCAACAAAATAACGAAAAAATAACAAGAAAGTATTTGAAATATTTGAGGTTTCTGCTTTTGTCCATATTTCTCAACAAAATAACGAAAAAAAAATATCTGAAATATTTGAGTTTTCTGTTTTTATCCATATATCGGAACAAAATAACGAAAAAATAACAAGAAAGTATCTGAAATATTTGAGTTTTCTGTTTTTGTCCACATTTCGCAACAAAGTAAAGAAAAAAAAACAAAAAAATATCTGAAATATTTGAGTTTTCTGTTTTTGTCCATATTTCGCAACAAAATAACGAAAAAATAACAAGAAAGTATCTGAAATATTTGAGTTTTCTTTTTTTGTCCATATTTCGCAACAAATTAACAAAAAAAACATAAAAGAATCTGAAATATTTTAGTTTACTGTTTTTGTCCATATTTCGCAACAAAATAACGAAAAAATAACAAGAAAGTATCTGAAATATTTGAGTTTTCTGTTTTTGTCCACATTTCGCAACAAAGTAAAGAAAAAAAAACAAAAATGTATCTGAAATATTTGAGTTTACTGTTTTTGTCCATATTTCGCAACAAAATAACGAAAAAATAACAAGAAAGTATCTGAAATATTTGAGTTTTCTGTTTTTGTCCACATTTCGCAACAAAGTAAAGACAAAAAAACAAAAAAGTATCTGAAATATTTGAGTTTTCTGTTTTTGTCCATATTTCGCAACAAATTAAGAAAAAAAACATAAAAGAATCTGAAATATTTAAGTTTTCTGTTTTTGTCCATATTTCGCAACAAAACAACGAAAAAAAAATATCTGAAATATTTGAGTTTTCTGTTTTTTTCCACATTTCGCAACAAAGTAAAGAAAAAAAACAAAAAAGTATCTGAAATATTTGAGTTTACTGTTTTTATCCATATATCGCAACAAAATAACGAAAAAATAACAAGAAAGTATCTGAAATATTTGAGTTTTCTGTTTTTGTCCACATTTCGCAACAAAGTAAAGAAAAAAAAACAAAAAAATATCTGAAATATTTGAGTTTTCTGTTTTTGTCCATATTTCGCAACAAAATAACCAAAAAATAACAAGAAAGTATCTGAAATATTTGAGTTTTCTGTTTTTGTCCACATTTCGCAACAAAGTAAAGAAAAAAAAACAAAAATGTATCTGAAATATTTGAGTTTACTGTTTTTGTCCATATTTCGCAACAAAATAACGAAAAAATAACAAGAAAGTATCTGAAATATTTGAGTTTTCTCTTTTTGTCCATATTTCGCAACAAATTAACGAAAAAAACATAAAAGTATATGAAATATTTGAGTTTTCTGCTTTTGTCCATATTTCGCAACAAAACAACGAAAAAAAAATATCTGAAATATTTGAGTTTTCTGTTTTTTTCCACATTTCGCAACAAAGTAAAGAAAATAAACAAAAAAGTATCTGAAATATTTGAGTTTACTGTTTTTATCCATATATCGCAACAAAATAACGAAAAAATAACAAGAAAGTATCTGATATATTTGAGTTTTCTGTTTTTGTCCATATTTCCCAACAAAGTAACGAAAAAATAACAAGAAAGTATCTGAAATATTTGAGTTTTCTGTTTTTGTCCACATTTCGCCACAAAGTAAAGAAAAAAAAAACAAATAAGTATCTGAAATATTTAGAGTTTACTGTTTTTGTCCATATTTCGCAACAAAATAACGAAAAAATAACAAGAAAGTATCTGAAATATTTGAGTTTTCTGTTTTTGTCCATATTTCGCAACGAAATAAGGAAAAAAAAAAAAGTATCTGAAATATTTGAGTTTTCTGTTTTTATCCATATATAGGAACAAAATAACGAAAAAATAACAAGAAAGTATCTGAAATATTTGAGTTTTCTGTTTTTGTCCACATTTCGCAACAAAGTAAAGAAAAAAAAACAAAAAAATATCTGAAATATTTGAGTTTTCTGTTTTTGTCCATATTTCGCAACAAAATAACGAAAAAATAACAAGAAAGTATCTGAAATATTTCAGTTTTCTGTTTTTGTCCATATTTCGCAACGAAATAAGGAAAAAAACATAAAAGTATATGAAATATTTGAGTTTTCTGCTTTTGTCCATATTTCGCAACAAAACAACGAAAAAAAAATATCTGAAATATTTGAGTTTTCTGTTTTTTTCCACATTCCGCAACAAAGTAAAGACAAAAAAACAAAAAAGTATCTGAAATATTTGAGTTTACTGTTTTTGTCCATATTTCGCAACAAAATAACGAAAAAATAACAAGAAAGTATCTGAAATATTTGAGTTTACTGTTTTTGTCCATATTTCGCAACAAAATAACGAAAAAATAACAAGAAAGTATCTGAAATATATGAGTTTTCTGTTTTTGTCCACATTTCGCAACAAAGTAAAGACAAAAAAACAAAAAAGTATCTGAAATATTTGAGTTTACTGTTTTTGTCCATATTTCGCAACAAAATAACGAAAAAATAACAAGAAAGTATCTGAAATATTTGAGTTTTATCTTTTTGTCCATATTTCGCAACAAATTAACGAAAAAAACATAAAAGTATCTGAAATATTTGAGGTTTCTGCTTTTGTCCATATTTCTCAACAAAATAACGAAAAAAAAATACCTGAAATATTTGAGTTTTCTGGTTTTGTCCATATTTCGCAACGAAATAAGGAAAAAAAAAAAAGTATCTGAAATATTTGAGTTTTCTGTTTTTATCCATATATCGGAACAAAATAACGAAAAAATAACAAGAAAGTATCTGAAATATTTGAGTTTTCTGTTTTTGTCCATATTTCGCAACAAAATAATGAAAAAATAACAAGAAAGTATCTGAAATATTTGAGTTTTCTGTTTTTGTCCATATTTCGCAACAAAATAACGAAAAAATAACAAGAAAGTATCTGTAATATTTGAGTTTTCTGTTTTTGTCCACATTTCGCAACGAAGTAAAGAAAAAAAAACAAAAATGTATCTGAAATATTTGAGTTTACTGTTTTTGTCCATATTTCGCAACAAAATAACCAAAAAATAACAAGAAAGTATCTGAAATATTTGAGTTTTCTGTTTTTGTCCACATTTCGCAACAAAGTAAAGAAAAAAAAACAAAAATGTATCTGAAATATTTGAGTTTACTGTTTTTGTCAATATTTCGCAACAAAATAACGAAAAAATAACAAGAAAGTATCTGAAATATTTGAGTTTTCTCTTTTTGTCCACATTTCGCAACAAAGTAAAGAAAAAAAAACAAAAATGTATCTGAAATATTTGAGTTTACTGTTTTTGTCCATATTTCGCAACAAAATAACGAAAAAATAACAAGAAAGTATCTGAAATATTTGAGTTTTCTGTTTTTGTCCACATTTCGCAACAAAGTAAAGACAAAAAAACAAAAAAGTATCTGAAATATTTGAGTTTTCTGTTTTTGTCCATATTTCGCAACAAATTAACAAAAAAAACATAAAAGAATCTGAAATATTTAAGTTTTCTGTTTTTGTCCATATTTCGCAACAAAACAACGAAAAAAAAATATCTGAAATATTTGAGTTTTCTGTTTTTTTCCACATTTCGCAACAAAGTAAAGAAAAAAAACAAAAAAGTATCTGAAATATTTGAGTTTACTGTTTTTGTCCATATATCGCAACAAAATAACGAAAAAATAACAAGAAAGTATCTGAAATATTTGAGTTTTCTGTTTTTGTCCACATTTCGCAACAAAGTAAAGAAAAAAAAACAAAAAAATATTTGAAATATTTGAGTTTTCTGTTTTTGTCCATATTTCGCAACAAAATAACCAAAAAATAACAAGAAAGTATCTGAAATATTTGAGTTTTCTCTTTTTGTCCACATTTCGCAACAAAGTAAAGAAAAAAAAAAAAAAATGTATCTGAAATATTTCAGTTTACTGTTTTTGTCCATATTTCGCAACAAAATAACGAAAAAATAACAAGAAAGTATCTGAAATATTTGAGTTTTCTCTTTTTGTCCATATTTCGCAACAAATTAACGAAAAAAACATAAAAGTATATGAAATATTTGAGTTTTCTGCTTTTGTCCATATTTCGCAACAAAACAACGAAAAAAAAATATCTGAAATATTTGAGTTTTCTGTTTTTTTCCACATTTCGCAACAAAGTAAAGAAAATAAACAAAAAAGTATCTGAAATATTTGAGTTTACTGTTTTTATCCATATATCGCAACAAAATAACGAAAAAATAACAAGAAAGTATCTGATATATTTGAGTTTTCTGTTTTTGTCCATATTTCCCAACAAAATAACGAAAAAATAACAAGAAAGTATCTGAAATATTTGACTTTTCTGTTTTTGTCCACATTTCGCCACAAAGTAAAGAAAAAAAAAACAAATAAGTATCTGAAATATTTAGAGTTTACTGTTTTTGTCCATATTTCGCAACAAAATAACGAAAAAATAACAAGAAAGTATCTGAAATATTTGAGTTTTCTGTTTTTGTCCATATTTCGCAACGAAATAAGGAAAAAAAAAAAGTATCTGAAATATTTGAGTTTTCTGTTTTTATCCATATATAGGAACAAAATAACGAAAAAATAACAAGAAAGTATCTGAAATATTTGAGTTTTCTGTTTTTGTCCACATTTCGCAACAAAGTAAAGAAAAAAAAAACAAAAAAATATCTGAAATATTTGAGTTTTCTGTTTTTGTCCATATTTCGCAATAAAATAACGAAAAAATAACAAGAAAGTATCTGAAATATTTGAGTTTTCTCTTTTTGTCCATATTTCGCAACAAATTAACGAAAAAAACATAAAAGTATATGAAATATTTGAGTTTTCTGCTTTTGTCCATATTTCGCAACAAAACAACGAAAAAAAAATATCTGAAATATTTGAGTTTCAGTTTTTTTCCACATTCCGCAACAAAGTAAAGACAAAAAAACAAAAAAGTATCTGAAATATTTGAGTTTACTGTTTTTGTCCATATTTCGCAACAAAATAACGAAAAAATAACAAGAAAGTATCTGAAATATTTGAGTTTACTGTTTTTGTCCATATTTCGCAACAAAATAACGAAAAAATAACAAGAAAGTATCTGAAATATTTGAGTTTTCTGTTTTTGTCCACATTTCGCAACAAAGTAAAGAAAAAAACAAAAAAGTATCTGAAATATTTGAGTTTACTGTTTTTGTCCATATTTCGCAACAAAATAACGAAAAATAACAACAAAGTATCTGAAATATTTGAGTTTTATCTTTTTGTCTATATTTCGCAACAAATTAACGAAAAAAACATAAAAGTATCTGAAATATTTGAGGTTTATGCTTTTGTCCATATTTCTCAACAAAATAACGAAAAAAAAATATCTGAAATATTTGAGTTTTCTGGTTTTGTCCATATTCGCAACGAAATAAGGGGAAAAAAAAAAGTATCTGAAATATTTGAGTTTTCTGTTTTTGTCCATATTTCGCAACAAAATAATGAAAAAATAACAAGAAAGTATCTGAAATATTTGAGTTTTCTGTTTTTGTCCATATTTCGCAACAAAATAACGAAAAAATAACAAGAAAGTATCTGAAATATTTGAGTTTTCTGTTTTTGTCCATATTTCGCAACAAAATAACGAAAAAATAACAAGAAAGTATCTGAAATATTTGAGTTTTCTCTTTTTGTCCATATTTCGCAACAAATTAACGAAAAAAACATAAAAGTATATGAAATATTTGAGTTTTCTGCTTTTGTCCATATTTCGCAACAAAACAACGAAAAAAAAATATCTGAAATATTTGAGTTTTCTGTTTTTTTCCACATTCCGCAACAAAGTAAAGACAAAAAAACAAAAAAGTATCTGAAATATTTGAGTTTACTGTTTTTGTCCATATTTCGCAACAAAATAACGAAAAAATAACAAGAAAGTATCTGAAATATTTGAGTTTACTGTTTTTGTCCATATTTCGCAACAAAATAACGAAAAAATAACAAGAAAGTATCTGAAATATTTGAGTTTTCTGTTTTTGTCCACATTTCGCAACAAAGTAAAGAAAAAAAACAAAAAAGTATCTGAAATATTTGAGTTTACTGTTTTTGTCCATATTTCGCAACAAAATAACGAAAAAATAACAAGAAAGTATCTGAAATATTTGAGTTTTATCTTTTTGTCCATATTTCGCAACAAATTAACGAAAAAAACATAAAAGTATCTGAAATATTTGAGGTTTCTGCTTTTGTCCATATTTCTCAACAAAATAACGAAAAAAAAATATCTGAAATATTTGAGTTTTCTGGTTTTGTCCATATTTCGCAACGAAATAAGGGGAAAAAAAAAAAGTATCTGAAATATTTGAGTTTTCTGTTTTTGTCCATATTTCGCAACAAAATAATGAAAAAATAACAAGAAAGTATCTGAAATATTTGAGTTTTCTGTTTTTGTCCATATTTCGCAACAAAATAACGAAAAAATAACAAGAAAGTATCTGAAATATTTGAGTTTTTTGTTTTTGTCCACATTTCGCAACAAAGTAAAGAAAAAAAAACAAAAATGTATCTGAAATATTTGAGTTTACTGTTTTTGTCCATATTTCGCAACAAAATAACGAAAAAATAACAAGAAAGTATCTGAAATATTTGAGTTTTCTGTTTTTGTCCACATTTCGCAACAAAGTAAAGACAAAAAAACAAAAAAGTATCTGAAATATTTGAGTTTACTGTTTTTGTCCATATTTCGCAACAAAATAACGAAAAAATAACAAGAAAGTATCTGAAATATTTGAGTTTTCTGTTTTTGTCCATATTTCGCAACAAATTAACGAAAAAAACATAAAAGTATATGAAATATTTCAGTTTTCTGCTTTTGTCCATATTTCGCAACAAAACAACGAAAAAAAAATATCTGAAATATTTGAGTTTTTTGTTTTTATCCATATATCGCAACAAAATAACGAAAAAATAACAAGAAAGTATCTGATATATTTGAGTTTTCTGTTTTTGTCCATATTTCCCAACAAAATAACGAAAAAATAACAAGAAAGTATCTGAAATATTTGAGTTTTCTGTTTTTGTTCACATTTCTCCACAAAGTAAAGAAAAAAAAACAAAAAAGTATCTGAAATATTTAGAGTTTACTGTTTTTGTCCATATTTCGCAACAAAATAACGAAAAAATAACAAGAAAGTATCTGCAATATTTGAGTTTTCTGTTTTTGTCCATATTTCGCAACAAATTAACAAAAAAAACATAAAAGAATCTGAAATATTTAAGTTTTCTGTTTTTGTCCATATTTCGCAACAAAATATCGAAAAACAGGGAAAAGTATCTAAAATATTTGAGTTTTCATTTTTTGTCCATATTTCGCAACAAATTAACGAAAAAAACATCTGAAATCAGTATCTGAAATATTTGAGGTTTCTGCTTTTGTCCATATTTCTCAACAAAATAACGAAAAAAAAATATCTGAAATATTTGAGTTTTCTGGTTTTGTCCATATTTCGCAACGAAATAAGGAAAAAAAAAAAGTATCTGAAATATTTGAGTTTTCTGTTTTTATCCATATATCGGAACAAAATAACGAAAAAATAACAAGAAAGTATCTGAAATATTTGAGTTTTCTGTTTTTGTCCACATTTCGCAACAAAGTAAACAAAAAAAACAAAAAAATATCTGAAATATTTGAGTTTTCTGTTTTTGTCCATATTTCGCAACAAAATAACGAAAAAATAACAAGAAAGTATCTGAAATATTTGAGTTTTCTGTTTTTGTCCATATTTCGCAACAAATTAACAAAAAAACCATAAAAGAATCTGAAATATTTGAGTTTTCTGTTTTTGTCCATATTTCGCAACAAATTAACGAAAAAAACATAAAAGTATCTGAAATATTTGAGTTTTCTGTTTTTGTCCATATTTCGCAACAAATTAACGAAAAAATAACAAGAAAGTATCTGAAATATTTGAGTTTTCTGTTTTAGGCCATATTTCGCAACAAAGTAACGAAAAAAAAGAAGAAAGTATCTGAAATATTTGAGTTTTCTGTTTTTGTCCACATTTCGCAACAAAGTAAAGAAAAAAAACAAAAAAATATCTGAAATATTTGAGTTTACTGTTTTTGTCCATATTTCGCAACAAAATAACGAAAAAATAAAAAGAAAGTATATGAAATATTTGAGTTTTCTGTTTTTGTCCATATTTCGCAACAAAATAATGAAAAAATAACAAGAAAGTATCTGAAATATTTGAGGGTTCTGTTTTTGTCCATATTTCACAACAAATTAACGAAAAAATAACAAGAAAGTATCTGAAATATTTGAGTTTTCTGTTTTTGTCCATATTTCTCAACAAAATAAGAAAAAAACAAACAAAAAAGTATCTGAAATATTTTAGTTTTCTGTTTTTGTCCACATTTCGCAACAAAATAACGAAAAAAAAACAAAAAACTATCTGAAATATTTGAGTTTTCTATTTTTCTCCATATTTCGCAACAAAATAACGAAAAAGTATCTGATATATTTTAGTTTTCATTTTTTGCCCATTTTTCGCAACAAAATAACGAAAAAAAAACATAAAAGTATCTGAAATATTTGAGCTTTCTGTTTTTGTCCATATTTCGCAACAAAATAAGGGAAAAATCAACAAATTCTCTGATATATTTCAATTTTCTGTTTTTGTCCATACTTCCAACAAAATATCGAAAAAAAAACAAAAAGAATCTAAAATATTTGAGTTTTTTCTGTTTTTGTTTGTGCGAACAAAATAAGCAAAACAAAACAAAAAAGTATCTGAAATATTTGAGTTTTCTGCTTTTGTCTATATTTCTCAACAAAATTAGGAACAAAAAAACAAAAAAGTATCTGAAATATTTGAGTTTTCTGTTTTTGTCCATTTTTCGCAACTAAATATCGAAAAAAAACAAAGAACTACCTGAAATAATTGAGTTTTCTGTTTTTGTCCATATTTCGCAACTAAATATCGAAAAAACAAACAAAAAGAATCTGAAATATTTGAGTTTTCTGTTTTGTCCATATTTCTTAACAAAATTAGGAAAAAAACAAACAAAAAAATATCCGAAATATTTAAGTTTTATGTTTTTGTCCATATTTCGCAACAAAATAACGAAAAAAGGAAAAAGTAACTGAAATATTTGAGTTTTCATTTTTTAACCATATTTCACAACAAATTAATAGAAAAGCATAAAAGTATCTGAAATATTAGAGCTTTCTGTTTTTGTCCATATTTCGCAACAAAAAATAACAAGAAAGTATCTGAAATATTTGAGTTTTCTGTTTTTGTCCATATTTCGCAACAAAATTAGGAAAAAAAACAAAAAGGTAACTGAAATAATTGAGTTTTCTGTTTTTGTCCATTTTTCGCAACTAAATATCGAAAAAAAACAAAAAACTATCTGAAATATTTCAGTTTTCTGCTTTTGTCTATATTTCTCAACAAAATTAGGAAAAAAAAAAAACAAAAAAGTATCTGAAATATTTGAGTTTTCTGTTTTTGTCCATTTTTCGCAACTAAATATCGAAAAAAAACAAAAAACTATCTGAAATATTTCAGTTTTCTGCTTTTGTCTATATTTCTCAACAAAATTAGGAAAAAAAAAACAAAAAAGTATCTGAAATATTTTAGTTTTCTGTTTTTGTCCATATTTCGCAACAAAAAAACGAAAAAAATAAAAGCTATCTAAAATATTTCAGTTTTCTGTTTTTGTCTATATTTCTCAACAAAATTAGGAAAAAAAAAACAAAAAAGTATCTGAAATATTTGAGTTTTCTGTTTTTGTCCATTTTTCGCAACTAAATATCGAAAAAAAACAAAAAACTATCTGAAATATTTCAGTTTTCTGCTTGTGTCTATATTTCTCAACAAAATTAGGAAAAAAAAACAAAAAAGTATCTGAAATATTTGAGTTTTCTATTTTTGTCCATTTTTCGCAACTAAATATCGAAAAAAAAACAAAAAACTATCTGAAATATTTCAGTTTTCTGCTTTTGTCTATATTTCTCAACAAAATTAGGAAAAAAAAAACAAAAAAGTATCTGAAATATTTGAGTTTTCTGTTTTTGTCCATTTTTCGCAACTAAATATCGAAAAAAAACAAAAACCTATCTGAAATATTTCAGTTTTCTGCTTTTGTCTATATTTCTCAACAAAATTAGGAAAAAAAAACAAAAAAGTATCTGAAATATTATAGTTTTCTGTTTTTGTCCATATTTCGCAACAAAATATCGAAAAAAACAAAAAACTATCTGAAATATTTCAGTTTTCTGCTTTTGTCTATATTTCTCAACAAAATTAGGAAAAAAAAACAAAAAAGTATCTGAAATATTTGAGTTTTCTGTTTTTGTCCATTTTTCGCAACTAAATATCGAAAAAAAACAAAAACTATCTGAAATATTTCAGTTTTCTGCTTTTGTCTATATTTCTCAACAAAATTAGGAACAAAAAACAAAAAAGTATCTGAAATATTTGAGTTTTCTGTTTTTGTCCATTTTTCGCAACTAAATATCGAAAAAAAACAAAGAACTACCTGAAATAATTGAGTTTTCTGTTTTTGTCCATATTTCGCAACTAAATATCGAAAAAAAAAACAAAAAGAATCTGAAATATTTGAGTTTTCTGTTTTGTCCATATTTCTTAACAAAATTAGGAAAAAAACAAACAAAAAAGTATTCGAAATATTTTAGTTTTATGTTTTTGTCCATATTTCGCAACAAAATAACGAAAAAAAGGAAAAAGTAACTGAAATATTTGAGTTTTCATTTTTTAACCATATTTCACAACAAATTAATAGAAAAAGCATAAAAGTATCTGAAATGTTTGAGCTTTCTGTTTTTGTCCATATTTCGCAACAAAAAATAACAAGAAAGTATCTGAAATATTTGAGTTTTCTGTTTTTGTCCATATTTCGCAACAAAATTAGGAAAAAAAAAACAAAAAGGTAACTGAAATATTTGAGTTTTCTGTTTTTGTCCATTTTTCGCAACTAAATATCGAAAAAAACAAAAAGAATCTGAAATATTTGAGTTTTCTGCTTTTGTCCATATTTCTCAACAAAATTAGGAAAAAAACAAACAAAAAAGTATCTGAAATATTTTAGTTTTCTGTTTTTGTCCATATTTCGCAACAAGTTAACGAAAAAAACATAAAAGTATCTGAAATATTTGAGTTTTCTATTTTTGTCCATATTTCGCAACAAATTAACGAAAAAATAACAAGAAAGTATCTGAAATATTTGAGTTTTCTGTTTTAGGCCATATTTCGCAACAAAGTAACGAAAAAAAAACAAGAAAGTATCTGAAATATTTCAGTTTTCTGTTTTTGTCCACATTTCGCAACAAAGTAAAGAAAAAAAACAAAAAAATATCTGAAATATTTGAGTTTACTGTTTTTGTCCATATTTCGCAACAAAATAATGAAAAAATAACAAGAAAGTATCTGAAATATTTGAGTTTTCTGTTTTTGTCCATATTTCTCAACAAAATAAGAAAAAAACAAACAAAAAAGTATCTGAAATATTTTAGTTTTCTGTTTTTGTCCATATTTCGCAACAAATTAACGAAAGAAAACATAAAAGTATCTAAAATATTTGAGTTTTCTGTTTTTGTCCATATTTCGCAACAAATTAACGAAAAAATAACAAGAAAGTACCTGAAATATTTGAGTTTTCTGTTTTAGGCCATATTTCGCAAGAAAGAAACGAAAAAAAAACAGGAAAGTATCTGAAATATTTGAGTTTTCTGTTTTTGTCCACATTTCGCAACAAAGTAAAGAAAAAAAACAAAAAAATATCTGAAATATTTGAGTTTACTGTTTTTGTCCATATTTCGCAACAAATTAACGAAAAAATAAAAAGAAAGTATCTGAAATATTTGAGTTTTCTGATTTTGTCCATATTTCGCAACAAATTAACGAAAAAATAACAAGAAAGTATCTGAGGTATTTGAGTTTTTTGTTTTTGTCCATATTTCGCAACAAATTAACGAAAAAAACATAAAAGTATCTGAAATATTTTAGTTTTCTGTTTTTGCCCACATTTCGCAACAAAATAACAAAAAAAAAAACAAAAAACTATCTGAAATATTTGAGTTTTCTGTTTTTGTCCATATTTCGCAACTAAATATCGAAAAAAAAACAAAAAGTATCTGAAATATTTGAGTTTTCATTTTTTAACCGTATTTCGCAACAAATTAACGAAAAAAAACGACAAAGTATCTGAAATGTTTTAGTTTTCTGTTTTTGTCCATATTTCGCAACAAAATAACAAAAAATAAAAAGAAAGTATCTGAAATATTTGAGTTTTCTGTTTTTGTCCATATTTCGCAACAAAATAACGAGAAAAAACAAAATACAATCTGAAATATTTAAGTTTTCTGTTTTGGTCCATATTTCGCAACAAAATAACGAAAAAAAAACATAAAACTATTTGAAATATTTGAGCTTTCTGTTTTTGTCCGTATTTCGCAACAAAATAACGAAAAAAAAACATAAAACTATTTGAAATATTTGAGCTTTCTGTTTTTGTCCGTATTTCGCAACAAAACAACGAAACAAAAATTCTCTGAAATATTTGAGTTTTCTGTTTTTGTCCATATTTCCCAACAAAATACCAAAAAAAAAAGATAAAAATATCTGAAATATTTGAGTTTTCTTATTTTGTCCATATTTTGCAATAATATAACGAAAAAAAAACAAAAAAGTAACTGAAATATATGAGTTTTCTGTTTTCGTCAATTTTTCGCAACTAAATATCGAAAAAAAACAAAAACTATCTGAAATATTTGAGTTTTTTCTTTTTGTCCATATTTCGCAACTAAATATCGAAAACAAAACAAAACGAATCTGAAATATTTGAGTTTTCTTCTCTTGTCCATATTTCTCAACAAAATTAGGAAAAAAACAAACAAAAAAGTATCTGAAATATTTTAGTTTTCTGTTTTTGTCCATATTTCGCAACAAAATAACGGCAAAAAAACTAAAAACTATCTGAAGTATTTCAGTTTTCTGTTTTGGTCCATATTTCGCAACAAAATAACGAAAAAAACGACAAAGTATCTGAAATATTTTAATTTTCATTTTTTGCCCATATTTTGCAACAATATAACGAAAACAAACATAAAAGTATCTGAAATATTTGAGCTTTCTGGTTTTGTCCATATTGCGCAACAAAATAACGAAAACAAAAACAAAAAACTCTCTGAAATATTTGAGTTTTTTTTTGTCCATATTTCGCAATAATATACCGCAAAAAAAACAAAAAAGTATCTGAAATATTTGAGTTTTCTACTTTTGTACATATTTCTCAACACAATAATGAAAAAAAAAAAAAAAGTATCTGAAATATTTTAGTTTTCATATTTTGTCCATATTTCGCGAAAAAAAAACTATATGAAATATTTCAGTTTTCTTGTTTTTTTCCATATTTCGCAAGAAAATAACGAAAAAACAACAAAAAAATATCTGAAATATTTGAGTTTTTTTTTGGCCATATTTCGCAATAATATACCGCAAAAAAAACAAAAAAGTATTTGAAATATTTGAGTTTTCTGTTTTTGTCCCTATTTCGCAACAAAATAATATGCAATATTTCAGTTTTCTGTTTTGGTCCATATTTCGCAACAAAATAACGAAAAAAAGGAAAAAGTAACTGAAATATTTGAGTTTTAATTTTTTAACCATATTTCGCAACAAATTAACGAAAAAAACGACAAAGTATCTGAAATATTTTAGTTTTCTGTTTTTGTCCATATTTCGCAACAAAATAACAAAAAATAACAAGAAAGTATCTGATATATTTGATTTTTCTGTTTTTCTCCATATTTCGCAACAAAATAACGAAAAAGTATCTGCAATATTTTAGTTTTAATTTTTTGCCCATATTTCGGAACAAAATAACGAAAAAAAACATAAAAGTATCTGAATTATTTGAGCTTTCTCTTTTTGTCGGTATTTCGTAACAAAATAACAAAAACAAAAAGTATCTGAAATGTTTGAGCTTTCTGTTTTTGTCGACATTTCGCAACAAAATAACGGAAAAAAACTATATGAAATATTTGAGTTTTCTGTTTTCCTCCATATTTCGCAACAAAATAACGAAAAAAAAGTATATCTGAAATAATTGAGTTTTCTGGTTTTGTCCATATTTCGCAACAAAATAACGCAAAAAAAAACAGAAATATTTGTGCTTTCTGTTTTTGTCCATATTTCGCAACTAACTATCGAAAAAAAACAACAAAGTATCTGAAATATTTGAGTTTTTTTTGTCCATATTTCGCAATAATATACCGCAAAAAAAAACAAAAAAGTATCTGAAATATTTGAGTTTTCTGCTTTTATACATATTTCTCAACACAATAACGAAAAAAAAACAGAAATATTTGTGCTTTCTGTTTTTGTCCATATTTCGCAACTAACTATCGAAAAAAAACAACAAAGTATCTGAAATATTTTAGTTTTCATTTTTTGTCCATATTTCGCAACAAAATAACGGAAAAAAACTATATGAAATATTTGAGTTTTCTGTTTTCCTCCATATTTCGCAACAAAATAACGAAAAAAAAAGTATATCTGAAATAATTGAGTTTTCTGGTTTTGTCCATATTTCGCAACAAAATAACGAAAAAAAGGAAAAAGTAACTGAAATATTTGAGTTTTAATTTTTTAGCCATATTTCGCAACAAATTAACGAAAAAAACGACAAAGTATCTGAAATATTTTAGTTTTCTGTTTTTGTCCATATTTCGCAACAAAATAACTACAAATAACAAGAAAGTATTTGAAATATTTGACTTTTCTGTTTTTGTCCATATTTCGCAACAAAGTAACGAGAAAAAACAGAAAATAATCTGAATTATTTGAGTTTTCTGTTTTTGTCCATATTTCGCAACAAAATAACAAGAAAGTATCTGAAATATTTGATTTTTCTCTTTTTCTCCACATTTCGCAACAAAATAACGAAAAAGTATCTGCAATATTTTAGTTTTCATTTTTTGCCCATATTTCGGAACAAAATAACGAAAAAAAACATAAAAGTATCTGAAATATTTGAGTTTTCTGCTTTTGTACATATTTCTCAACACAATAACGAAAAAAAAAACAAAAAAGTATCTGAAATATTTGTGCTTTCTGTTTTTGTCCACATTTCGCAACTAACTATCAAAAAAAACAACAAAGTATCTGAAATATTTTAGTTTTCATTTTTTGTCCATATTTCGCAACAAAATAACGAAAACAAACATAAAAGTATCTGAAATATTTTAGCTTTCTAGTTTTGTCCATATTTCGCAACAAAATAACGAAAAAACAACAAAAAAATATCTGAAATATACAAAAAAGTATTTGAAATATTTGAATTTTCTGCTTTTGTCTATATTTCGCAACAAAATAACGAAAAAAAAACATAAAAGTATCTGAAATATTTGAGCTTTCTGTTTTTGTCAATATTTCGCAACAAACTAACGAAAAAAAGTATCTGAAAGATTTGAGTTTTCTGTTTTTCTCCATATTTCGCAACAAAATAACGAAAAAGTTTCTGATATATTTTAGTTTTCACTTTTTGCCCATTTTTCGCAACAAAATAACGAAAAAAAACATAAAATTATCTGAAATAATTGTGCTTTCTGTTTTTGTCCATATTTCGCAACGAACTATCGAAAAAAAAACAACAAAGTATCTGAAATATTTTAGTTTTAATTTTTTGTCCATATTTCGCAACAAAATAACGAAAAAAAAACTATATGAAATATTTGAGTTTTCTTGTTTTTTTTCATATTTTGTAACAATATAACGGAAAAAAACGACAAAGGATCTGAAATATTTTAGTTTTCTGTTTTTGTCCATATTTCGCAACAAAATAACAAGAAAGTATCTGAAATATTTGATTTTTCTGTTTTTCTCCATATTTCGCAACAAAATAACGAAAAAGTATCTGCAATATTTTAGTTTTCATTTTTTGCCCATATTTCGGAACAAAATAACGAAAAAAAACATAAAAGTATCTGAAATATTTGAGCTTTCTCTTTTTGTCGGTATTTCGTAACAAAATAACAAAATAAAAAAGTATCTGAAATATTTGAGCTTTCTGTTTTTGTCGACATTTCGCAACAAAATAACGGAAAAAAACTATATGAAATATTTGAGTTTTCTGTTTTTGTCCATATTTCGCATCTAAATACCGAACAAACAAAAAGAATCTGAAATATTTGAGTTTTCTGTTTTCCTCCATATTTCGCAACAAAATAACGAAAAAAAAAGTATATCTGAAATAATTGAGTTTTCTGGTTTTGTCCATATTTCGCAACAAAATAACGAAAAAAACAACAAATTCTCTGAAATATTTGAGGTTTCTGTTTTGTCCATATTTCGCAACAAAATAACGAAAACAAAACGACAAAGTATCTGAAATATTTTAATTTTCATTTTTTGCCCATATTTTGCAACAACATAACGAAAACAAACATAAAAGTATCTGAAATATTTGAGCTTTCTGGTTTTGTCCATATTTCGCAACAAAATAACGAAAACAAAAACAAAAAAATCTCTGAAATATTTGAGTTTTTTTTGTCCATATTTCGCAATAATATACCGCAAAAAAAAACAAAAAGTATCTGAAATATTTGAGTTTTCTGCTTTTGTACATATTTCTCAACACAATAACGAAAAAAAAACAAAAAAGTATCTGAAATATTTGTGCTTTCTGTTTTTGTCCATATTTCGCAACTAACTATCGAAAAAAAACAACAAAGTATCTGAAAGATTTTAGTTTTCATTTTTTGTCCATATTTCGCAACAAAATAACGAAAACAAACATAAAAGTATCTGAAATATTTGAACTTTCTGGTTTTGTCCATATTTCGCAACAAAATAATGAAAAAACAACAAAAAAATATCTGAAATATTTGAGTTTTTTTTTCCATATTTCGCAATAATATACCGCAAAAAAAAACAAAAAAGTATTTGAAATATTTGAATTTTCTGCTTTTGTCTATATTTCGCAACAAAATAACGAAAAAAAACATAAAAGTATCTGAAATATTTTAGCTTTCTGTTTTTGTCAATATTTCGCAACAAACTAACGAAAAAAAAGTATCTGAAAGATTTGAGTTTTCTGTTTTTCTCCATATTTCGCAACAAAATAACGAAAAAGTATCTGATATATTTTAGTTTTCACTTTTTGCCCATTTTTCGCAACAAAATAACGAAAAAAAACATAAAAGTATCTGAAATATTTGAGTTTTTTTGAGTAAATATTTAAGTTTTCTGTTTTTGTCCATATTTCGCAACAAAATAACGAATAAAAAACATAAAACTATTTGAAATATTTGAACTTTCTGTTTTTGTCCGTATTTCGCAACAAAATAACGAAACAAAAATTCTCTGAAATATTTGAGTTTTCTGTTTTTGTCCATATTTCCCAACAAAATAACAAAAAAAAGAAAAAAATATCTGAAATATTTGAGTTTTCTTATTTTGTCCATATTGCGCAATAATATAACGAAAAAAAAACAAAAAAGTAACTGAAATATTTGAGTTTTCTGTTTTTGTCCATTTTTCGCAACAAAATAACGAAAAAAAAGTATCCGAAATATTTGAGTTTTCTTGTTTTGTCCATATTTGCCAACAAAATAACGAAAAAAACAAAAAAATATCTCAAATATTTGAGTTTTTTTTTGTCCATATTTCACAATAATATAACAAAAAAAAACAATAAAGTAACTGAAATATTTGTGTTTTCTGTTTTAGTTAATATTTCGCAACAAAATAACGAAAAAAACAAAAAGCTATCTGAAATATTTCAGTTTTCTGTTTTGGTCCATATTTCGCAACAAAATAACGAAAAAAAAACAAAAAACTATCTGAAATATTTGAGTTTTCTGCTTTTGTCTATATTTCTCAACAAAATTAGGAAAAAAACATAATAGTATCTGAAATATTTGAGTTTTCTGTTTTTGTCCATATTTCGCAACAAAATATCGAAAAAAACAAAAAACTATCTGGAATATTTGAGTTTTCTGTTTTTGTCCATATTTCGCAATTAATATAAAAAAAAACGAAAAATTATCTGAAATATTTTAGTTTTCTGTTTTTGTCCATATTTCGCAACAAAATAACGGCAATAAAACTAAAAACTATCTGAAATATTTCAGTTTTCTGTTTTGGTCCATATTTCGCAACAAAATAACGAAAAAAGGAAAAAGTAACTGAAATATTTGAGTTTTCATTTTTTAACCATATTTCGCAACAAATTAACGAAAAAAACGACAAAGTATTTGAAATATTATAGTTTTCTGTTTTTGTCCATATTTCGCAACAAAATAACAAAAAATAACAAGAAAGTATCTGAAATATTTGACTTTTCTGTTTTTGTCCATATTTCGCAACAAAGTAACGAGAAAAAACAGAAAATAATCTGAAATATTTGAGTTTTCTGTTTTTGTCCATATTTTGTAACAATATAACGCAAAAAAACAACAAATTCTCTGAAATATTTAAGTTTTCTGTTTTTGTCTATATTTCCCAGCAAACTAACGAAAAAAAAGTATCTGAAAGAATTGAGTTTTCCGTTTTTCTCCATATTTCGCAACAAAATAACGAAAAAGTATCTGATATATTTTAGTTTTCATTTTTTGCCCATTTTTCGCAACAAAATAACGAAAAAAAACATAAAATTATCTGAAATATTTGAGCTTTCTGTTTTTGTCCATATTTCGCAACACAATAACAAGAAAAAAAACAAAAAAGTATCTGAAATATTTGAGCTTTCTGTTTTTGCCACATTTCGCAACAAAATAACGAAAAAAAAAACAAAAAACTATCTGAAATATTTGAGTTTTCTGTTTTTCTCCATATTTCGCAACAAAATAACGAAAAAGTATCTGATATATTTTAGTTTTCATTTTTTGCCCATTTTTCGCAACAAAATAACGAAAAAAAACATAAAAGTATCTGAAATATTTGAGTTTTCTGCTTTTGTCTATATTTCTCAACAAAATTAGGAACAAAAAAACAAAAAAGTATCTGAAATATTTGAGTTTTCTGTTTTTGTCCATTTTTCCCAACTAAATATCGAAAAAAAACAAAGAACTATCTGAAATATTTGAGTTTTCTGTTTTTGTCCATATTTCGCAACTAAATATCGAAAAAAAAACAAAAAGAATCTGAAATACTAGAGTTTTCTGCTTTTGTCCATATTTCGCAACAAAAAATAACAAGAAAGTATCTGAAATATTTGAGTTTTCTGTTTTTGTCCTTTTTTCGCAACTAAATATCGAAAAAAAACAAAAAACTATCTGAAATATTTGAGCTTTCTGTTTTTGTCCATATTTCGCAACAAAAAATAACAAGAAAGTATCCGAAATATTTGAGTTTTCTGTTTTTGTCCATATTTCGCAACTAAATATCGAAAAAAAAACAAAAAGAATCTGAAATATTTGAGTTTTCTGCTTTTGTCTATATTTCGCAACTAAATATCGAAAAAAAACAAAAAACTATCTGAAATATTTGAGCTTTCTGTTTTTGTCCATATTTCGCAACAAAAAATAACAAGAAAGTATCTGAAATATTTGAGTTTTCTGTTTTTGTCCATATTTCGCAACTAAATATCGAAAAAAAAACAAAAAGAATCTGAAATATTTGAGTTTTCTGCTTTTGTCTATATTTCTCAACAAAATTAGGAAAAAAAACAAAAAAGTATCTGAAATATTTGAGTTTTCTGTTTTTGTCCATTTTTCGCAACTAAATATCGAAAAAAACAAGAAACTATCTGAAATATTTGAGTTTTCTGTTTTTGTCCAAATTTCGCAACTAAATATCGAAAAAAAAAACAAAATGAATCTGAAATATTTGATTTTTCTGCTTTTGTCCATATTTTGCAAGAAAATAACGAAAAAAAGGAAAAAGTATCTGAAATATTTGAGTTTTCATTTTTTAAACATATTTCGCAACAAATTAACGAAAAAAAACGACAAAGTATCTGAAATATTTTAGTTTTCTGTTTTTGTCCATATTTCGCAACAAAATAACAAAAAATAACAAGAAAGTATCTGAAATATTTGAGTTTTCTGGTTTTGTCCATATTTCGCAACAAAATAACAAAAAATAACAAGAAAGTATCTGAAATATTTGAGTTTTCTGGTTTGGTCCATATTTCGCAACAAAATAACGAAAAAAAAACATAAAACTATTTGAAATATTTGAGCTTTCTGTTTTTGTCCGTATTTCGCAACAAAATAACGAAAAAAAACATAAAAATATTTGAAATATTTGAGCTTCTGTTTTAGTCCGTATTTCGCAACAAAATAACGAAACAAAAATTCTCTGAAATATTTGAGTTTTCTGTTTTTGTCCATATTTCCCAACAAAATAACAAAAAAAAAGAAAAAAATATCTGAAATATTTGAGTTTTTTTATTTTGTCCATATTTCGCAATAATATAATGAAAAAAAAAACAAAAAAGTAACTGAAATATTTGAGTTTTCTGTTTTTGTCCATTTTTCGCAACTAAATATCGAAAAAAAACAAAAAACTATCTGAAATATTTGAGTTTTTTGTTTTTGTCCATATTTCGCAACAAAATATCGAAAAAAAACAAAAAACTATCTGAAATATTTGCGTTTTCTGTTTTTGTCCATATTTCGCAATTAATATAAAAAAAAACGAAAAACTATCTGAAATATTTGAGTTTTCTGTTTTTGTCCATATTTCGCAACAAAATATCGAAAAAAACAAAAAACTATCTGAAATATTTGCGTTTTCTGTTTTTGTCCATATTTCGCAATTAATATAAAAAAAAAACGAAAAACTATCTGAAATATTTGAGTTTTCTGTTTTTGTCCATATTTCGCAACAAAATATCGAAAAAAACAAAAAACTATCTGAAATATTTGCGTTTTCTGTTTTTGTCCATATTTCGCAATTAATATAAAAAAAAACGAAAAACTATCTGAAATATTTGAGTTTTCTGTTTTTGTCCATATTTCGCAACAAAATAACGGCAAAAAAACTAAAAACTATCTGAAATATTTCAGTTTTCTGTTTTGATCCATATTTCGCAACAAAATACCGAAAAAAAGGAAAAAGTAACTGAAATATTTGAGTTTTCATTTTTTAACCATATTTCGCAACAAATTAACTAAAAAAATGACAAAGTATCTGAAATATTTTAGTTTTCTGTTTTTGTCCATATTTCGCAACAAAATAACAAAAAATAACAAGAAAGTATCTGAAATATTTGACTTTTTTGTTTTTGTCCATATTTCGCAACAAAGTAACGAGAAAAAACAGAAAATAATCTGAAATATTTGAGTTTTCTGTTTTTGTACAGATTTTGCAACTAAATATCGAAAAAAACAAAATGAATCTGAAATATTTCAGTTTTTTCTTGTTGTCCATATTTCGCAACTAAATATCAAAAAAAAAAACAAAAAGAATCTGAAATATTTGGGTTTTCTGCTTTTGTCTATATTTCTCAACAAAATTAGGAAAAAAAAACATAAAAGTATATGAAATATTTGAGTTTTCTGTTTTTGTCCATTTTTCGCAACTCAATATAAAAAAAAAACAAAAAAGTATCTGAAATATTTGAGTTTTCTGCTTTTGTCTATATTTCTCAACAAAATTAGGAAAAAAAAAACATAAAAGTATATGAAATATTTGAGTTTTCTGTTTTTGTCCATTTTTCGCAACTCAATATAAAAAAAAAACCAAAAAGAATCTGAAATATTTGCGATTTCTGCTTTTGGTCCATATTTCGCAACAAAATAACGAAAAAAAGACAAAAAAGTATATGAATTATTTGAGTTTTCTGCTTTTGTCTATATTTCTCAACAATATTAGGAAAAAAAAACATAAAAGTATATGAAATATTTGAGTTTTCTGTTTTTCTCCATTTTTCGCAACTCAATATAAAAAAAAAACCAAAAAGAATCTGAAATATTTGGGATTTCTGCTTTTGGTCCATATTTCGCAACAAAATAACGAAAAAAAAACTAAAAAGTATCTGAAATATTTGAGTTTTCTGCTTTTGTCTATATTTCTCAACAAAATTAGGAAAAAAAAAACATAAAAGTATATGAAATATTTCAGTTTTCTGTTTTTGTCCATTTTTCGCAACTCAATATAAAAAAAAAACCAAAAAGAATCTGAAATATTTGGGATTTCTGCTTTTGGTCCATATTTCGCAACAAAATAATGAAAAAAAAAACAAAAAAGTATCTGAAATATTTGAGTTTTCTGCTTTTGTCTATATTTCTCAACAAAATTAGGAAAAAAAAAACATAAAAGTATATGAAATATTTGAGTTTTCTGTTTTTGTCCATTTTTCGCAACTCAATATAAAAAAAAAAACCAAAAAGAATCTGAAATATTTGGGATTTCTGCTTTTGGTCCATATTTCGCAACAAAATAACGAAAAAAAAACAAAAAAGTATTTGAAATATTTGATTTTTCTGCTTTTGTCTATATTTCTCAACAAAATTAGGAAAAAAAAAACATAAAATTATCTGAAATATTTGAGTTTTCTGTTTTTGTCCATTTTTCGCAACTAAATATCGAAAAAAAAACAAAAAGAATCTGAAATATTTGAGTTTTCTGCTTTTGTCCATATTTATCCACAAAATTAGGAAAAAAACAAACAAAAAAGTATCTGAAATATTTTAGTTTTCTGTTTTTGTCCATATTTCGCAACAAATTAACGAAAAAAAACGACAAAGTATCTCAAATATTTTAGTTTTCTGTTTTTGTCTATATTTCGCAACAAAATAACAAAAAATAACAAGAAAGTATCTGAAATATTTGACTTTTCTGTTTTTGTCCATATTTCGCAACAAAATAACGAGAAAAAACAGAAAATAATCTGAAATATTTGAGTTTTCTGTTTTTGTCCATATTTCGCAACTAAATATCGAAAAAAACAAAATGAATCTGAAATATTTCAGTTTTTTCTTGTTGTCCATATTTCGCAACAAAATATCGAAAAAAAACAAAAAAATATCTGAAATATTTGAGTTTTCTGCTTTTGTCAATATTTCTCAACAAAATTAGAAAAAAAACATAAAATTATCTGAAATATTTGAGTTTTCTATTTTTGTCCATTTTTCGCAACTAAATATCGAAAAAAAAAACAAAAAGAATCTGAAATATTTGAGTTTTCTGTTTTTGTCCATATTTCGCAACTAAATATCGAAAAAAAAAAACAAAAAACTATCTGAAATATTTCAGTTTTCTCTTTTTGTCCATATTTCGCAATAATATAACGAAAAAAAAAACAAAAAAGTAACTGAAATATTTGAGTCTTCTGTTTTTGTCCATTTTTCGCAACTAAATATCGAAAAAAAAAACAAAAAACTATCTGAAATATTTAAGTTTTCTGTTTTTGTCCATATTTCGCAACTAATAATCGAAAAACAAACAAAAACAATCTGAAATATTTGAGTTTTCTGCTGAAATATTTGAGTTTTCTGTTTTGGTCCATATTTTGCAACAAAAGAACGAAAAAAGGAAAAAGTATCTGAAATATTTGAGTTTTCATTTTTAACCATATTTCGCAACAAAATAACGAAAAAAAAACATAAAACTATTTGAAATATTTGAGCTTTCTGTTTTTGTCCATATTTCGCAACAAAATAACGAAACAAAAATTCTCTGAAATATTTGAGTTTTCAGTTTTTGTCCATATTTCGCAACTAAATATCGAAAAAAAACAAAAAACTATCTGAAATATTTCAGTTTTCTGTTTTTGTCCATATTTCGCAATAATATAACGAAAAAAAAAACAAAAAAGTAACTGAAATATTTGAGTCTTCTGTTTTTGTCCATTTTTCGCAACTAAATATCGAAAAAAAAAAAAAAAAAACTATCTGAAATATTTGAGTTTTCTGTTTTTGTCCATATTTCGCAACTAAATATCGAAAAACAAACAAAAACAATCTGAAATATTTGAGTTTTCTGCTCTTGTCCATATTTCTCAACAAAATTAGGAAAAAAACAAACAAAAAAGTATCTGAAATATTTGAGTTTTCTGTTTTTGTCCATATTTCGCAACAAAATAACGGCAAAAAAACTAAAAACTATCTGAAATATTTCAGTTTTCTGTTTTGGTCCATATTTCGCAACAAAATACCGAAAAAAAGGAAAAAGTAACTGAAATATTTGAGTTTTCATTTTTTAACCATATTTCGCAACAAATTAACGAAAAAAACGACAAAGTATCTGAAATATTTGACTTTTCTGTTTTTGTCCATATTTCGCAACAAAGTAACGAGAAAAAACAGAAAATAACCTGAAATATTTGAGTTTTCTGTTTTTGTCCCTATTTTGCAACTAAATATCGAAAAAAACAAAATGAATCTGAAATATTTCAGTTTTTTCTTGTTGTCCATATTTCGCAACAAAATTTCGAAAAAAAAAACAAAAAACTCTCTGAAATATTTGAGTTTTCTGTTTTTGTCTATATTACGCAACTAAATATCAAAAAAAAAAACAAAAAGAATCTGAAATATTTGGGTTTTCTGCTTTTGGTCCATATTTCGCAACAAAAAGAATCTGAAATATTTAAGTTTTCTGCTTTTGTCCATATTTCTCCACAAAATTTGGAAAAAAACAAACAAAAAAGTATCTGAAATATTTTAGTTTTCTGTTTTTGTCCATATTTCGCAACAAATTAACGAAAAAAAACGACAAAGTATCTGAAATATTTGACTTTTTCTGTTTTTGTCCATATTTCGCAACAAAATAACAAGAAAGTATCTGAAATATTTGACTTTTTTGTTTTTGTCTATATTACGCAACTAAATATAAAAAAAAAACAAAAAGAATCTGAAATATTTGGGTTTTCTGCTTGTGTCCAAATTTCTCAACAAAATTAGGAAAAAAACAAACAAAAAAGTATTTGAAATATTTTAGTTTTCTGTTTTGTTCCATATTTCGCAACAAAATAACGAAAAAAAACAAAAAACTATCTGAAATATTTCAGTTTTCTGTTTTTGTCCATATTTCGCAATAATATAACGAAAAAACAAACAAAAAAGTAACTGAAATATTTGAGTCTTCTGTTTTTGTCCATTTTTCGCAACTAAATATCGAAAAAAAAACAAAAAACTATCTGAAATATTTGAGTTTTCTGTTTTTGTCCATATTTCGCAACTAAATATCGAAAAACAAACAAAAACAATCTGAAATATTTGAGTTTTCTGCTCTTGTCCATATTTCTCAACAAAATTAGGAAAAAAACAAACAAAAAAGTATCTGAAATATTTGAGTTTTCTGTTTTTGTCCATATTTCGCAACAAAATAACGGCAAAAAAACTAAAAACTATCTGAAATATTTCAGTTTTCTGTTTTGGTCCATATTTCGCAACAAAATACCGAAAAAAAGGAAAAAGTAACTGAAATATTTGAGTTTTCATTTTTTAACCATATTTCGCAACAAATTAACGAAAAAAAACGACAAAGTATCTGAAATATTTTAGTTTGCTGTTTTTGTCCATATTTCGCAACAAAATAACAAAAAATAACAAGAAAGTATCTGAAATATTTGACTTTTCTGTTTTTGTCCATATTTCGCAACAAAGTAACGAGAAAAAACAGAAAATAATCTGAAATATTTGAGTTTTCTGTTTTTGTCCATATTTTGCAACTAAATATCGAAAAAAACAAAATGAATCTGAAATATTTCAGTTTTTTCTTGTTGTCCATATTTCGCAACAAAATATCGAAAAAAAAACAAAAAACTCTCTGAAATATTTGAGTTTTCTGTTTTTGTCTATATTTCGCAACTAAATATCAAAAAAAAACAAAAAGAATCTGAAATATTTGAGTTTTCTGCTTTTGGTTTATATATCGCAACAAAATAACGAAAAAAAAACAAAAAACTATCTCAAATATTTCAGTTTTCTGTTTTGGTCCATATTTCGCAACAAAATAACGAAAAAAGGAAAAAGTATCTGAAATATTTGAGTTTTCATTTTTAACCATAATTCGCAACAAAATAACGAAAAAAAAACATAAAACTATTTGAAATATTTGAGCTTTCTGTTTTTGTCCATATTTCGCAACAAAATAACGAAACAAAAATTCTCTGAAATATTTGAGTTTTCAGTTTTTGTCCATATTTCGCAACTAAATATCGAAAAAAAACAAAAAACTATCTGAAATATTTCAGTTTTCTGTTTTTGCCCATATTTCGCAATAATATAACGAAAAAAAAAAACAAAAAAGTATCTGAAATATTTGAGTCTTCTGTTTTTGTCCATTTTTCGCAACTAAATATTGAAAAAAAAACAAAAAGCTATCTGAAATATTTGAGTTTTCTGCTCTTGTCCATATTTCTCAACAAAATTAGGAAAAAAACAAACAAAAAAGTATCTCAAATATTTGAGTTTTCTGTTTTTGTCCATATTTCGCAACAAAATAACGGCAAAAAAACTAAAAACTATCTGAAATATTTCAGTTTTCTGTTTTGGTCCATATTTCGCAACAAAATACCGAAAAAAAGGAAAAAGTAACTGAAATATTTGAGTTTTCATTTTTTAACCATATTTCGCAACAAATTAACGAAAAAAATCGACAAAGTATCTCAAATATTTTAGTTTTCTGTTTTTGTCCATATTTCGCAACAAAATAACAAGAAAGTATCTGAAATACTTGACTTTTCTGTTTTTGTCCATATTTCGCAACAAAGTAACGAGAAAAAACAGAAAATAATCTGAAATATTTGAGTTTTCTGTTTTTGTCCATATTTTGCAACTAAATATCGAAAAAAACAAAATGAATCTGAAATATTTCACTTTTTTCTTGTTGTCCATATTTCGCAACAAAATATCGAAAAAAAAACAAAAAACTCTCTGAAATATTTGAGTTTTCTGTTTTTGTCTATATTTCGCAACTAAATATCAAAAAAAAAACAAAAAGAATCTGAAATATTTGGGTTTTCTGGTTTTGGTCCATATTTCGCAACAAAATAATGAAAAAAAAACGAAAAAGTATCTGAAATATTTGAGTTTTCTGCTTTTGTCCATATTTCGCAACAAATTAACGAAAAAAACGACAAAGTATCTGAAATATTTTAGTTTTCTGTTTTTGTCCATATTTCGCAACAAAATAACAAGAAAGTATCTGAAATATTTGACTTTTCTGTTTTTGTCCATATTTCGCAACAAAATAACGAGAAAAAACAGAAAATAATCTGAAATATTTGAGTTTTCTGTTTTTGTCTATATTTCGCAACTAAATATAAAAAAAAAACAAAAAGAATCTGAAATATTTGGGTTTTCTGCTTTTGTCCATATTTCTCAACAAAATTAGGAAAAAAACAAACACAAAAGTATTTGAAATATTTTAGTTTTCTGTTTTGGTCCATATTTCGCAACAAAATAACAAAAAAAAAACAAAAAACTATTTCAAATATTTCAGTTTTCTGTTTTGGTCCATATTTCGCAACAAAATAACGAAAAAAGGAAAAAGTATCTGAAATATTTGAGTTTTCATTTTTTAACCATATTTCGCAACAAAATAACGAAAAAAAACATAAAACTATTTGAAATATTTGAGCTTTCTGTTTTTGTCCATATTTCGCAACTAAATAACGAAACAAAAATTCACTGAAATATTTGAGTCTTCTGTTTTTGTCCATTTTTCGCAACTAAATATCGAAAAAAAAAAAAAGCTATCTGAAATATTTGAGTTTTCTGTTTTTGTCCATATTTCGCAACTAAATATCGAAAAACAAACAAAAACAATCTGAAATATTTGAGTTTTCTGCTCTTGTCCATATTTCTTAACAAAATTAGGAAAAAAACAAACAAAAAAGTATCTGAAATATTTTAGTTTTCTGTTTTTTAACCATATTTCGCATCAAATTAACGAAAAAAAACATAAAAGTATCTGAAATATTTGAGCTTTCTGTTTTTGTCCATATTTCGCAACAAAATAACGAAAAAAAAGGTATCCGAAATATTTGAGTTTTCTTATTTTGTCCATATTTCGCAACAAAATAACGGAAAAAAACAACAAATTCCCTGAAATATTTGAGTTTTCTGTTTTTGTCCATATTTCCCAACAAAATAACGAAAAAAACAAAGAAATATCTGAAATATTTGAGTTTTCTCTTTGCAACAAAATAACGAAAAAAAGGGAAAAAGTATCTGAAATATTTGAGTTTTCCTTTTTTAACCATATTTCGCAACAAATTAACAAAAAAAAACATAAAAGTATCTGAAATATTTGAGCTTTCTGTTTTTGTCCATATTTAGCAACAAAATAACGAAAAAAAAGTATCCGAAATATTAGAGTTTTCTGGTTCTGTCCATATATCGTAACAAAATAACGGAAAAAAACAACAAATCTCTGAAATATTTGAGTTTTCTGTTTTTGTCCATATTTCTCAAGAAAATAACGAAACAAAAAACAAAAAAATATCTGAAATATTTGAGTCTTCGTTTTTTGTCCCTATTTCGCAATAATATAACGCAAAAAAAATCAAAAAACAATCTGAAATATTTGAGTTTTCTGTTTTTGTCCATATTTCGCAACAAAATAACGAAAAAAAAGGAAAAAGTATATGAAATATTTGAGTTTTCATTTTTTAACCATATTTCGCAACAAATTAACGAAAAAAAAATGTAAAAGTATCTGAAATAATTGAGCTTTCTGTTCTTGTCCATATTTCGTAACAAAATAACGAAAAAAAAATTATCCGAAATATTTGAGTTTTCTTGTTTTCTCCATATTTCGCAACAAAATAACGAAAACTAAACAAAAAACTATCTGAAATATTTGAGTTTTCTGTTTTTGTCCATATTTCGAACTAAATAACGAAAAAAAAACATAAAATTACCTGAAATATTTCAGGTTTCAATTTTAGTCCATATTTCGCAACAAAATAACGAAAAAAAGTATCTGAAATATTTGAGTTTTCTGGTTTTCTCCATATTTCGCAACAAAATACCGGAAAAAAACAACAAATTCTCTGAAATATTTGAGTTTTCTGTTTTTGTCTATATTTCTCAAGAAAATAACGAAAAAAAAGGAAAAAGTGTCTGAAATTTTGGGTCTTCGTTTTTTGTCCATATTCCGCAATAATATAACGCAACAAATAGCAAAAAAGAATCTGAAATATTTGAGTTTTCTGTTTTTGTCCATATTTCGCAACAAAATAACGAAAAAAAGGAAAAAGTATCTGAAATATTTTAGTTTTAATTTTTTGCCCATATTTCGCAACAAAATAACGAAAAAAACATAAAAATACCTGAAATATTTCAGCTTTCAATTTTTGTCCATATTTCGCAACAAAATAACGAAAAAAAAGTATCTGAAATATTTGAGTTTTCTGGTTTTGTCCATATTTCGCAACAAAATAACGGAAAAAACAACAAATTCTCGGAAATATTTGAATTTTCTGTTTTTGTCTATATTTCTCAAGAAAATAACGACACAAAAAACAAAAAAAATATCTGAAATATTTGAGTCTTCGTTTTTTGTCCATATTTCGCAATAATATAACGAAACAAACAACAAAAAAGAATCTGAAATATTTGAGTTTTCTGTTTTTGTCCATATTTCGCAACAAAATAACGAAAAAAAATGAAAAAGTATCTGAAATATGTGAGTTTTCATTTTTTAACCATATTTCGCAACAAATTAAAAAAAAAAAACATAAAAGTATCTGAAATATTTGATCTTTCTGTTTTTGTCCATATTTCGCAACAAAATAATGAAAAAAAACTATCTGAAATATTTGAGTTTTCTGGTTTTGTCCATATTTCGCAACAAAATAACGGAAAAAACAACAAATTCTCGGAAATATTTGAATTTTCTGTTTTTGTCTATATTTCTCAAGAAAATAACGACACAAAAAACAAAAAAAATATCTGAAATATTTGAGTCTTCGTTTTTTGTCCATATTTTGCAATAATATAACGAAACAAACAACAAAAAAGAATCTGAAATATTTGAGTTTTCTGTTTTTGTGCATATTTCGCAACAAAATAACGAAAAAAAACGAAAAAGTATCTGAAATATTTGAGTTTTCATTTTTAACCATATTTCGCAACAAATTAACGAAAAAAAAACATAAAAGTATCTGAAATATTTGATCTTTCTGTTTTTGTCCATATTTCGCAACAAAATAACAGAAAAAAACAACAAATTCTTTGCAATATTTAAGTTTTCTGTTTTTGTCCATATTTCACAATAATAGAACGAAAAAAAAACAAAAAAGTAACTGAAATATTTGAGTTTTCCGTTTTTGTTAATATTTTGCAACTACATATCGAAAAAAACAAGGAGAATCTGAAATATTTGAGTTCTTTGTTTTTGTCCCAATTCCGAACAAATTAACGAAAAAAGAGGAAAAAGTATCTGAAATATTTGAGTTTTCATTTTTTAACCATATTTCGGAACAAATTAACGAAAAAACACATAAAAGTATCTGAAATATTTGAGTTTTCTGTTTTTGTCCATATTTAGCAACAAAATAACAAAAAAATTACAAGAAAGTATCTGAAATATTTGAGTTTTCTGTTTTTGTCCATATTTCTGTTGTTGTCCATATCTAAATGTTGTCCAAGAACACAAAACAGTATCTGAAATATTTGAGTTTTCTGCTTTTGTCCATATTTTTCCACAAAATAAGGAAAAAAACAAACAAAAAAGTAACGGAAATATTTTAGTTTTCTGTTTTTGTCCATATTTCGGAACAAAATCACGAAAAAATAACAAGAAAGTATCTGAAATATTTGAGTTTTCTTTTTTTGTCCATATTTCGCTACAAAATAACGAAAAAAAAACAAAAAACTATCTGAATATTTGAGTTTTCTGTTTTTGTCCATATTTAGCAACAAAATAACGAAAAAAAACATAAAAGTATCTGATATATTTGAGCATTTTGTTTTTATCCATATTTCGCAACAAAATAACGAAAAAAAAAGTATCTGAAATATTTGAGTTTTCTGGATTTGTCCATATTTCGCAACAAAATAACGGAGAAAGATAACAAATTCTCTGAAATATTTGAGTTTTTTGTTTTTGTCCATATTTCCCAACAAAATAACGAAAAAAAAACAAAAAAATATTTGAAATATTTGAGTTTTCTTTTTTTGTCCATATTTCGCTATAATATAACAAAAAAAATAACAAAAAATAATCTGAAATATTTGAGTTTTCTGCTTTTCTCCATATTTCGCAACAAAATAACGAAAAAAAAACAAAAAACTATATGAAATATTTGAGTTTTCTGTTTTTGTCCATATTTCGCAACAAAATAATGAAAAATAACAGGAAAAAGTATCTGAAATATTTGAGTTTTCATTTTTTAACCATATTTCGCAACAAATTAACGAAAAAAAACCTAAAAGTATCTGAAATATATGAGTAGTGAGTCACGTTTCGCGGATTATATTTGTTCCCGGGAAACGGGAAATTTTAGTTAAATTTTCCCGGGAATCCCGGGAAACCCGAGAAAATTAAATAAAAGAGTGAAAAGAGTGAAAAATTTATAAAAGTGTTTAAAATAAATGCAAAAAACACAATTTTTTCAAAAAAAAAAACAAATTTAATTCATAAAATAATAAATAATATTATTTTATGAATTAAGCTTTATCCTTTTTCTTTTGTGAAATATGTCCATATAGAATCTGCCATGGGTATAAATTTATTTCTACCGAAAATTAAATAAAATTAGCAAATAAAAGAAAAAAATCAATAACTATAGAGAAAAATACACCTAATTTTTTTAATACAATATTTTGCAAATAATAATATACTTACTCAAACACAAAATATTGAAAATAAAGTTTTTTTTCATATGTTTTTAATAATCTATTCTATGTAGTAATATTCATAAAAAATACTTTTTTTTACCGCACAACAAGAATTTCACAGCACTCTATAAGAAAATAATAGTAAAATGAAACGAAATCTGGAACAAAAATTTCGTTTGATAATATTTTCGTTTTGTTTCAAAACAGAATAGCATGAGAATGAACGCAAAATTAGCCTTTTCAAACAATTATTTTTTTTCCCGAGAAATTTCGTTTTTATTTCCCGGGAAACGGGAAAATTTTTTTTAAAAATTTCCCGGGAAATCCCGAGCGGGAATTCCCGGGAAGGACTCTCTATATATGAGCTTTCTATTTTTGTCCATATTTCGCAACATAATAACGAAAAAAAGTACCAGATATATTTGAGTTTTCTGGTTTTGTCCTTATTTCGCAACAAAATAACGGAAAAAATAACAAATTCTCTTGAATATTTGAGTTTTCTGTTTTTGTCCATATTTCGCAACTAAATATCGAAAAAACAAAAAGAATCTGAAATAATTGAGTTTTCTGTTTTTCTCCATATTTCGCCACAAAATAACAAAAAAATTAGAAGCAAGTATCTGAAATATGTGAGCATTCTGTTTTATTCCATATTTCGCAACAAAATAACGGGAAAAAACAACAAATTCTCTGAAATATTTGAGTTTTCTGTTTTTGTCCATATTTCGCAACAAAATAACGAAAAAAAACGAAAAAGTATATGAAATATTTGAGTTTTCATTTTTTAACCATATTTCGCAACAAATTAACGAAAAAAAAACATAAAAGTATCTGAAATATTTGATCTTTCTGTTTTTGTCCATATTTCGCAAAAAAATAATGAAAAAAAACTATCTGAAATATTTGAGGTTTCTGTGTTTGTCCATATTTCGCAACAAAATAATGAAAAAAAAGGAAAACGTATCTGAAATATTTTAGTTTTCATTTTTTAATATTTCGCAACAAATTAACAAAAAAGAACATAAAAGTATATGAAATATTTGAGCTTTCTGTTTTTGTTAATATTTCACAACTACATATCGAAAAAAACAAAGAATCTGAAATATTTGAGTTCTCTGTTTTTGTCACAATTCCGAACAAATTAACGAAAAAAAGGAAAAAGTATCTGAAATATTTGAGTTTTCTGGTTTTGTCCATATTTCGCAACAAACTAACGGAAAAACAACAAATTCTCTAAAATATTTGAGTTTTCTGTTGTTGTCAATATTTCTGTTGTTGTACATATCTAAATGTTGTCCAAAAAAAAAACAGTATCTGAAATATTTGAGTTTTCTGCTTTTGTCCATATTTTTCAACAAAATAAGGAAAAAAACAAACAAAAAAGTAACGGAAATATTTGAGTTTTCTGTTTTTGTCCATATTTCGGAACAAAATCACGAAAAAATAACAAGAAAGTATCTGAAATATTTTAGTTTTTTCTTTTTGTCCATATTTCGCAACAAAATAACGAAAAAAACAAAAAAATATGTGAAATATTTGAGTTTTCTTTTTTTGTCCATATTTCACAATAATATAACGAAAAAAACACAATGAAGTAACTGAAATAATTCAGTTTTCTGGTTTTGTCTATATTTCGCAACAAAATTAGGAAAAAAAAAAACATAAAAGAATCTGAAATATTTGAGTTTTCTGCTTTTGTCCATATTTCGCAACAAAATAACGAAACAAAAAACAAAAAATAATCTGAAATATTTGAGTCTTCGTTTTTTGTCCATATTTCGCAATAATATAACGCAAAAAAAAACAAAAAAGTATCTGAAATATTTGAGTTTTCCGTTTTTGTTAATATTTCTCAACTACATATTGAAAAAAACAAGGAGAATCTGAAATATTTGAGTTCTCTGTTTTAGTCCCAATTCCGAACAAATTAACGAAAAAAAAGGAAAAAGTATCTGAAATATTTGAGTTTTCATTTTTTAACCATATTTCGGAACAAATTAACGAAAAAACACAAAAAAAAAGTATCTAAACTATTTGAGTCTTCTGGTTTTGTCCATATTTCGCAACAAACTAACGGAAAAAACAACAAATTCTCTAAAATATTTGAGTTTTCTGTTGTTGTCCATATTTCTGTTGTTTTCCATATCTAAATGTTGTCCAAAAAAAACAAAACAGTATCTGAAATATTTGAGTTTTCTGCTTTTGTCCATATTTCGCAAAAAAATATAGAAAAAAAAACAAAAAAGTATCTGAAATATTTGAGTTTTCTGCTTTTGTCTATATTTCGCAACAAAATTAAGAAAAAAAAAACATAAAAGAATCTGAAATATTTGAGATTTCTGCTTTTCTCCATATTTCGCAACAAAATAACGAAAAAAAAACAAAAAACTATATGAAATATTTGAGTTTTCTGTTTTTGTCCATATTTCGCAACAAAATAATGAAAAATAACAGGAAAAAGTATCTGAAATATTTGAGTTTTCATTTTTTAACCATATTTCGCAACAAATTAACGAAAAAAAACCTAAAAGTATCTGAAATATATGAGCTTTCTATTTTTGTCCATATTTCGCAACAAAATAACGAAAAAAAGTACCAGAAATATTTGAGTTTTCTGGTTTTGTCCTTATTTCGCAACAAAATAACCGAAAAAACAACAAATTCTCTTAAATATTTGAGTTTTCTGTTTTTGTTCATATTTCGCAACTAAATATCGAAAAAACAAAAAGAATCTGAAATAATTGAGTTTTCTGTTTTTCTCTATATTTCGCCACAAAATAACAAAAAAATTACAAGAAAGTATCTGAAATATGTGAGCATTCTGTTTTATTCCATATTTCGCAACAAAATAACGGGAAAAAACAACAAATTCTCTGAAATATTTGAGTTTTCTGTTTTTGTCCATATTTTGCAACAAAATAACGAAAAAAAAGTATGAGAAATATTTGAGTTTTCTAGTTTTGTCCATATTTCGCAACAAAATAACGGAAAAAAAGGAATAAGTATCTGAAATATTGTAGTTTTCATTTTTTAACCATATTTCGCAACAAATTAACGAAAAAAACATAAAAGTATATGAAATATTTGAGCTTTCTGTTTTTTGTCCATATTTAGCAACAAAATAACGAAAAAAACATAAAAGTATCTGATATATTTGAGCATTTTGTTTTTATCCATATTTCGCAACAAAATAACGAAAAAAAACGAAAAAGTATCTGAAATATTTGAGTTTTCATTTTTTAACCATATTTCGCAACAAATTAACGAAAAAAAAACATAAAAGTATCTGAAATATTTGATCTTTCTGTTTTTGTCCATATTTCGCAACAAAATAATGAAAAAAAACTATCTGAAATATTTGAGTTTTCTGGATTTGTCCATATTTCGCAACAAAATAACGGAGAAAGACAACAAATTCTCTGAAATATTTGAGTCTTCAGTTTTTGTCCATATTTCGCAACTAAATATCGAAAAAAAAACAAAAAACTATCTGAAATATTTCAGTTTTCTCTTTTTGTCCATATTTCGCAATAATATAACGAAAAAAAAAACAAAAAAGTAACTGAAATATTTAAGTCTTCTGTTTTTGTCCATTTTTCGCAACTAAATATCGAAAAAAAAACAAAAAACTATCTGAAATATTTAAGTTTTCTGTTTTTGTCCATATTTCGCAACTAATAATCGAAAAACAAACAAAAACAATCTGAAATATTTGAGTTTTCTGCTCTTGTCCATATTTCTCAAGAAAATTGGGAAAAAAACAAACAAAAAAGTATTTGAAATATTTTAGTTTTCTGTTTTGGTCCATATTTTGCAACAAAAGAACGTAAAAAGGAAAAAGTATCTGAAATATTTGAGTTTTCATTTTTAACCATATTTCGCAACAAAATAACGAAAAAAAAACATAAAACTATTTGAAATATTTGAGCTTTCTGTTTTTGTCCATATTTCGCAACAAAATAACGAAACAAAAATTCTCTGAAATATTTGAGTTTTCAGTTTTTGTCCATATTTCGCAACTAAATATCGAAAAAAAACAAAAAACTATCTGAAATATTTCAGTTTTCTGTTTTTGTCCATATTTCGCAATAATATAACGGAAAAAAAACAAAAAAGTATTTTTTAACCATATTCGCAACAAATTAACGAAAAAAACATAAAAGTATATGAAATATTTGAGCTTTCTGTTTTTTGTCCATGTTTAGCAACAAAATAACGAAAAAAACATAAAAGTATCTGATATATTTGAGCATTTTGTTTTTAGCCATATTTCGCAACAAAATAACGAAAAAAAACGAAAAAGTATCTGAAATATTTGAGTTTTCATTTTTTAACCATATTTCGCAACAAATTAACGAAAAAAAAACATAAAAGTATCTGAAATATTTGATCTTTCTGTTTTTGTCCCTATTTCGCAACAAAATAATGAAAAAAAACTATCTGAAATATTTGAGTTTTCTGGATTTGTCCATATTTCGCAACAAAATAACGGAGAAAGACAACAAATTCTCTGAAATATTTGAGTCTTCAGTTTTTGTCCATATTTCGCAACTAAATATCGAAAAAAAAACAAAAAACTATCTGAAATATTTCAGTTTTCTCTTTTTGTCCATATTTCGCAATAATATAACGAAAAAAAAAACAAAAAAGTAACTGAAATATTTGAGTCTTCTGTTTTTGTCCATTTTTCGCAACTAAATATCGAAAAAAAAACAAAAAACTATCTGAAATATTTAAGTTTTCTGTTTTTGTCCATATTTCGCAACTAATAATCGAAAAACAAACAAAAACAATCTGAAATATTTGAGTTTTCTGCTCTTGTCCATATTTCTCAACAAAATTGGGAAAAAAACAAACAAAAAAGTATTTGAAATATTTTAGTTTTCTGTTTTGGTCCATATTTTGCAACAAAAGAACGTAAAAAGGAAAAAGTATCTGAAATATTTGAGTTTTCATTTTTAACCATATTTCGCAACAAAATAACGAAAAAAAAACATAAAACTATTTGAAATATTTGAGCTTTCTGTTTTTGTCCATATTTCGCAACAAAATAACGAAACAAAAATTCTCTGAAATATTTGAGTTTTCAGTTTTTGTCCATATTTCGCAACTAAATATCGAAAAAAAACAAAAAACTATCTGAAATATTTCAGTTTTCTGTTTTTGTCCATATTTCGCAATAATATAACGAAAAAAAAACAAAAAAGTAACTGAAATATTTGAGTCTTCTGTTTTTGTCCATTTTTCGCAACTAAATATCGAAAAAAAAAACAAAAAACTATCTGAAATATTTGAGTTTTCTGTTTTTGTCCATATTTCGCAACTAAATATCGAAAAACAAACAAAAACAATCTGAAATATTTGAGTTTTCTGTTTTTGTCCATATTTCGCAACAAAGTAACGAGAAAAAACAGAAAATAACCTGAAATATTTGAGTTTTCTGTTTTTGTCTATATTTCGCAACTAAATATAAAAAAAAAACAAAAAGAATCTGAAATATTTGGGTTTTCTGCTTGTGTCCAAATTTCTCAACAAAATTAGGAAAAAAACAAACAAAAAAGTATCTGAAATATTTGAGTTTTTTGTTTTTGTCCATATTTCGCAACAAAATAACGGCAAAAAAACTAAAAACTATCTGAAATATTTCAGTTTTCTGTTTTGGTCCATATTTCGCAACAAAATACCGAAAAAAAGGAAAAAGTAACTGAAATATTTGACTTTTCATTTTTTAACCATATTTCGCAACAAATTAACGAAAAAAAACGACAAAGTATCTGAAATATTTAGTTTGCTGTTTTTGTCCATATTTCGCAACAAAATAACAAGAAACTATCTGAAATATTTGACTTTTCTGTTTTTGTCCATATTTCGGATTAAAGTAACGAGAAAAAACAGAAAATAATCTGAAATATTTGAGTTTTCTGTTTTTGTCCATATTTTGCAACTAAATATCGAAAAAAACAAAATGAATCTGAAATATTTCAGTTTTTTCTTGTTGTCCATATTTCGCAACAAAATATCGAAAAAAAAACAAAAAACTCTCTGAAATATTTGAGTTTTCTGTTTTTGTCTATATTTCGCAACTAAATATCAACAAAAAAACAAAAAGAATCTGAAATATTTGAGTTTTCTGCTTTTGGTCCATATTTCGCAACAAAATAACGAAAAAAAAACAAAAAACTATCTCAAATATTTCAGTTTTCTGTTTTGGTCCATATTTCGCAACAAAATAACGAAAAAAGGAAAAAGTATCTGAAATATTTGAGTTTTCATTTTTAACCATAATTCGCAACAAAATAACGAAAAAAAAACATAAAACTATTTGAAATATTTGAGCTTTCTGTTTTTGTCCATATTTCGCAACAAAATAACGAAAAAAGGAAAAAGTATCTGAAATATTTGAGTTTTCATTTTTAACCATAATTCGCAACAAAATAACGAAAAAAAAACATAAAACTATTTGAAATATTTGAGCTTTCTGTTTTTGTCCATATTTCGCAACAAAATAACGAAACAAAAATTCTCTGAAATATTTGAGTTTTCAGTTTTTGTCCATATTTCGCAACTAAATATCGAAAAAAAAAAAACTATCTGAAATATTTCAGTTTTCTGTTTTTGTCCATATTTCGCAATAATATAACGAAAAAAAAAACAAAAAAGTATCTGAAATATTTGAGTCTTCTGTTTTTGTCAATTTTTCGCAACTAAATATCGAAAAAAAAACAAAAAACTATCTGAAATATTTGAGTTTTCTGTTTTTGTCCATATTTCGCAACTAAATATCGAAAAACAAACAAAAACAATCTGAAATATTTGAGTTTTCTGCTCTTGTCCATATTTCTCAACAAAATTAGGAAAAAAACAAACAAAAAAGTATCTGAAATATTTGAGTTTTCTGTTTTTGTCCATATTTCGCAACAAAATAACGGCAAAAAAACTAAAAACTATCTGAAATATTTCAGTTTTCTGTTTTGGTCCATATTTCGCAACAAAATACCGAAAAAAAGGAAAAAGTAACTGAAATATTTGAGTTTTCATTTTTTAACCATATTTCGCAACAAATTAACGAAAAAAATCGACAAAGTATCTCAAATATTTTAGTTTTCTGTTTTTGTCCATATTTCGCAACAAAATAACAAGAAAGTATCTGAAATATTTGACTTTTCTGTTTTTGTCCATATTTCGCAACAAAGTAACGAGAAAAAACAGAAAATAATCTGAAATATTTGAGTTTTCTGTTTTTGTCCATATTTTGCAACTAAATATCGAAAAAAACAAATTGAATCTGAAATATTTCACTTTTTTCTTGTTGTCCATATTTCGCAACAAAATATCGAAAAAAAAACAAAAAACTCTCTGAAATATTTGAGTTTTCTGTTTTTGTCTATATTTCGCAACTAAATATCAAAAAAAAAACAAAAAGAATCCGAAATATTTGGGTTTTCTGGTTTTGGTCCATATTTCGCAACAAAATAACGAAAAAAAAACGAAAAAGTATCTGAAATATTTGAGTTTTCTGCTTTTGTCCATATTTCGCAACAAAATAACGAAAAAAAACGACAAAGTATCTGAAATATTTTAGTTTTCTGTTTTTGTCCATATTTCGCAACAAAATAACAAGAAAGTATCTGAAATATTTGACTTTTCTGTTTTTGTCCATATTTCGCAACAAAATAACGAGAAAAAACACAAAATAATCTGAAATATTTGAGTTTTCTGTTTTTGTCTATATTTCGCAACTAAATATAAAAAAAACAAAAAGAATCTGAAATATTTGGGTTTTCTGCTTTTGTCCATATTTCTCAACAAAATTAGGAAAAAAACAAACAAAAAGTATTTGAAATATTTTAGTTTTCTGTTTTGGTCCATATTTCGCAACAAAATAACAAAAAAAAAACAAAAAACTATTTCAAATATTTCAGTTTTCTGTTTTGGTCCATATTTCGCAACAAAATAACGAAAAAAGGAAAAAGTATCTGAAATATTTGAGTTTTCATTTTTTAACCATATTTCGCAACAAAATAACGAAAAAAAACATAAAACTATTTGAAATATTTGAGCTTTCTGTTTTTGTCCATATTTCGCAACAAAATAACGAAACAAAAATTCTCTGAAATATTTGAGTTTTCTGTTTTTGTCCATATTTCGCAACTAAATATCGAAAAAAAAACAAAAAACTATCTGAAATATTTCAGTTTTCTGTTTTTGAAATATTTCAGTTTTCTGGACAAAAACAGAAAACTGAAATATTTCAGGTAGTTTTTTGTTTTTTTTTCGATATTTAGTTGCGAAATATGGACAAAAACAGAAAACTCAAATATTTCAGAGAATTTTTGTTTCTGAAATATTTCAGTTTTCTGTCCATATTTCGCAATAATATAACGAAAAAAAAAACAAAAAAGTAACTGAAATATTTGAGTCTTCTGTTTTTGTCCATTTTTCGCAACTAAATATCGAAAAAAAAACAAAAAACTATCTGAAATATTTGAGTTTTCTGTTTTTGTCCATATTTCGCAACTAAATATCGAAAAACAAACAAAAACAATCTGAAATATTTGAGTTTTCTGCTCTTGTCCATATTTCTTAACAAAATTAGGAAAAAAACAAACAAAAAAGTATCTGAAATATTTTAGTTTTCTGTTTTTTAACCATATTTGGCATCAAATTAACGAAAAAAAACATAAAAGTATCTGAAATATTTGAGCTTTCTGTTTTTGTCCATATTTCGCAACAAAATAACGAAACAAAAGGTATCCGAAATATTTGAGTTTTCTTATTTTGTCCATATTTCGCAACAAAATAACGGAAAAAAACAACAAATTCCCTGAAATATTTGAGTTTTCTGTTTTTGTCCATATTTCCCAACAAAATAACGAAAAAAACAAAGAAATATCTGAAATATTTGAGTTTTCTTTTTGCAACAAAATAACGAAAAAACAGGGAAAAAGTATCTGAAATATTTGAGTTTTCCTTTTTTAACCATATTTCGCAACAAATTAACAAAAAAAACATAAAAGTATCTGAAATATTTGAGCTTTCTGTTTTTGTCCATATTTAGCAACAAAATAACGAAAAAAAAGTATCCGAAATTTTAGAGTTTTCTGGTTCTGTCCATATATCGCAACAAAATAACGGAAAAAAACAACAAATCTCTGAAATATTTGAGTTTTCTGTTTTTGTCCATATTTCTCAAGAAAATAACGAAACTAAAAACAAAAAAATATCTGAAATATTTGAGTCTTCGTTTTTTGTCCCTATTTCGCAATAATATAACGCAAAAAAAATCAAAAAACAATCTGAAATATTTGAGTTTTCTGTTTTTGTCCATATTTCGCAACAAAATAACGAAAAAAAAGGAAAAAGTATATGAAATATTTGAGTTTTCATTTTTTAACCATATTTCGCAACAGATTAACGAAAAAAAAATATAAAAGTATCTGAAATAATTGAGCTTTCTGTTCTTGTCCATATTTCGTAACAAAATAACGAAAAAAAAATTATCCGAAATATTTGAGTTTTCTTGTTTTCTCCATATTTCGCAACAAAATAACGGAAAAAAACAACAAATTTCTTGAAATATTTGAGTTTTCTGTTTTTGTCTATATTTCCCAACAAAATTACGAAAAAAACAAAAAAATATCTGAAATTTTTGTGTTTTATTTTTTTGTGCATATTTCACAACAAAATAACGAAAAAAAACGAAAAAGTATCTGAAATATTTTAGTTTTAATTTTTTGCCCATATTTCGCAACAAAATAACGAAAACAAAACAAAAAACTATCTGAAATATTTGAGTTTTCTGTTTTTGTCCATATTTCGAACTAAATAACGAAAAAAAAACATAAAATTACCTGAAATATTTCAGGTTTCAATTTTAGTCCATATTTCGCAACAAAATAACGAAAAAAAGTATCTGAAATATTTGAGTTTTCTGGTTTTCTCCATATTTCGCAACAAAATACCGGAAAAAAACAACAAATTCTCTGAAATATTTGAGTTTTCTGTTTTTGTCTATATTTCTCAAGAAAATAACGAAAAAAAAGGAAAAAGTGTCTGAAATATTTGAGTCTTCGTTTTTTGTCCATATTCCGCAATAATATAACGCAACAAATAGCAAAAAAGAATCTGAAATATTTGAGTTTTCTGTTTTTGTCCATATTTCGCAACAAAATAACGAAAAAAAGGAAAAAGTATCTGAAATATTTTAGTTTTAATTTTTTGCCCATATTTCGCAACAAAATAACGAAAAAAACATAAAAATACCTGAAATATTTCAGCTTTCAATTTTTGTCCATATTTCGCAACAAAATAACGAAAAAAAAGTATCTGAAATATTTGAGTTTTCTGGTTTTGTCCATATTTCGCAACAAAATAACGGAAAAAACAACAAATTCTCGGAAATATTTGAGTTTTCTGTTTTTGCCTATATTTCTCAAGAAAATAACGAAACCAAAAACAAAAAAAATATCTGAAATATTTGAGTCTTCGTTTTTTGTCCATATTTCGCAATAATATAACGAAACAAACAACAAAAAAGAATCTAAAATATTTGAGTTTTCTGTTTTTGTCCATATTTCGCAACAAAATAACGAAAAAAACGAAAAAGTATCTGAAATATGTGAGTTTTCATTTTTTAACCATATTTCGCAACAAATTAAAAAAAAAAACATAAAAGTATCTGAAATATTTGATCTTTCTGTTTTTGTCCATATTTCGCAACAAAATAATGAAAAAAAACTATCTGAAATATTTGAGTTTTCTGGTTTTGTCCATATTTCGCAACAAAATAACAGAAAAAACAACAAATTCTCGGAAATATTTGAATTTTCTGTTTTTGTCTATATTTCTCAAGAAAATAACGACACAAAAAACAAAAAAAATATCTGAAATATTTGAGTCTTCGTTTTTTGTCGATATTTCGCAATAATATAACGAAACAAACAACAAAAAAGAATCTGAAATATTTGAGTTTTCTGTTTTTGTGCATATTTCGCAACAAAATAACGAAAAAAAACGAAAAAGTATCTGAAATATTTGAGTTTTCATTTTTAACCATATTTCGCAACAAATTAACGAAAAAAAAACATAAAAGTATCTGAAATATTTGATTTTTCTGTTTTTGTCCATATTTCGCAACAAAATAATGAAAACAAACCATCTGAAATATTTGAGGTTTCTGTGTTTGTCCATATTTCGCAACAAAATAATGAAAAAAAAGGAAAAAGTATCTGAAATATTTTAGTTTTAATTTTTTAATATTTGGCAACAAATTAACAAAAAAAAAACATAAAAGTATCATAAAAGTAATATTTGAGCTTTCTGTTTTTGTTAATATTTCACAACTACATATCGAAAAAAACAAAGAGAATCTGAAATATTTGAGTTCTCTGTTTTTGTCCCAATTCCGAACAAAATAACGAAAAAAAACATAAAAGTACCTGAAATATTTCAGCTTTCAATTTTTGTCCATATTTCGCAACACAACAACGAAAAAAAAGTATCCGAAATATTTGAGTTTTCTGGTTTTGTCCATATTTCGCAACAAAATAACAGAAAAAAACAACAAATTCTTTGCAATATTTAAGTTTTCTGTTTTTGTCCATATTTCACAATAATAGAACGAAAAAAAAACAAAAAAGTAACTGAAATATTTGAGTTTTCCGTTTTTGTTAATATTTTGCAACTACATATCGAAAAAAACAAGGAGAATCTGAAATATTTGAGTTCTTTGTTTTGTCCCAATTCCGAAAAAATTAACGAAAAAAAAGGAAAAAGTATCTGAAATATTTGAGTTTTCATTTTTTAACCATATTTCGGAACAAATTAACGAAAAAACACATAAAAGTATCTGAAATATTTGAGTTTTCTGTTTTTGTCCATATTTAGCAACAAAATAACAAAAAAATTACAAAAAAGTATCTGAAATATTTGAGTTTTCTGTTTTTGTCCATATTTCTGGTGTTGTCCATATCTAAATGTTGTCCAAAAAAACAAAACAGTATCTGAAATATTTGAGTTTTCTGCTTTTGTCCATATTTTTCAACAAAATAAGGAAAAAAACAAACAAAAAAGTAACGGAAATATTTTAGTTTTCTGTTTTTGTCCATATTTCGGAACAAAATCACAAAAAAATAACAAGAAAGTATCTGAAATATTTGAGTTTTCTCTTTTTGTCCATATTTCGCAACAAAATAACGAAAAAAACAAAAAAATATGTGAAATATTTGAGTTTTCTTTTTTTGTCCATATTTCACAATAATATAACGAAAAAAACACAATGAAGTAACTGAAATAATTCAGTTTTCTGTTTTTGTTAATATTTTGCAACAAAATAACGAAAAAAAAACATAAAAGTATCAGAAATATTTAAGTTTTCTGTTTTTGTCCATATTTCGCAACAAAATAACGAAATAAAACAAAAAACTATCTGAAATATTTGAGTTTTCTGTTTTTGTCCATATTTCGAATAAAATAACGAAAAAAAAACATAAAAGTACCTGAAATATTTCAGCTTTCTGTTTTATCCATATTTCGCAACAAAATAACCAAAAAAAAGTATCCGAAATATTTGAGTTTTCTGTTTTTGTCCATATTTCTAACGAAAATAACGAAACAAAAAACAAAAAATAATCTGAAATATTTGAGTCTTCGTTTTTTGTCCATATTTCGCAATAATATTACGCAAAAAAAAATCAAAAAAGTATCTGAAATATTTGAGTTTTCTGTTTTTGTCCATATTTCTCACGAAAATAACGAAACAAAAAACAAAAAATAATCTGAAATATTTGAGTCTTCGTTTTTTGTCTATATTTCGCAATAATATTACGCAAAAAAAAAAAAAAAGTATCTGAAATATTTGAGTTTTCTGTTTTTGTCCATATTTAGCAACAAAATAACAAAAAAATTACAAGAAAGTATCTGAAATATTTGAGTTTTCTCTTTTTGTCCATATTTCGCAACAAAATAACGAAGAAAACAAAAAAATATGTGAAATATTTGAGTTTTCTTTTTTTGTCCATATTTCACAATAATATAACGAAAAAAACACAATGAAGTAACTGAAATAATTCAGTTTTCTGTTTTTGTCCATATTGCGCAACAAAATAACGAAAAAAGAAGTATCTGAAATATTTGAGTTTCATTTTTTAACCATATTTCGCAACAAATTAACGAAAAAAACATAACAGTATCTGAAATATTTGAGCTTTCTGTTTTATCCATATTTCGCAACAAAATAACCAAAAAAAAGTATCCGAAATATTTGAGTTTTCTGTTTTTGTCCATATTTTCTCACGAAAATAACGAAACAAAAAAACAAAAAATAATCTGAAATATTTGAGTCTTCGGTTTTTGTCCATATTTCGCAATAATATTACGCAAAAAAAAAACAAAAAAGTATCTGAAATATTTGAGTTTTCTGTTTTTGTCCATATTTAGCAACAAAATAACAAAAAAATTACAAGAAAGTATCTGAAATATTTGAGTTTTCTGTTTTTGTCCATATTTCGCACCAAAATAACGATAAAATAACAAAAAAGTATCTGAAATATTTGAGTTTTCATTTTTTGTCCTTATTTCGCAACAAAATAACGAAAAAAAAACAAAAAACTATCTGAATATTTGAGTTTTCTGTTTTTGTCCATATTTAGCAACAAAATAACGAAAAAAACATAAAAGTATCTGATATATTTGAGCATTTTGTTTTTATCCATATTTCGCAACAAAATAACGAAAAAAAAAGTATCTGAAATATTTGAGTTTTCTGGATTTGTCCATATTTCGCAACAAAATAACGGAGAAAGACAACAAATTCTCTGAAATATTTGAGTTTTTTGTTTTTGTCCATATTTCCCAACAAAATAACGAAAAAAAAAACAAAAAAATATTTGAAATATTTGAGTTTTCTTTTTTTGTCCATATTTCGCTATAATATAACAAAAAAAATAACAAAAAAGAATCTGAAATATTTGAGTTTTCTGCTTTTCTCCATATTTCGCAACAAAATAACGAAAAAAAAACAAAAAACTATATGAAATATTTGAGTTTTCTGTTTTTGTCCATATTTCGCAACAAAATAATGAAAAATAACAGGAAAAAGTATCTGAAATATTTGAGTTTTCATTTTTTAACCATATTTCGCAACAAATTAACGAAAAAAAACCTAAAAGTATCTGAAATATATGAGCTTTCTATTTTTGTCCATATTTCGCAACAAAATAACGAAAAAAAGTACCAGAAATATTTGAGTTTCTGGTTTTGTCCTTATTTCGCAACAAAATAACGGAAAAAACAACAAATTCTCTTGAATATTTGAGTTTTCTGTTTTTGTCCATATTTCGCAACTAAATTTAAAAAACAAAAAGAATCTGAAATAATTGAGTTTTCTGTTTTTCTCCATATTTCGCCACAAAATAACAAAAAAATTAGAAGCAAGTATCTGAAATATGTGAGCATTCTGTTTTATTCCATATTTCGCAACAAAATAACGGAAAAAACAACAAATTCTCTGAAATATTTGAGTTTTCTGTTTTTGTCCATATTTCGCAACAAAATAACGAAAAAAAAACGAAAAAGTATATGAAATATTTGAGTTTTCATTTTTTAACCATATTTCGCAACAAATTAACGAAAAAAAAACATAAAAGTATCTGAAATATTTGAGCTTTCATATTTCGCAACAAAATAATGAAAAAAAACTATCTGAAATATTTGAAGTTTCTGTATTTGTCCATATTTCGCAACAAAATAATGAAAAAAAGGAAAACGTATCTGAAATATTTTAGTTTTCATTTTTTAATATTTCGCAACAAATTAACAAAAAAAAAACATAAAAGTATATGAAATATTTGAGCTTTCTGTTTTGTTAATATTTCACAACTACATATCGAAAAAAACAAAGAGAATCTGAAATATTTGAGTTCTCTGTTTTTGTCACCATTCCGAACAAATTAACGAAAAAAAAGGAAAAAGTATCTGAAATATTTGAGTTTCTGGTGTTGTCCATATTTCGCAACAAACTAACGGAAAAACAACAATTCTCTAAAATATTTGAGTTTTCTGTTGTTGTCAATATTTCTGTTGTTGTACATATCTAAATGTTGTCCAAAAAAAAAAAACAGTATCTGAAATATTTGAGTTTTCTGCTTTTGTCCATATTTTTCAACAAAATAAGGAAAAAAACAAAAAAAAAAGTAACGGAAATATTTGAGTTTTCTGTTTTTGTCCATATTTCGGAACAAAATCACGAAAAAAATAACAAGAAAGTATCTGAAATATTTAGTTTTTTCTTTTTGTCCATATTTCGCAACAAAATAACGAAAAAAACAAAAAAATATGTGAAATATTTGAGTTTTCTTTTTTTGTCCATATTTCACAATAATATAACGAAAAAACACAATGAAGTAACTGAAATAATTCAGTTTTCTGGTTTTGTCCATATTTCGCAACAAAATAACGAAATAAAACAAAAAACTATCTCAAATATTTGAGTTTTCTGTTTTTGTCCATATTTCGAATAAAATAACGAAAAAAAACATAAAAGTACCTCAAATATTTCAGCTTTCAATTTTTGTCCATATTGCGCAACAAAATAACGAAAAAAGAAGTATCTGAAATATTTGAGTTTTCATTTTTTAACCATATTTCGCAAAAAAAAAAATTAACGAAAAAAAACATAACAGTATCTGAAATAATTTGATCTTTCTGTTTTTGATCCATATTTCGCAACAAAATAACCAAAAAAAAGTATCCGAAATATTTGAGTTTTCTGTTTTTGTCCATATTTCTCACGAAAATAACGAAACAAAAAACAAAAAATAATCTGAAATATTTGAGTCTTCGTTTTTTGTCCATATTTCGCAATAATATAACGCAAAAAAAAAAACAAAAAAGTATCTGAAATATTTGAGTTTTCCGTTTTTGTTAATATTTCTCAACTACATATTGAAAAAAACAAGGAGAATCTGAAATATTTGAGTTCTCTGTTTTAGTCCCAATTCCGAAAAAATTAACGAAAAAAAAGGAAAAAGTATCTGAAATATTTGAGTTTTCATTTTTTAACCATATTTCGGAACAAATTAACGAAAAAACACATAAAAGTATCTAAAATATTTGAGTCTTCTGGTTTTGTCCATATTTAGCAACAAACTAACGGAAAAAACAACAAATTATCTAAAAAATATGAGTTTTCTGTTGTTGTCCATATTTCTGTTGTTGTTGTTGTCCATATCTAAATGTTGTCCAAAAAAAAACAAAACAGTATCTGAAATATTTGAGTTTTCTGCTTTTGTCCATATTTCGCAAAAAATTAACGAAAAAAAAACAAAAAAGTATCTGAAATATTTGAGTTTTCTGCTTTTGTCTATATTTCGCAACAAAATTAGGAAAAAAAAACGTAAAAGAATCTGAAATATTTGAGATTTCTGCTTTTCTCCATATTTCGCAACAAAATAACGAAAAAAAACAAAAAACTATATGAAATATTTGAGTTTTCTGTTTTTGTCCATATTTCGCAACAAAATAATGAAAAATAACAGGAAAAAGTATCTGAAATATTTGAGTTTTCATTTTTTAACCATATTTCGCAACAAATTAACGAAAAAAAACCTAAAAGTATCTGAAATATATGAGCTTTCTATTTTTGTCCATATTTCGCAACAAAATAACGAAAAAAAGTACCAGAAATATTTGAGTTTTCTGGTTTTGTCCTTATTTCGCAACAAAATAACGAAAAAAAACGAAAAAGTATCTGAAATATTTGAGTTTTCATTTTTTAACCATATTTCGCAACAAATTAACGAAAAAAAAAACATAAAAGTATCTGAAATATTTGAGCTTTCTGTTTTTGTCCATATTTCGCAACAAAATAATGAAAAAAAACTATCTGAAATATTTGAAGTTTCTGTGTTTGTCCATATTTCGCAACAAAATAATGAAAAAAAGGAAAACGTATCTGAAATATTTTAGTTTTCATTTTTTAATATTTCGCAACAAATTAACAAAAAAAAAACATAAAAGTATATGAAATATTTGAGCTTTCTGTTTTTGTTAATATTTCACAACTACATATCGAAAAAAACAAAGAGAATCTGAAATATTTGAGTTCTCTGTTTTTGTCACCATTCCGAACAAATTAACGAAAAAAAGGAAAAAGTATCTGAAATATTTGAGTTTTCTGGTGTTGTCCATATTTCGCAACAAACTAACGGAAAAACAACAAATTCTCTAAAATATTTGAGTTTTCTGTTGTTGTCAATATTTCTGTTGTTGTACATATCTAAATGTTGTCCAAAAAAAAAAAACAGTATCTGAAATATTTGAGTTTTCTGCTTTTGTCCATATTTTTCAACAAAATAAGGAAAAAAACAAACAAAAAAGTAACGGAAATATTTGAGTTTTCTGTTTTTGTCCATATTTCGGAACAAAATCACGAAAAAATAACAAGAAAGTATCTGAAATATTTTAGTTTTTTCTTTTTGTCCATATTTCGCAACAAAATAACGAAAAAAACAAAAAAATATGTGAAATATTTGAGTTTTCTTTTTTTGTCCATATTTCACAATAATATAACGAAAAAAACACAATGAAGTAACTGAAATAATTCAGTTTTCTGGTTTTGTCCATATTTCGCAACAAAATAACGAAATAAAACAAAAAACTATCTCAAATATTTGAGTTTTCTGTTTTTGTCCATATTTCGAATAAAATAACGAAAAAAAACATAAAAGTACCTCAAATATTTCAGCTTTCAATGTTTGTCCATATTGCGCAACAAAATAACGAAAAAAGAAGTATCTGAAATATTTGAGTTTTCATTTTTTAACCATATTTCGCAACAAATTAACGAAAAAAAACATAACAGTATCTGAAATATTTGATCTTTCTGTTTTTGTCCATATTTCGCAACAAAATAACCAAAAAAAAGTATCCGAAATATTTGAGTTTTCTGTTTTTGTCCATATTTCTCACGAAAATAACGAAACAAAAAACAAAAAATAATCTGAAATATTTGAGTCTTCGTTTTTTGTCCATATTTCGCAATAATATAACGCAAAAAAAAAACAAAAAAGTATCTGAAATATTTGAGTTTTCCGTTTTTGTTAATATTTCTCAACTACATATTGAAAAAAACAAGGAGAATCTGAAATATTTGAGTTCTCTGTTTTAGTCCCAATTCCGAACAAATTAACGAAAAAAAAGGAAAAAGTATCTGAAATATTTGAGTTTTCTGGTGTTGTCCATATTTCGCAACAAACTAACGGAAAAACAACAAATTCTCTAAAATATTTGAGTTTTCTGTTGTTGTCAATATTTCTGTTGTTGTACATATCTAAATGTTGTCAAAAAAAAAAAAAACAGTATCTGAAATATTTGAGTTTTCTGCTTTTGTCCATATTTTTCAACAAAATAAGGAAAAAAACAAAAAAAAAAGTAACGGAAATATTTGAGTTTTCTGTTTTTGTCCATATTTCGGAACAAAATCACGAAAAAATAACAAGAAAGTATCTGAAATATTTTAGTTTTTTCTTTTTGTCCATATTTCGCAACAAAATAACGAAAAAAACAAAAAAATATGTGAAATATTTGAGTTTTCTTTTTTTGTCCATATTTCACAATAATATAACGAAAAAAAACACAATGAAGTAACTGAAATAATTCAGTTTTCTGTTTTTGTCCATATTTCGAATAAAATAACGAAAAAAAACAAAAAACTATCTCAAATATTTGAGTTTTCTGTTTTTGTCCATATTTCGAATAAAATAACGAAAAAAAACATAAAAGTACCTCAAATATTTCAGCTTTCAATTTTTGTCCATATTGCGCAACAAAATAACGAAAAAAGAAGTATCTGAAATATTTGAGTTTTCATTTTTTAACCATATTTCGCAACAAATTAACGAAAAAAAAACATAACAGTATCTGAAATATTTGATCTTTCTGTTTTTGTCCATATTTCGCAACAAAATAACCAAAAAAAAGTATCCGAAATATTTGAGTTTTCTGTTTTTGTCCATATTTCTCACGAAAATAACGAAACAAAAAACAAAAAATAATCTGAAATATTTGAGTCTTCGTTTTTTGTCCATATTTCGCAATAATATAACGCAAAAAAAAAACAAAAAAGTATCTGAAATATTTGAGTTTTCCGTTTTTGTTAATATTTCTCAACTACATATTGAAAAAAACAAGGAGAATCTGAAATATTTGAGTTCTCTGTTTTAGTCCCAATTCCGAACAAATTAACGAAAAAAAAGGAAAAAGTATCTGAAATATTTGAGTTTTCATTTTTTAACCATATTTCGGAACAAATTAACGAAAAAACACATAAAAGTATCTAAAATATTTGAGTCTTCTGGTTTTGTCTATATTTCGCAACAAACTAACGGAAAAAACAACAAATTCTCTAAAATATTTGAGTTTTCTGTTGTTGTCCATATTTCTGTTGTTGTCCATATCTAAATGTTGTCCAAAAAAAAACAAAACAGTATCTGAAATATTTGAGTTTTCTGCTTTTGTCCATATTTCGCAAAAAAATAACGAAAAAAAAACAAAAAAGTATCTGAAATATTTGAGTTTTCTGCTTTTGTCTATATTTCGCAACAAAATTAGGAAAAAAAAAACATAAAAGAATCTGAAATATTTGAGATTTCTGCTTTTCTCCATATTTCGCAACAAAATAACGAAAAAAAACAAAAAACTATATGAAATATTTGAGTTTTCTGTTTTTGTCCATATTTCGCAACAAAATAATGAAAAATAACAGGAAAAAGTATTTGAAATATTTGAGTTTTCATTTTTTAACCGTATTTCGCAACAAATTAACGAAAAAAAAACCTAAAAGTATCTGAAATATATGAGCTTTCTATTTTTGTCCATATTTCGCAACAAAATAACGAAAAAAAGTACCAGAAATATTTGAGTTTTCTGGTTTTGTCCTTATTTCGCAACAAAATAACGAAAAAAAAACGAAAAAGTATATGAAATATTTGAGTTTTCATTTTTTAATATTTCGCAACAAATTAACGAAAAAAAAACATAAAAGTATCTGAAATATTTGAGCTTTCTGTTTTTGTCCATATTTCGCAACAAAATAATGAAAAAAAACTATCTGAAATATTTGAAGTTTCTGTCTTTGTCCATATTTCGCAACAAAATAATGAAAAAAAGGAAAACGTATCTGAAATATTTTAGTTTTCATTTTTTAATATTTCGCAACAAATTAACAAAAAAAAAACATAAAAGTATATGAAATATTTGAGCTTTCTGTTTTTGTTAATATTTCACAACTACATATCGAAAAAAACAAAGAGAATCTGAAATATTTGAGTTCTCTGTTTTTGTCACAATTCCGAACAAATTAACGAAAAAAAGGAAAAAGTATCTGAAATATTTGAGTTTTCTGGTGTTGTCCATATTTCGCAACAAACTAACGGAAAAACAACAAATTCTCTAAAATATTTGAGTTTTCTGTTGTTGTCAATATTTCTGTTGTTGTACATATCTAAATGTTGTCCAAAAAAAAAAAACAGTATCTGAAATATTTGAGTTTTCTGCTTTTGTCCATATTTTTCAACAAAATAAGGAAAAAAACAAAAAAAAAAGTAACGGAAATATTTGAGTTTTCTGTTTTTGTCCATATTTCGGAACAAAATCACGAAAAAATAACAAGAAAGTATCTGAAATATTTTAGTTTTTTCTTTTTGTCCATATTTCGCAACAAAATAACGAAAAAAACAAAAAAATATGTGAAATATTTGAGTTTTCTTTTTTTGTCCATATTTCACAATAATATAACGAAAAAAACACAATGAAGTAACTGAAATAATTCAGTTTTCTGGTTTTGTCCATATTTCGCAACAAAATAACGAAATAAAACAAAAAACTATCTCAAATATTTGAGTTTTCTGTTTTTGTCCATATTTCGAATAAAATAACGAAAAAAAACATAAAAGTACCTCAAATATTTCAGCTTTCAATTTTTAATTTTTGTCCATATTGCGCAACAAAATAACGAAAAAAGAAGTATCTGAAATATTTGAGTTTTTCATTTTTTAACCATATTTCGCAACAAATTAACGAAAAAAAACATAACAGTATCTGAAATATTTGATCTTTCTGTTTTTGTCCATATTTCGCAACAAAATAACCAAAAAAAAGTATCCGAAATATTTGAGTTTTCTGTTTTTGTCCATATTTCTCACGAAAATAACGAAACAAAAAACAAAAAATAATCTGAAATATTTGAGTCTTGGTTTTTTGTCCATATTTCGCAATAATATAACGCAAAAAAAAACAAAAAAGTATCTGAAATATTTGAGTTTTCCGTTTTTGTTAATATTTCTCAACTACATATTGAAAAAAACAAGGAGAATCTGAAATATTTGAGTTCTCTGTTTTAGTCCCAATTCCGAACAAATTAACGAAAAAAAAGGAAAAAGTATCTGAAATATTTGAGTTTTCATTTTTTAACCATATTTCGGAACAAATTAACGAAAAAACACATAAAAGTATCTAAAATATTTTAGTCTTCTGGTTTTGTCCATATTTCGCAACAAACTAACGGAAAAAAACAACAAATTCTCTAAAATATTTGAGTTTTCTGTTGTTGTCCATATTTCTGTTGTTGTCCATATCTAAATGTTGTCCAAAAAAAAACAAAACAGTATCTGAAATATTTGAGTTTTCTGCTTTTGTCCATATTTCGCAACAAAATAACGAAAAAAAAAAAAAAAATTTTCTGAAATATTTGAGTTTTCTGCTTTTGTCTATATTTCGCAACAAAATTAGGAAAAAAAAACATAAAAGAATCTGAAATATTTGAGTTTTCTGCTTTTCTCCATATTTCGCAACAAAATAACGAAAAAAAACAAAAAACTATATGAAATATTTGAGTTTTCTGTTTTTGTCCATATTTCGCAACAAAATAATGAAAAATAACAGGAAAAAGTATCTGAAATATTTGAGTTTTCATTTTTTAACCATATTTCGCAACAAATTAACGAAAAAAAAACCTAAAAGTATCTGAAATATATGAGCTTTCTAGTTTTGTCCATATTTCGCAACAAAATAACGAAAAAAAGTACCAGAAATATTTGAGTTTTCTGGTTTTGTCCTTATTTCGCAACAAAATAACCGAAAAAACAACAAATTCTCTTAAATATTTGAGTTTTCTGTTTTTGTCCATATTTCGCAACTAAATATCGAAAAAACAAAAAGAATCTGAAATAATTGAGTTTTCTGTTTTTCTCTATATTTCGCCACAAAATAACAAAAAAATTACAAGAAAGTATCTGAAATATGTGAGCATTCTGTTTTATTCCATATTTCGCAACAAAATAACGAAAAAAAAACGAAAAAGTATCTGAAATATTTGAGTTTTCATTTTTTAACCATATTTCGCAACAAATTAACGAAAAAAAAACAAAAAGTATCTGAAATATTTGATCTTTCTGTTTTTGTCCATATTTCGCAACAAAATAATGAAAAAAAACTATCTGAAATATTTGAGTTTTCTGGATTTGTCCATATTTCGCAACAAAATAACGGAGAAAGACAACAAATTCTCTGAAATATTTGAGTCTTCAGTTTTTGTCCATATTTCGCAATAATATATCGAAACAAACAACAAAAAAGAATCTGAAATATTTGAGTTTTCTGTTTTTGTCCATATTTCGCAACAAAATAACGAAAAAAAACGAAAAAGTATCTGAAATATTTGAGTTTTAAAAGTATCTGAAATATTTGATCTTTCTGTTTTTGTCCATATTTCGCAACAAAATAATGAAAAAAAACTATCTGAAATATTTGAGGTTTCTGTGTTTGTCCATATTTCGCAACAAAATAATGAAAAAAAAGGAAAAAGTATGTGAAATAATTTAGTTTTCGTTTTTTCATATTTCGCAACAAATTAACAAAAAAAAAACATAAAAGTATCTGAAATATTTCAGCTTTCTGTTTTTGTTAATATTTTGCAACTAAATAACGAAAAAAAAACATAAAAGTATCAGAAATATTTAAGTTTTCTGTTTTTGTCCATATTTCGCAACAAAATAACGAAATAAAACAAAAAACTATCTGAAATATTTGAGTTTTCTGTTTTTGTCCATATTTCGAATAAAATAACAAAAAAAAAAAACTTTAAAGTACCTGAAATATTTCAGCTTTCAATTTTTGTCCATATTGCGCAACAAAATAACGAAAAAAGAAGTATCTGAAATATTTGAGTTTTCATTTTTTAACCATATTTCGCAACAAATTAACGAAAAAAAACATAACAGTATCTGAAATATTTGAGTTTTCTGTTTTTGTCCATATTTCGCACCAAAATAACGAAAAAATAACGAAAAAGTATCTGAAATATTTGAGTTTTCATTTTTTGTCCGTATTTCGCAACAAAATAACGAAAAAAAAAACAAAAAACTATCTGAAATATTTGAGTTTTCTGTTTTTGTCCATATTTAGCAACAAAATAACGAAAAAAAACATAAAAGTATTTGCTATATTTGAGCATTTTGTTTTTATCCATATTTCGCAACAAAATAACGAAAAAAAATTCTCTGAAATATTTTAGTTTTCTGGATTTGTCCATATTTCGCAACAAAATAACGGAGAAAGACAACAAATTCTCTGAAATATTTGAGTTTTCTGTTTTTGTCCATATTTCCCAACAAAATAACAAAAAAATTACAAGAAAGTATCTGAAATATGTGAGCATTCTGTTTTATTCCATATTTCGGAACAAAATAACGGGAAAAAGCAACAAATTCTCTGAAATATTTGAAATTTTATTTTTCTGTCCATATTTCGCAACAAAATAACGAAAAAAAGTATCAGAAATATTTGAGTTTTCTAGTTTTGTCCGTATTTCGCAACAAAATAACGGAAAAAAAGGAATAAGTATCTGAAATATTGTAGTTTTCATTTTATAACCATATTTCGCAACAAATTAACGAAGAAAAACATAAAAGTATATGAAATATTTGAGCTTTCTGTTTTTTGTCCATATTTCGAAACAAAATAACGAAAAAAAAAAGTATCTGAAATATTTTAGTTTTCTGGTTTTGTCTATATTTCGCAACAAAATAACGGAAAAAAACAACAAATTATCTGAAATAGTTGAGTTTTCTGTTTTTGTCCATATTTCGCAACTAAATATCGAAAAAACAAAAAGAATGTGATATATTTGAGTTTTCTGTTTTTCTCCATAATTCGCCACAAAATAACAAAAAAATAACAAGAAAGTATCTGAAATATTTGAGCATTCTGTTTTATTCCATATTTCGCAACAAAATAACGCAAAAAAAAGTATTTGAAATATTTGAGTTTTCTGGATTTGTCCATATTTCGTAACAAAACGGAAAAAAACAACAAATTCTCTGAAATATTTGAGTTTTCTTTTTTTGTCCATATTTCGCAACTAAATATCGAAAAAAAGAAAAAGAATCTAAAATATTTGAGTTTTCTGTTATTGTCCATATTTCGCAAAAAAATTACGAAAACAAACAGGAAAAAGTATCTGTAATATTTGAGTTTTCATTTTTTAACCATATTTCGCAACAAATTAACAAAAGAACCTAAATGTAACTGAAATATTTGTGCTTTCTGTTTTTGTCCATATTTCGCAACAAAATGACGAAAAAAAAGTATCAGAAATATTTGAGTTTTCGGGTTTTGTCCATTTTTCGCAACAAAATAACGGAAAAAAAGGAATAAGTATCTGAAATATTTGAGTTTTCATTTTTTTAACCATATTTCGCAACAAATTAACGAAAAAAAACATAAAAGTATATGAAATATTTGAGCTTTCTGTTTTTTGTCCATATTTCGCAACAAAATAACGAAAAAAAAGTATCCGAAATATTTCAGTTTTTTGGTTTTGTCCATATTTCGCAACAAAATAACGGAAAAAACAAGATATTCTCTGAAATATTTGAGTTTTCTGTTTTTGTCCATATTTCACAATAACATAACGAAAAAAAACAAAAAAGTAACTGAAATATTTGAGTTTTCTGTTTTTGTTAATATTTCGCAACTATATATCGAAAAAAAAAGAGAATCAGAAATATTTGAGTTCTCTGTTTTTGTCCCTATTCCGAACAAAATAACGAAAAAAAAACATAAAAGTCCCTGAAATATTTCAGCTTTCAATTTTTGTCAATATTTCGCGACAAAATAACGAAAAAAAAAGTATCTGAAATATTTGAGTTTTCTGGATTTGTCAATATTTAGCAACAAAATAACGGAAAAAAACAACAAATTCTCTGAAATATTTGAGTTTTCTGTTTTTGTCCATATTTCGCAACAAAATAATGAAAAAAAACAGGAAAAAGTATATGAAATATTTGAGTTTTCATTTTTTAACCATATTTCGCAACAAATTAACAAAAAAAAACCTAAAAATATCTGAAATATTTGTGCTCTCTGTTTTTGTCCATATTTCGCAACAAAATAACGAAAAAAAAAGTATCCGAAATATTTGAGTTTTTTGGTTTTGTCCATATTTCGTAACAAAATAACGGAAAAAACAAGAAATTCTATGAAATATTTGAGTTTTATGTTTTTGTCCATATTTCGCAATAATATAACGAAAAAAAAACAAAGAAATATTTGAGTTTTCTGGTTTTGTTAATATTTCGCAACTACATATCGAAAGAAAAAAATCTGAAATATTTGAGTTCTCTGTTTTAGTCCCTATTCCGAACTAAATAACGAAAAAAAAACATAAAAGTACCTGAAATATTTCAGCTTACAATTTGTGTCCATATTTCGCAACAAAATAACGAAAAAAAAAGTTTCTGAAATATTTGAGTTTTCTGGTTTTGTCCATATTTCGCAACAAAATAACGGAAAAAAACAACAAATTCTCTGAAATATTTGAGTTTTCTGATTTTGTCCATATTTTGCAACTAAATATCGAAAAAACAAAAAGAATCTGAAATATTTTAGTTTTCTGCTTTTCTCCATAATTCGCCACAAAATAACAAAAAAATAACAAGAAAGTATCTGAAATATTTGAGCATTCTGTTTTCGTCCATATTTCGCAACAAAATAACGAAAAAAAGTATCTGAAATATTTGAGTTTTCTGGTTTTGTCCATATTTCGCAACAAAATAACGGAAAAAAAACAACAAATTCTCTGAAATATTTGAGTTTTCTGTTTTTGTCCATATTTCGCAACAAAATAACGAAAAAAAAGTATCTGAAATATTTGAGTTTTCTGGATTTGTCAATATTTCGCAACAAAATAACGGAAAAAAACAACAAATTCTCTGAAATATTTGAGTTTTCTGTTTTTGTCCATATTTGCCAACAAAATGACGAAAAAACAACAAAATATCTGAAATATTTGAGTTTTCTTTTTTTGTCCATATTTAGCAACAAAATAACGAAAAAAAAGTATCAGAAATATTTGAGTTTTCTGGTTTTGTCCATATTTCGCAACAAAATAACGGAAAAAACAACAAATTCTCTGAAATATTTGACTTTTCTGTTTTGTCCATATTTCTCAAGAAAATAACGAAACAAAAAACAAAAAAAATCTGAAATATTTGAGTCTTCGTTTTTGTCGATATTTCGCAATAATATAACGCAAAAAAAACAACAAATTTTTTGAAATATTTGAGTTTTCTGTTTTTGTCCATATTTCGCAACAAAATAACGAAAAAAAGTGGAAAAAGTATCTGAAATATTTGAGTTTTCATTTTTTAACCATATTTCGCAACAAATTAACGAAAAAAAACATAAAAGTATCTCAAATATTTTAGCTTTCTGTTTTTGTCCATATTTCGCAACAAAATAACGAAAAAAAAGTACTTTTTTGTTTCCAGATCATTATTTATTTTATGAACGATTCTATGAATTTGTTCTAATGTACCATGTTGCTGTTGAAAGCCAAATTGATGACCAGGTATGATTTTATTCTCTAATAACACAGGGATTAATCTTTTTATGAGCAATTTTTCGAAAACTTTCGATAGAACTGGAAGGAGGCTTATAGGTCTGTATGATGACGCAACATTTAGATCTTTACCGGGTTTTGGAATCATAACAATTTGCGCTATTTTCCATTCCTTAGGAAAATACGAGGATCTTAGAATGGCATTAAAAACGTAAGTAATATATTTAACTGCTTTAATTGATAACTCTTTAAGCATTTTATTGTCAATTTTATCAAAACCTGGAGCTTTTTTACAGTTGGCGCATTTAATAATTGAGTGAACTTCTTTTATAGTGAATGATTTTATTGGAAAACTCATTTGGAAAGGAGTGGAAAGGAATTCAATAATTTCATTATTTACTTGATCGGATACTTCTGAAGGATATGGGGTGAACGTATCTTTTAGATGATTTCTGCTTTTGTCCATATTTCGCAAAAAAATAACGAAAAAAAAACAAAAAAGTATCTGAAATATTTGAGTTTTCTGCTTTTGTCTATATTTCGCAACAAAATTAGGAAAAAAAAACATAAAAGAATCTGAAATATTTGAGATTTCTGCTTTTCTCCATATTTCGCAACAAAATAACGAAAAAAAACAAAAAACTATATGAAATATTTGAGTTTTCTGTTTTTGTCCATATTTCGCAACAAAATAATGAAAAATAACAGGAAAAAGTATCTGAAATATTTGAGTTTTCATTTTTTAACCATATTTCGCAACAAATTAACGAAAAAAAAACCTAAAAGTATCTGAAATATATGAGCTTTCTATTTTTGTCCATATTTCGCAACAAAATAACGAAAAAAAGTACCAGAAATATTTGAGTTTTCTGGTTTTGTCCTTATTTCGCAACAAAATAACCGAAAAAACAACAAATTCTCTTAAATATTTGAGTTTTCTGTTTTTGTCCATATTTCGCAACTAAATATCGAAAAAACAAAAAAAATCTGCAATAATTGAGTTTTCTGTTTTTCTCTATATTTCGCCACAAAATAACAAAAAAATTACAAGAAAGTATCTGAAATATGTGAGCATTCTGTTTTATTCCATATTTCGCAACAAAATAACGAAAAAAAACGAAAAAGTATCTGAAATATTTGAGTTTTCATTTTTTAACCATATTTCGCAACAAATTAACGAAAAAAAAAACAAAAAGTATCTGAAATATTTGATCTTTCTGTTTTTGTCCATATTTCGCAACAAAATAATGAAAAAAAACTATCTGAAATATTTGAGTTTTCTGGATTTGTCCATATTTCGCAACAAAATAACGGAGAAAGACAACAAATTCTCTGAAATTTTTGAGTCTTCATTTTTTGTCCATATTTCGCAATAATATAACGAAACAAACAACAAAAAAGAATCTGAAATATTTGAGTTTTCTGTTTTTGTCCATATTTCGCAACAAAATAACGAAAAAAAACGAAAAAGTATCTGAAATATTTGAGTTTTAAAAGTATCTGAAATATTTGATCTTTCTGTTTTTGTCCATATTTCGCAACAAAATAATGAAAAAAAACTATCTGAAATATTTGAGGTTTCTGTGTTTGTCCATATTTCGCAACAAAATAATGAAAAAAAAGGAAAAAGTATGTGAAATAATTTAGTTTTCGTTTTTTCATATTTCGCAACAAATTAACAAAAAAAAAACATAAAAGTATCTGAAATATTTCAGCTTTCTGTTTTTGTTAATATTTTGCAACTAAATAACGAAAAAAAAACATAAAAGTATCAGAAATATTTAAGTTTTCTGTTTTTGTCCATATTTCGCAACAAAATAACGAAATAAAACAAAAAACTATCTGAAATATTTGAGTTTTCTGTTTTTGTCCATATTTCGAATAAAATAACGAAAAAAAAACTTTAAAGTACCTGAAATATTTCAGCTTTCAATTTTTGTCCATATTGCGCAACAAAATAACGAAAAAAGAAGTATCTGAAATATTTGAGTTTTCATTTTCTAACCATATTTCGCAACAAATTAACGAAAAAAAACATAACAGTATCTGAAATATTTGAGTTTTCTGTTTTTGTCCATATTTCGCACCAAAATAACGAAAAAATAACAAAAAAGTATCTGAAATATTTGAGTTTTCATTTTTTGTCCGTATTTCGCAACAAAATAACGAAAAAATAACAAAAAAGTATCTGAAATATTTGAGTTTTCTGTTTTTGTCCATATTTAGCAACAAAATAACGAAAAAAAACATAAAAGTATTTGCTATATTTGAGCATTTTGTTTTTATCCATATTTCGCAACAAAATAACGAAAAAAAATTCTCTGAAATATTTTAGTTTTCTGGATTTGTCCATATTTCGCAACAAAATAACGGAGAAAGACAACAAATTCTCTGAAATATTTGAGTTTTCTGTTTTTGTCCATATTTCCCAACAAAATAACAAAAAAATTACAAGAAAGTATCTGAAATATGTGAGCATTCTGTTTTATTCCATATTTCGGAACAAAATAACGGGAAAAAGCAACAAATTCTCTGAAATATTTGAAATTTTATTTTTTTGTCCATATTTCGCAACAAAATAACGAAAAAAAGTATCAGAAATATTTGAGTTTTCTAGTTTTGTCCGTATTTCGCAACAAAATAACGGAAAAAAAGGAATAAGTATCTGAAATATTGTAGTTTTCATTTTTTAACCATATTTCGCAACAAATTAACGAAGAAAAACATAAAAGTATATGAAATATTTGAGCTTTCTGTTTTTTGTCCATATTTCGAAACAAAATAACGAAAAAAAAAAGTATCTGAAATATTTGAGTTTTCTGGTTTTGTCTATATTTCGCAACAAAATAACGGAAAAAAACAACAAATTATCTGAAATAGTTGAGTTTTCTGTTTTTGTCCATATTTCGCAACTAAATATCGAAAAAACAAAAAGAATGTGATATATTTGAGTTTTCTGTTTTTCTCCATAATTCGCCACAAAATAACAAAAAAATAACAAGAAAGTATCTGAAATATTTGAGCATTCTGTTTTATTCCATATTTCGCAACAAAATAACGCAAAAAAAAGTATTTGAAATATTTGAGTTTTCTGGATTTGTCCATATTTCGTAACAAAACGGAAAAAAACAACAAATTCTCTGAAATATTTGAGTTTTCTTTTTTTGTCCATATTTCGCAACTAAATATCGAAAAAAAGAAAAAGAATCTAAAATATTTGAGTTTTCTGTTATTGTCCATATTTCGCAAAAAAATTACGAAAACAAACAGGAAAAAGTATCTGTAATATTTGAGTTTTCATTTTTTAACCATATTTCGCAACAAATTAACAAAAGAACCTAAATGTAACTGAAATATTTGTGCTTTCTGTTTTTGTCCATATTTCGCAACAAAATGACGAAAAAAAAGTATCAGAAATATTTCAGTTTTCGGGTTTTGTCCATTTTTCGCAACAAAATAACGGAAAAAAAGGAATAAGTATCTGAAATATTTGAGTTTTCATTTTTTTAACCATATTTCGCAACAAATTAACGAAAAAAAACATAAAAGTATATGAAATATTTGAGCTTTCTGTTTTTTGTCCATATTTCGCAACAAAATAACGAAAAAAAAGTATCCGAAATATTTGAGTTTTTTGGTTTTGTCCATATTTCGCAACAAAATAACGGAAAAAACAAGAAATTCTCTGAAATATTTGAGTTTTCTGTTTTTGTCCATATTTCACAATAACATAACGAAAAAAAACAAAAAAGTAACTGAAATATTTGAGTTTTCTGTTTTTGTTAATATTTCGCAACTATATATCGAAAAAAAAAGAGAATCAGAAATATTTGAGTTCTCTGTTTTTGTCCCTATTCCGAACAAAATAACGAAAAAAAAACATAAAAGTCCCTGAAATATTTCAGCTTTCAATTTTTGTCAATATTTCGCGACAAAATAACGAAAAAAAAAGTATCTGAAATATTTGAGTTTTCTGGATTTGTCAATATTTAGCAACAAAATAACGGAAAAAAACAACAAATTCTCTGAAATATTTGAGTTTTCTGTTTTTGTCCATATTTCGCAACAAAATAATGAAAAAAAACAGGAAAAAGTATATGAAATATTTGAGTTTTCATTTTTTAACCATATTTCGCAACAAATTAACAAAAAAAAACCTAAAAATATCTGAAATATTTGTGCTCTCTGTTTTTGTCCATATTTCGCAACAAAATAACGAAAAAAAAAGTATCCGAAATATTTGAGTTTTTTGGTTTTGTCCATATTTCGTAACAAAATAACGGAAAAAACAAGAAATTCTATGAAATATTTGAGTTTTATGTTTTTGTCCATATTTCGCAATAATATAACGAAAAAAAAACAAAGAAATATTTGAGTTTTCTGGTTTTGTTAATATTTCGCAACTACATATCGAAAGAAAAAAATCTGAAATATTTGAGTTCTCTGTTTTAGTCCCTATTCCGAACTAAATAACGAAAAAAAAACATAAAAGTACCTGAAATATTTCAGCTTACAATTTGTGTCCATATTTCGCAACAAAATAACGAAAAAAAAAGTTTCTGAAATATTTGAGTTTTCTGGTTTTGTCCATATTTCGCAACAAAATAACGGAAAAAAACAACAAATTCTCTGAAATATTTGAGTTTTCTGTTTTTGTCCATATTTCGCAACTAAATATCGAAAAAACAAAAAGAATCTGAATTATTTTAGTTTTCTGCTTTTCTCCATAATTCGCCACAAAATAACAAAAAAATAACAAGAAAGTATCTGAAATATTTGAGCATTCTGTTTTCGTCCATATTTCGCAACAAAATAACGAAAAAAAGTATCTGAAATATTTGAGTTTTCTGGTTTTGTCCATATTTCGCAACAAAATAACGGAAAAAAACAACAAATTCTCTGAAATATTTGAGTTTTCTGTTTTTGTCCATATTTCGCAACAAAATAACGAAAAAAAAGTATCTGAAATATTTGAGTTTTCTGGATTTGTCAATATTTCGCAACAAAATAACGGAAAAAAACAACAAATTCTCTGAAATATTTGAGTTTTCTGTTTTTGTCCATATTTGCCAACAAAATGACGAAAAAACAACAAAATATCTGAAATATTTGAGTTTTCTTTTTTTGTCCATATTTAGCAACAAAATAACGAAAAAAAAGTATCAGAAATATTTGAGTTTTCTGGTTTTGTCCATATTTCGCAACAAAATAACGGAAAAAACAACAAATTCTCTGAAATATTTGACTTTTCTGTTTTGTCCATATTTCTCAAGAAAATAACGAAACAAAAAACAAAAAAAATCTGAAATATTTGAGTCTTCGTTTTTGTCGATATTTCGCAATAATATAACGCAAAAAAAACAACAAATTTTTTGAAATATTTGAGTTTTCTGTTTTTGTCCATATTTCGCAACAAAATAACGAAAAAAAGTGGAAAAAGTATCTGAAATATTTGAGTTTTCATTTTTTAACCATATTTCGCAACAAATTAACGAAAAAAACATAAAAGTATCTCAAATATTTGAGCTTTCTGTTTTTGTCCATATTTCGCAACAAAATAACGAAAAAAAAGTACTTTTTTGTTTCCAGATCATTATTTATTTTATGAACGATTCTATGAATTTGTTCTAATGTACCATGTTGCTGTTGAAAGCCAAATTGATGACCAGGTATGATTTTATTCTCTAATAACACAGGGCTTAATCTTTTTATGAGCAATTTTTCGAAAACTTTCGATAGAACTGGAAGGAGGCTTATAGGTCTGTATGATGACGCAACATTTAGATCTTTACCGGGTTTTGGAATCATAACAATATGCGCTATTTTCCATTCCTTAGGAAAATACGAGGATCTTAGAATGGCATTAAAAACGTAAGTAATATATTTAACTGCTTTAATTGATAACTCTTTAAGCATTTTATTGTCAATTTTATCAAAACCTGGAGCTTTTTTACAGTTGGCGCATTTAATAATTGAGTGAACTTCTTTTATAGTGAATGATTTTATTGGAAAACTCATTTGGAAAGGAGTGGAAAGGAATTCAATAATTTCATTATTTACTTGATCGGATACTTCTGAAGGATATGGGGTGAACGTATCTTTTAGATGAGCTGCGAAGGCTTCCGCTTTTTCAGAATCACTTTTTGCCCATTTTCCATTTTTCATTTTTATTGGTGGTATATGTGTTTGTGGTTGTTTTAACTTTCTGGTTGCCTTCCACAGAGAAAAATTCTTTGTTTCAGATGGAGATAAGTTCCGAAGATAGTTTTGCACAGATTCGTTTTTTAATTTGTTAAGAAGTGATTTTAACCCTTTGACTGCCTTGTTAAATTTTGCTTTGTCCACAGGAGCCCTAGTTTGCTGCCAAATTTTCCGAAGTTTTCGTTTCTCTTCTATCTTTCCCTTGAATGTTGCTGGCAATATCGTATGTGTCTTGTTCATTGTTTGGTGTGGTGTTGCTTCTTTAGTTGCCTCTATTAGTACATAGTTGAACTTGTTTACTGCGCCCGAAATTTGATCAGAAGATTTCAGTGGGATGTTAAGTGATAAATTGTTGTCTACAATGTTTCTAAATTCTTGCCAGTTAGTATTTTTAGAGTGAAGCCGAGTATCTTTGTTTTTTAATAGTATTTTAGTAGTTATTGTTATAATAACTGGAGAATGGTCCGATGACAACTCTAGGCACGATTCGACTACGGTGTTATTTACTGGGATTCCTTTTGTGATACTGAAATCTATTAAATCCGGTTTTTTTCTTAAATCCGTGGGCCAATAGGTAGGTTGTCCAGATGATATACTACTGAGCCCACATTTTTCCATTGCTAATTTCAGTTGTCTACCTTTTTGCGTTGTGATTCTGGATCCCCAATGCGTGTGCTTAGCATTGTAGTCACCACCAGCTAAGAACCTATTTCCAAGCGTTTTGAAATAATCAATAAATTGAGTTTTGTTGATGTTGTGTTTTGGTGGGCAATATAAGGACGAAATCGTTAGTTGACCATTCCAGTCTTCGATACATACACTCGTTGCTTGGAGATGATCTTTTTCATATTTTGGAAACTCATAGTGTTTGATTGAGTTTTTGATGATTATGGCTGTTCCACCGCGAGCTGTACCGTCCGGGTGATTTGTATGATAGATATTGTAATTATTGATTTTTAAAAAATTTTTATTTGTAAAGTGTGTTTCTGATATTAGTAGTATGTCTATTTTATGTTGAATTAAAAATGTTTTTACCTCATGAGCATGTTGTGACAAGCCATTAGCGTTCCAATGAGCAACTTTAAGTATTTGTAACATTAATTATTATTTTTGGTGACAAGAGAAGTGAGCAAATGTATCATTGTGCCCATTTGTTGCATCAGATTTTTCATCATATCTTTTAGTTCAGATATGTCATTTGGTTGCTGAGGTTGCGGAATGTTGGCTTCAGTAGTTGTTGTTGGTTGCTGGTTATTGTTTAGGACACTTGCATATGAGACGTTAGGTCGAACGATTTGAGTGGTGTAAGTGTTTTCTTTGGTTATGTTTAACGGAGCTTGATTTAGCGTCTTGCGACGTAGAGAAGGAAATGCCTTATCTTGCAGATTTTTGTATACACTACAACCTTTATAGTTAGCTGGGTGATTTTGAAGACAAAGGACACACTTAACCTCATTATCCTTGGTTTTCCTTTGGCATTCCGTAGTATATTGATCTCCAGCACATTTGACGCATCTAGGTTTTCTAAAACAGAATTTACTTGTATGACCATACCGTTGGCAGGATGTACATTGAGGTATTTCACGTTTTTGATGAGGTGTTTCAAATGAAACGATAGTGTTTAACAGTTTCTTAATGTTATAAATTTCTTTAATGTTCTCTTGAGGAGAAAAGTCTACGTAGAAAAGCGGTAGAGGTATTTTGGATGAGCGCTGCTTTATATTGAAAACATTACACACTTTATATCCTAGGTTTTCAATCTCAGTTTTAATTAAGTCCTGACTTATGGAGGGGTGTAAACCACGAAGAACAACTTTAAAGCTTTTTTCGGATTTCATCTTATACGTATGAAATTCCTGGTTTTTTTCTGTTAGAGCATTAACAATTGATTTATAAGTTTCAGGATCTTTAGCTTGAATTTTCACTTCTTCACTGTTTATCAACTTTACGTTATGTTTTTCTGCAGCAAAAGTTTTGAGCATTTCATTTAAAGGATTTATGTTTTGAACACCAGCAACAATATTGGAAGTTTTAATATTAACACTGCTTTCTTCTACTGGTTGATCGTTTGATAGCAAGCTAAATTTATTTTGTGAGGACGTTGGAGCAGCTAGCCAGTCAGATACTTTCTGTTGTTTCTTTTGCGGATTTTTTATAGGACTGCTTCGTTTTCTTTTATTTTTAACTGTGGTGAAATCATTTTGGTTATTATGTTCATTTACAGCATCTACATTATTTGGTGGGTGAATAGTTTGTTCACCATTTACTGAATTAGTTCTGGCTAAAAACTGTTTTAATTGATTTTTTAGATCCAAATTTTCATCTGTTAGATATTTGATTTTGTTTTTAAGATCTTTATTTAATGTTATTTCCATACTATTTGGATCACTTATATTATTTGGTGATGATGGTGGAGTACGTAACATATTTTAGACACATATTATGTACGTAATGAAGCGTAATTGAAGTAGAATGATTACTACTTACGAAAAATAGATGAGCGGCAATTCTGTTTTAGAGCAAATGATGATGGTGGCAAATCTAAAGCGGCTACGACAACTTTAAGAGAAGGCGGCAAATCTTAAAACGGCGACAGCTGCACTAAGAGATGGCGACAAATCTTAAGCGGCAGCACTGTTATTTGAAAGCAAATGTCACTCAAAAGATAAATATTCGGCACAACCGCGTGGAATTGTTTGGAACTTCGCAAACAATTAAATCAATTGTAAAGGAAAAATAAAACCAAAAACATTTATTTTACTGTAAAATAAAATTAAAAATATTTTTTTTTTTTTCTTTTTTTTTTTAGCGGATTTAAACCATACGGTGTGAACTCTACGAAATATAAATTGATTATGACGATAATATAACGAAAAAAAACAAAAAAATAACTGAAATATTTGAGTTTTCTGTTTTTGTTAATATTTCGCAACTACATATCGAAAAAAAGAGAATCTGAAATATTTGAGTTCTCTGTTTTTGTCCCTATTCCGAACAAAATAACGAAAAAAAGTATCCGCAATATTTGAGTTTTCTGGTTTTGTCCATATTTCGCAACAAAATAACGGAAAAAACAAGAAATTCTCTGAAATATTTGAGTTTTCTTTTTTTGTCCATATTTCACAATAATATAACGAAAAAAAACAAAAAAATAACTGAAATATTTGAGTTTTCTGGTTTTGTTAATATTTCGCAACTACATATCGAAAGAAAAAAAATCTGAAATATTTGAGTTCTCTGTTTTTGTCCCTATTCCGAACAAAATAACGAAAAAAAAAACATAAAAGTACCTGAAATATTTCAGCTTTCAATTTTTGTCCATATTTCGCAACAAAATAACGAAAAAAAAAGTTTCTGAAATATTTGAGTTTTCTGGTTTTGTCCATATTTCGCAACAAAATAACGGAAAAACACAACAAATTGTCTGAAATATTTGAGTTTTCTGTTTTTCTCCATATTTCGCAACTAAATATCGAAAAAACAAAAAGAATCTGAAATATTTTAGTTTTCTGTTTTTCTCCATAATTCGCCACAAAATAACAAAAAAATAACAAGAAAGTATCTGAAATATTTGAGTATTCTGTTTTCGTCCATATTTCGCAACAAAATAACAAAAAAAAGTATCTGAAATATTTGAGTTTTCTGGTTTTGTCCATATTTCGCAACAAAATAACGGAAAAAAACAACAAATTCTCTGAAATATTTTAGTTTTCTGTTTTGTCCATATTTCGCAACAAAATAACGAAAAAAAAGTATCTGAAATATTTGAGTTTTCTGGATTTGTCAATATTTCGCAACAAAATAACGGAAAAAAACAACAAATTCTCTGAAATATTTTAATTTTCTGTTTTTGTCCATATTTCGCAACAAAATAATGATAAAAAACAGGAAAAAGTATCTGAAATATTTGATTTTTCATTTTTTAACCATATTTCGCAACAAATTAACGAAAAAAAACCTAAAAATATCTGAAATATATGAGCTTTCTGTTTTTGTCCATATTGCGCAACAAAATAACGAAAAAAAAGGTATCTGAAATATTTGAGTTTTCTGGATTTGTCCATATTTCGCAACAAAATAACAGAAAAAAAAAACAAATTCTCTAAAATATTCGAGTTTTCTGTTTTTGTCTATATTTCCCAACAAAATGACGAAAAAACAACAAAATATCTGAAATATTTGAGTTTTCTTTTTTTGTCCATATTTCGCAACTAAATATCGAAAAAAACAAAAACAATCTAAAATATTGAGTTTTCTGTTAGTCTCCATATTTCGCAACAAAAATACGAAAAAAAACAGGAAAAAGTATCTGAAGTATTTGAGTTTTCATTTTTTAACCATATTTCGCAACAAATTAACAAACAAAAACCTAAAAGTATCTGAAATATTTGTGCTCTCTGTTTTTTTATACATATTTCGCAACAAAATAACGAAAAAAATTATCAGAAATATTTGAGTTTTCTGGTTTTGTCCATATTTCGCAACAAAATAACGGAAAAAACAACAAATTCTCTGAAATTTTTGAGTTTTCTGTTTTTGTCCATATTTCGCAACTAAATATCGAAAAAACAAAAAGAATCTGAAATATTTGAGTTTTCTGTTTTCCTCATAATTCGCCACAAAATAACAAAAAAATTACAAGAAAGTATCTGAAATATTTGAGCATTCTGTTTTTGTCCATATTGCGCAACAAAATAACGAAAAAAAAAGTATCAGAAATATTTGAGTTTTCTGGTTTTGTCCATATTTCGCAACAAAATAACGGAAAAAACAACAAATTCTCTGAAATATTTGAGTTTTCTGTTTTTGTCCATATTACTCAAGAAAATAACGAAACAAAAAACAAAAAAAATGTGAAATATTTGAGTCTTCGTTTTTGTCGATATTTCGCAATAATATAACGCAAAAAAAACAACAAATTTTTTGAAATATTTGAGTTTTCTGTTTTTGTCAATATTTCGCAACAAAATAACGAAAAAAAAATGGAAAAAGTATCTGAAATATTTGAGTTTTCATTTTTTAACCATATTTCGCAACAAATTAACGAAAAAAAACATAAAAGTATCTCAAATATTTGAGCTTTCTGTTTTTGTCCATATTTCGCAACAAAATAACGAAATAAAAGTATCAGAAATATTTGAGTTTTCTGGTTTTGTCAATATTTAGCAACAAAATAACGGAAAAAACAACAAATTCTCTAAAATATTTGAGTTTTCTGTTTTTGTCCATATTTCTCACGATAATATAACGAAAAAAAACAAACAAATAACTGAAATATTTGGGTTTTCTGTTTTTGTTAATATTTCGCAACTACATATCGAAAAAAAAGAGAATCTGAAATATTTGAGTTTTTTGTTTTTGTCCCTATGCCGAACAAAATAACGAAAAAAAAGTATCCGAAATATTTGAGTTTTCTGGATTTGTCCATATTTCGCAACAAAATAACGGAAAAAAACAAGAAATTATCTGAAATATTTGAGTTTTCTTTTTTTGTCCATATTTCACAATAATATAACGAAAAAAAAACAAAAAAATAACTGAAATATTTGAGTTTTCTGTTTTTGTTAATATTTCACAACTACATATCGAAAAAAAGAGAATCTGAAATATTTGAGTTCTCTGTTTTTGTCCCTATTCCGAACAAAATAACGAAAAAAAAACATAAAAGTACCTGAAATATTTCAGCTTTCAATTTATGTCCATATTTCGCAACAAAATAACGAAAAAAAAAAGTATCTGAAATATTTGAGTTTTCTGGTTTTGTCCATATTTCGCAACAAAATAACGGAAAAAAACAACAAATTCTCTGAAATATTTGAGTTTTCTGTTTTTGTCCATATTTCGCAACTAAATATCGAAAAAACAAAAAGAATCTGAAATATTTGAGTTTTCTGTTTTTCTCCATAATTCGCCACAAAATAACAACAAAATAACAAGAAAGTATCTGAAATATTTGAGCATTCTGTTTTCGTCCATATTTCGCAACAAAATAACGAAAAAAAAGTATCTGAAATATTTGAGTTTTCTGGTTTTGTCCATATTTCGCAACAAAATAACGGAAAAAAACAACAAATTCTCTGAAATATTTTAGTTTTCTGTTTTTGTCCATATTTCGCAACAAAATAACGAAAAAAAAGTATCTGAAATATTTGAGTTTTCTGGATTTGTCAATATTTCGCAACAAAATAACGGAAAAAAACAACAAATTCTCTGAAATATTTTAATTTTCTGTTTTTGTCCATATTTCGCAACAAAATAATGAAAAAAAACAGGAAAAAGTATCTGAAATATTTGAGTTTTCATTTTTTAACCATATTTCGCAACAAATCAACGAAAAAAACCTAAAAATATCTGAAATATATGAGCTTTCTGTTTTTTTATACATATTTCGCAACAAAATAACGAAAAAAATAATCAGAAATATTTGAGTTTTCTGGTTTTGTCCATATTTCGCAACAAAATAACGGAAAAAACAACAAATTCTCTGAAATATTTGAGTTTTCTGTTTTTGTCCATATTTCGAAACTAAATATCGAAAAAACAAAAAGAATCTGAAATATTTGAGTTTTCTGTTTTCCTCCTAATTCGCCACAAAATAACAACAAAATAACAAGAACGTATCTGAAATATTTGAGCATTCTGTTTTCGTCCATATTTCGCAACAAAATAACGAAAAAAAAGTATCTGAAATATTTGAGTTTTCTGGTTTTGTCCATATTTCGCAACAAAATAACGGAAAAAAACAACAAATTCTCTGAAATATTTTAGTTTTCTTTTTTTGTCCATATTTCGCAACAAAATAACGAAAAAAAAGTATCTGAAATATTTGAGTTTTCTGGTTTTGTCCATATTTCGCAACAAAATAACGGAAAAAAACAACAAATTCTCTGAAATATTTTAGTTTTCTGTTTTTGTCCATATTTCGCAACAAAATAACGAAAAAAAAGTATCTGAAATATTTGAGTTTTCTGGTTTTGTCCATATTTCGCAACAAAATAACGGAAAAAAACAACAAATTCTCTGAAATATTTGAGCATTCTGTTTTTGTCCATATTGCGCAACAAAATAACGAAAAAAAAGGTATCTGAAATATTTGAGTTTTCTGGATTTGTCCATATTTCGCAACAAAATAACGGAAAAAACAACAAATTCTCTGAAATATTTGAGTTTTCTGTTTTTGTCCATATTTCTCAAGAAAATAACGAAACAAAAAACAAAAAAAATCTGAAATATTTGAGTCTTCGTTTTTGTCGATATTTCGCAATAATATAACGCAAAAAAAACAACAAATTTTTTGAAATATTTGAGTTTTCTGTTTTTGTCAATATTTCGCAACAAAATAACGAAAAAAAAATGGAAAAAGTATCTGAAATATTTGAGTTTTCATTTTTTAACCATATTTCGCAACAAATTAACGAAAAAAAACATAAAAGTATCTCAAATATTTGAGCTTTCTGTTTTTGTCCATATTTCGCAACAAAATAACGGAAAAAACAACAAATTCTCTGAAATATTTGAGTTTTCTGTTTTTGTCCATATTTCGAAACTAAATATCGAAAAAACAAAAAGAATCTGAAATATTTGAGTTTTCTGTTTTCCTCCTAATTCGCCACAAAATAACAAAAAAAATTACAAGAAAGTATCTGAAATATTTGAGCATTCTGTTTTTGTCCATATTGCGCAACAAAATAACGAAAAAAAAGGTATCTGAAATATTTGAGTTTTCTGGATTTGTCCATATTTCGCAACAAAATAACAGAAAAAAAAACAAATTCTCTGAAATATTTGAGTTTTCTGTTTTTGTCCATATTTCCCAACAAAATGACGAAAAAACAACAAAATATCTGAAATATTTGAGTTTTCTTTTTTTGTCCATATTTCGCAACTAAATATCGAAAAAAAACAAAAACAATCTAAAATATTGAGTTTTCTGTTAGTCTCCATATTTCGCAACAAAAATACGAAAAAAAACAGGAAAAAGTATCTGAAGTATTTGAGTATTCATTTTTTAACCATATTTCGCAACAAATTAACAAAAAAAAAACCTAAAAGTATCTGAAATATTTGTGCTCTCTGTTTTTTTATACATATTTCGCAACAAAATAACGAAAAAAATTATCAGATATATTTGAGTTTTATGGTTTTGTCCCTATTTCGCAACAAAATAACGGAAAAAACAACAAATTCTCTGAAATATTTGAGTTTTCTGTTTTTGTCCATATTTCCCAACAAAATGACGAAAAAACAACAAAATATCTGAAATATTTGAGTTTTCTTTTTTTGTCCATATTTCGCAACTAAATATCGAAAAAAAACAAAAACAATCTAAAATATTGAGTTTTCTGTTAGTCTCCATATTTCGCAACAAAAATACGAAAAAAAACAGGAAAAAGTATCTGAAGTATTTGAGTATTCATTTTTTAACCATATTTCGCAACAAATTAACAAAAAAAAACCTAAAAGTATCTGAAATATTTGTGCTCTCTGTTTTTTTATACATATTTCGCAACAAAATAACGAAAAAAATTATCAGATATATTTGAGTTTTCTGTTTTTGTCCATATTTCGCAACTAAATATCGAAAAAACAAAAAGAATCTGAAATATTTGAGTTTTCTGTTTTCCTCATAATTCGCCACAAAATAACAAAAAAATTACAAGAAAGTATCTGAAATATTTGAGCATTCTGTTTTTGTCCATATTGCGCAAAAAAATAACGAAAAAAAAAGTATCAGAAATATTTGAGTTTTCTGGTTTTGTCCATATTTCGCAACAAAATAACGGAAAAAACAACAAATTCTCTGAAATATTTGAGTTTTCTGTTTTTGTCCATATTTCTCAAGCAAATAACGAAACAAAAAACAAAAAAAATCTGAAATATTTGAGTCTTCGTTTTTGTCGATATTTCGCAATAATATAACGCAAAAAAAACAACAAATTTTTTGAAATATTTGAGTTTTCTGTTTTTGTCAATATTTCGCAACAAAATAACGAAAAAAAAATGGAAAAAGTATCTGAAATATTTGAGTTTTCATTTTTTAACCATATTTCGCAACAAATTAACGAAAAAAAACATAAATGTATCTCAAATATTTGAGCTTTCTGTTTTTGTCCATATTTCGCAACAAAATAACGAAATAAAAGTATCAGAAATATTTGAGTTTTCTGGTTTTGTCAATATTTCGCAACAAAATAACGGAAAAAACAACAAATTCTCTAAAATATTTGAGTTTTCTGTTTTTGTCCATATTTCTCACGATAATATAACGAAAAAAAACAAAAAAATAACTGAAATATTTGAGTTTTCTGTTTTTGTTAATATTTCGCAACTACATATCGAAAAAAAAGAGAATCTGAAATATTTGGGTTTTTTGTTTTGTCCCTATTCCGAACAAAATAACGAAAAAAAAGTATCCGAAATATTTGAGTTTTGTGGATTTGTCCATATTTCCCAACAAAATAACGAAAAAAGAAACAAAAAAATATCTGAAATATTTTAGTTTTTTTGTCCATATTTCGCAATAATATACGAAAAAAACAAAAAAGTATCTGAAATATTTGAGTTTTCTAATTTTGTCCATATTTCGCAACAAAATAAGGAAAAAAACAAACCAAAAAATATCTGAAATATTTGAGTTTTATACTTTTGTCCATATTTCTTAACAAAATAAGGAAAAAAACAAACAAAAAAGTATCTGAAATATTTTAGTTTTTTGTTTTTGTCTATATTTCGCAACAAAATAACGAAAAAAAAACAAACAAGAAAATATCTGATATATTTGAGTTTTCTACTTTTGTCCATATTTCTCAACAAAATAAGGTAATAAACAAACAAAAAAGTATCTGAAATATTTTAATTTTTAGTTTTTGTCTATATTTCCCAACAAAATAACGAAAAAAAAAAACAAAAAAATATCTGAAATATTTGAGTTTACTACTTTTGTCCATATTTCGTAACAAAATAAGGAAAAAAACAAACAAAAAAGTATCTGAAATATTTTAGTTTTCATTTTTTGCCCATATTTCCCAACAAAATAACGAAAGAAAACATAAAAGCTATCTGAAATATTTGAGTTTTCTGGTTTTCATAAAACTTAAATATTTCAGATAGCTTTTATGTTTTCTTTCGTTATTTTGTTGGGAAATATGGGCAAAAAATGAAAACTAAAATATTTCAGATACTTTTTTGTTTGTTTTTTTCCTTATTTTGTTGCGAAATATGGACAAAAGTAGTAAACTCAAATATTTCAGATATTTTTTTGTTTTTTTTTTCGTTATTTTGTTGGGAAATATAGACAAAAATTAAAAATTAAAATATTTCAGATACTTTTTTGTTTGTTTATTACCTTATTTTGTTGAGAAATATGGACAAAAGTAGAAAACTCAAATATATCAGATATTTTCTTGTTTGTTTTTTTTTCGTTATTTTGTTGCGAAATATAGACAAAAACAAAAAACTAAAATATTTCAGATACTTTTTTGTTTGTTTTTTTCCTTATTTTGTTGCGAAATATGGACAAAAGTATAAAACTCAAATATTTCAGATATTTTTTGGTTTGTTTTTTGCCTTATTTTGTTGCGAAATATGGACAAAATTAGAAAACTCAAATATTTCAGATACTTTTTTGTTTTTTCGTATATTATTGCGAAATATGGACAAAAAAACTAAAATATTTCAGATATTTTTTTGTTTCTTTTTTCGTTATTTTGTTGGGAAATATGGACAAATCCAGAAAACTCAAATATTTCGGATACTTTTTTTTCGTTATTTTGTTCGGAATAGGGACAAAAACAAAAAACCCAAATATTTCAGATTCTCTTTTTTTTCGATATGTAGTTGCGAAATATTAACGAAAACAGAAAACTCAAATATTTCAGTTATTTTTTTGTTTTTTTTCGTTATATTATCGTGAGAAATATGGACAAAAACAGAAAACTCAAATATTTTAGAGAATTTGTTGTTTTTTCCGTTATTTTGTTGCGAAATATTGACAAAACCAGAAAACTCAAATATTTCTGATACTTTTTTTTTCGTTATTTTGTTGCGAAATATGGACAAAAACAGAAAGCTCAAATATTTGAGATACTTTTATGTTTTTTTTCGTTAATTTGTTGCGAAATATAGTTAAAAAATGAAAACTCAAATATTTCAGATACTTTTTCCATTTTTTTTTCGTTATTGTGTTGCGAAATATTGACAAAAACAGAAAACTCAAATATTTCAAAAAATTTGTTGTTTTTTTTGCGTTATATTATTGCGAAATATCGACAAAAACGAAGACTCAAATATTTCAGATTTTTTTTGTTTTTTGTTTCGTTATTTTCTTGAGAAATATGGACAAAAACAGAAAACTCAAATATTTCAGAGAATTTGTTGTTTTTTCCGTTATTTTGTTGCGAAATACGGACAAAACCAGAAAACTCAAATATTTCTGATACTTTTTTTTTCGTTATTTTGTTGCGCAATATGGACAAAAACAGAATGCTCAAATATTTCAGATACTTTCTTGTAATTTTTTTGTTATTTTGTGGCGAATTATGAGGAAAACAGAAAACTCAAATATTTCAGATTCTTTTTGTTTTTTCGATATTTAGTTGCGAAATATGGACAAAAACAGAAAACTCAAATATTTCAGAGAATTTGTTGTTTTTTCCGTTATTTTGTTGCGAAATATGGACAAAACCAGAAAACTCAAATATATCTGATAATTTTTTTCGTGTTTTTGTTGCGAAATATGTATAAAAAAACAGAGAGCACAAATATTTCAGATACTTTTAGGTTTTTTTTTGTTAATTTGTTGCGAAATATGGTTAAAAAATGAATACTCAAATACTTCAGATACTTTTTCCTGTTTTTTTTCGTATTTTTGTTGCGAAATATGGAGACTAACAGAAAACTCAATATTTTAGATTGTTTTTGTTTTTTTTCGATATTTAGTTGCGAAATATGGACAAAAAAAGAAAACTCAAATATTTCAGATATTTTGTTGTTTTTTCGTCATTTTGTTGGGAAATATGGACAAAAACAGAAAACTCAAATATTTCAGAGAATTTGTTTTTTTTTCTGTTATTTTGTTGCGAAATATGGACAAATCCAGAAAACTCAAATATTTCAGATACCTTTTTTTTCGTTATTTTGTTGCGCAATATGGACAAAAACAGAATGCTCAAATATTTCAGATACTTCCTTGTAATTTTTTTGTTATTTTGTGGCGAATTAGGAGGAAAACAGAAAACTCAAATATTTCAGATTCTTTTTGTTTTTTCGATATTTAGTTTCGAAATATGGACAAAAACAGAAAACTCAAATATTTCAGAGAATTTGTTGTTTTTTCCGTTATTTTGTTGCGAAATATGGACAAAACCAGAAAACTCAAATATTTCTGATAATTTTTTTCGTTATTTTGTTGCGAAATATGTATATATTTCCCAACAAAATAACGAAAGAAAACATAAAAGCTATCTGAAATATTTGAGTTTTCTGGTTTTCATAAAACTTAAATATTTCAGATATCTTAACAACAAAGTCTCTAAAATATTCGAGTTTTCTGTTTTTGTCCATATTTCGCAACAAAATAACGAAAAAAAAACAAACAAAAAAATATCTGAAATATTTGAGTTTTCTACTTTTGTCCATATTTCTCAACAAAATAAGGTAATAAACAAACAAAAAAGTATCTGAAATATTTTAATTTTTAATTTTTGTCTATATTTCCCAACAAAATAACGAAAAAAAAAACAAAAAAATATCTGAAATATTTGAGTTTACTACTTTTGTCCATATTTCGCAACAAAATAAGGAAAAAAACAAACAAAAAAGTATCTGAAATATTTTAGTTTTCATTTTTTGCCCATATTTCCCAACAAAATAACGAAAGAAAACATAAAAGCTATCTGAAATATTTGAGTTTTCTGGTTTTCATAAAACTCAAATATTTCACATAGCTTAACAACAAAGTCTCTGAAATATTCGAGTTTTCTGTTTTTGTCCATATTTCCCAACAAAATAACGAAAAAAAAAACAAAAGAATATCTGAAATATTTTAGTTTTCTGTTTTTGTCCATATTTCGCAACAAAATAACGAAAAAAAACATAAAAGTATCTGAAATATTTGAGCTTTCTATTTTTGTCCATATTTCGCAACAAAAAACGAAAAAAAAAGTATCTGAAATATTTGAGTTTTCTGTTTTTGTCTATATTTCGCAAAAAAATAACAAAACAAAAAGTATCAGAAATATTTGAGTTTTCGGGTTTTGTCCATATTTTGCAACAAAATAACGGAAAAAAACAAATTCTCTAAAATATTTGACTTTTCTGTTTTTGTCCATATTTCCCAACAAAATAACGAAAAAAGAAACAAAAAAATATCTGAAATATTTTAGTTTTTTTGTCCATATTTCGCAATAATATACGAAAAAAACAAAAAAGTATCTGAAATATTTTAGTTTTCTGCTTTTGTCCATATTTCGCAACTAAAAATCGAAAAAAAACAAAAAGAATCTGAAATATTTGAGTTTTCTGTTTTTGCCCATATTTCGCTATAAAATAACGAAAAAGAGACAAAAAAGTATGTGAAATATTTTAGTTTTCATTTTTTGCCCATATTTCGCAACAAACTAACGAAAAAAAACATAAAAGTATCTGAAATATTTGAGCTTTCTGTTTTTGTCCATATTTTGCAACAAAAAACGAAAAACAAGTATCTGAAATATTTGAGTTTTACTGGTTTTGTCCATATTTCGCAACAAAATAACAAAAAAAAAACAAAAAAGTATCTGAAAAATTTGAGCTATCTGTTTTTGTCCAAATTTGGCAACAAAATAATAGAAACAAAACAAAAAACTATCTGAAATATTTGAGTTTTCTGTTTTTGTCTATATTTCCCAACAAAATAACGAAAAAAAAACAAAAAAATATCTGAAATATTTGAGTTTTTTACTTTTGTCCATATTTCTCAACAAAATAAGGAAAAAAACAAACAAAAAAGTATCTGAAATATTTTAGTTTTCATTTTGTGTCCATATTTCTCAACAAAATACCGAAAAAAAAACATAAAAGTATCTGAAATGTTTGAGTTTTCTCCTTTTACCCATATTTCTCAACAAAATAAGGAAACAAAACACAAAAAACATCTGAAATATTTGAGTCTTCGTTTTTTTGTCCATATTTCGCAATCATATTAGGAAAAAATAACAAGAAAGTCTCTGAAATATTTGAGTTTTCTGTTTTTGTCTATATTTCCCAACAAAATAACGAAAAAAAAAACAAAAAAATATCTGAAATATTTGAGTTTTTTACTTTTGTCCATATTTCTCAACAAAATAAGGAAAAAAACAAACAAAAAAGTATCTGAAATATTTTAGTTTTCTGGTTTTGTCAATATTTCGCAACTAAATATTGAAAAAAACAAAAAGAATCTGAAATTTTTGCGTTTTTGTCTTTTGCCCATCCATATTTCGCAACAAAATAACGCAAAAAAAACGACAAAGTATCTGAAATATTTGAGTTTTCATTTTTTGTCCATATTACGCAACTCAAATATTTCAGATACATAAAAGTATCTGAAATATTTGAGTTTTCTGATTTTGTCCATATTTCGCAACAAAATAACGGAAAAAACAACAAAGTCTCTGAAATATTTGAGTTTTCTGTTTTTGTCCATATTTCGCAACAAAATAACGAAAAAAAACAAAAAAATATCTGAAATATTTGAGTTTTCTACTTTTGTCCATATTTCGCAACAAAATAAGGAAAAAAACAAACAAAAAAGTATCTGAAATATTTTAGTTTTCTGTTTTTGTTTATATTTCGCAACAAAATAACGAAAAAAAGTATATGAAATATTTTAGTTTTCATTTTTTGCCCATATTTCGCAACAAAATAATGGAAAAAAAACAAAGTCTCTGAAATATTTGAGTTTTCTGTTTTGTCTATATTTCCCAACAAAATACCGAAAAACAAAACAAAAAAATATCTGAAATATTTGAGTTTTCTACTTGTGTCCATATTTCCCAACAAAATAACGAAAAAAAAAACAAAAATATCTGAAATATTTGAGTTTTCTACTTTTGTCCATATTTCTCAACAAAATAAGGAAAAAAACAAACAAAAAATTATCTTAAATATTTTAGTTTTCTGTTTTTGTCCATATTTCTCAACAAAATAAGGAAAAAAACAAACAAAAAAGTATCTGAAATATTTTAGTTTTCATTTTTTGCCCATATTTCCCAACAAAATAGCGAAAGAAAACATAAAAGCTATCTGAAATATTTGAGTTTTCTGGTTTTCATAAAACTGAAATATTTTAGATAGCTTAACAACAAAGTCTCTGAAATATTCGAGTTTTCTGTTTTTGTCCATATTTCCCAACAAAATAACGAAAAAAAAACAAAAAAATATCTGAAATATTTGAGTTTACTACTTTTGTCCATATTTCGCAAAAAAATAACAAAACAAAAAGTATCAGAAATATTTGAGTTTTCGGGTTTTGTCCATATTTTGCAACAAAATAACGGAAAAAAAAACAAATTCTCTAAAATATTTGACTTTTCTGTTTTTGTCCATATTTCTTAACAAAATAACGAAAAAAGAAACAAAAAAATATCTGAAATATTTTAGTTTTTTGTCCATATTTCGCAATAATATACGAAAAAAACAAAAAAGTATCTGAAATATTTTAGTTTTCTGCTTTTATCCATATTTCGCAACTAAAAATCGAAAAAAAACAAAAAGAATCTGAAATATTTGACTTTTCTGTTTTTGCCCATATTTCGCTATAAAATAACGAAAAAGAAACAAAAAGTATGTGAAATATTTTAGTTTTCATTTTTTGCCCATATTTCGCAACAAACTAACGAAAAAAAACATAAAAGTATCTGAAATATTTGAGCTTTCTGTTTTTGTCCATATTTTGCAACAAAAAACCAAAAACAAGTATCTGAAATATTTGAGTTTTACTGGTTTTGTCCATATTTCGCAACAAAATAGCAAAAAAAAAACAAAAAAGTATCTGAAAAATTTGAGCTTTCTCTTTTTGTCCAAATTTGGCAACAAATTAATAAAAACAAAACAAAAAACTATCTGAAATATTTGAGTTTTCTGTTTTTGTCCATATTTCGCAACTAAACATCGAAAAAAAACAAAAAGAATCGGAATATTTGAGTTTTCTGTTTTTCTACATATTTCGCAACAAAATAACGAAAAAAAAGAAAAAGTATGTGAAATATTTCATTTTTTGCCCATATTTCGCAACAAAATAACGGAAAAAAAACAAAGTCTCTGAAATATTTGAGTTTTCAGTTTTTGTCTATATTTCCCAACAAAATAACAAAAAAAAAACAAAAAAATATCTGAAATATTTTAGTTTTCTACTTTTGTCCATATTTCCCAACAAAATAAGGAAAAAAACAAACAAAAAAGTATCTGAAATATTTTAGTTTTCAGTTTTTGTCTATATTTCGCAACAAAATAACGAAAAAAAAGTATATGAAATATTTTAGTTTGCATTTTTTGCCCATATTTCGCAACAAAATAACGAAAAAAAACATAAAAGTATCTGAAATATTTGAGTTTTCTGGTTTTGTCCATATTTCGCAACAAAATAACGGAAAAAAAACAAAGTCTCTGAAATATTTGAGTTTTCTGTTTTTCTCTATATTTCCCAACAAAATAACGAAAAAAAAACAAAAAAATATCTGAAATATTTGAGTTTTTTACTTTTGTCCATATTTCTCAACAAAATAAGGAAAAAAACAAACAAAAAAGTATCTGAAATATTTTAGTTTTCATTTTGTGTCCATATTTCTCAACAAAATACCGAAAAAAAAACATAAAAGTATCTGAAATGTTTGAGTTCTCTACTTTTACCCATATTTCTCAACAAAATAAGGAAACAAAACACAAAAAACATCTGAAATATTTGAGTCTTCGTTTTTTTGTCCATATTTCGCAATCATATTACGAAAAAATAACAAGAAAGTATTTGAAATATTTGAGTTTTCTGTTTTTGTCCCTATTTCGCAACAAAACAACGAAAAAAAATAAAAAAGTATCTGAAGAGCATTCTGTTTTTGTCCATATTTCGCAAAAAAATAGCAAAACAAAAAGTATCTGAAATGTTTGAATTTTCTACTTTTGCCCATATTTCTCAACAAAATAAGGAAAATATGAAACAAAAAAGTATCTGAAATATTTTAGTTTTCTGGTTTTGTCAATATTTCGCAACTAAATATTGAAAAAAACAAAAAGAATCTGAAATTTTTGCGTTTTTTTCTTTTGCCCATCCATATTTCGCAACAAAATAACGCAAAAAAAACGACAAAGTATCTGAAATATTTGAGTTTTCATTTTTTGTCCATATTTCGCAACTCAAATATTTCAGCTACATAAAAGTATCTGAAATATTTGAGTTTTCTGACTTTGTCCATATTTCGCAAAAAAATAACGGAAAAAACAACAAAGTCTCTGAAATATTTGAGTTTTCTGTTTTTGTCCATATTTCGCAACAAAATAACGAAAAAAAACAAAAAAATATCTGAAATTTTTGAGTTTTCTACTTTTGTCCATATTTCGCAAGAAAATAAGGAAAAAAACAAACAAAAAAGTATCTGAAATATTTTAGTTTTCTGTTTTTGTTTATATTTCGCAACAAAATAACGAAAAAAAAAGTATGTGAAATATTTTAGTATTCATTTTTTGCCCATATTTCGCCACAAAATAATGGAAAAACAACAAAGTCTCTGAAATATTTGAGTTTTCTGTTTTTGTCTATATTTCCCAACAAAATACCGAAAAAAAAAACAAAAAAATATCTGAAATATTTGAGTTTTCTACTTTTGTCCATATTTCCCAACAAAATAACGAAAAAGAAAACAAAAAATATCTGAAATATTTGAGTTTTCTACTTTTGTCCATATTTCCCAACAAAATAACGAAAAAAAAAACAAACAAAAAAATATCTGAAATATTTGAGTTTTCTACTTTTGTCCATATTTCTCAACAAAATAAGGAAAAAAACAAACAAAAAAGTATCTGAAATATTTTAATTTTTAATTTTTGTCTGTATTTCCCAACAAAATAACGACAAAAAAAAACAAAAAAAATATCTGAAATATTTGAGTTTTCTACTTTTGTCCATATTTCGCAACAAAATAAGGAAAAAAACAAACAAAAAAGTATCTGAAATATTTTAGTTTTCATTTTTTGCCCATATTTCCCAACAAAATAGCGAAAGAAAACATAAAAGCTATCTGAAATATTTGAGTTTTCTGGTTTTCATAAAACTCAAATATTTCAGATAGCTTAACAACAAAGTCTCTGAAATATTCGAGTTTTCTGTTTTTGTCTATATTTCGCAACAAAATAACGAAAAAAAAAACAAAAAATATCTGAAATATTTTAGTTTTCTGTTTTTGTCCATATTTCGCAACAAAATAACGAAAAAAAACATAAAAGTATCTCAAATATTTGAGCTTTCTATTTTTGTCCATATTTCGCAACAAAAAACGAAAAAAAAAGTATCTGAAATATTTGAGTTTTACTGGTTTTGTCCATATTTCGCAACAAAATAACAAAAAAAAAACAAAAAAGTATCTGAAAAATTTGAGCTTTCTGTTTTTGTCCAAATTTGGCAACAAATTAATAAAAACAAAACAAAAAACTATCTGAAATATTTGAGTTATCTGTTTTTGTCCATATTTCGCAACTAAACATCGAAAAAAAACAAAAAGAATCTGAATTATTTGAGTTATCTGTTTTTCTACATATTTCGCAACAAAATAACGAAAAAAAAGAAAAAGTATGTGAAATATTTCATTTTTTGCCCATATTTCGCAACAAAATAACGGAAAAAAAACAAAGTCTCTGAACTATTTGAGTTTTCTGTTTTTGTCTATATTTCCCAACAAAATAACAAAAAAAAAACAAAAAAATATCTGAAATATTTTAGTTTTCTACTTTTGTCCATATTTCCCAACAAAATAACGAAAAAAAAAACAAAAAAATATCTGAAATATTTGAGAAAAAACAACAAAATAAGGAAAAAAAACAAACAAAAAAGTATCTGAAATATTTTAGTTTTCAGTTTTTGTCTATATTTCGCAACAAAATAACTAAAAAAAAAGTATATGAAATATTTTAGTTTGCATTTTTTGCCCATATTTCGCAACAAAATAACGAAAAAAAACATAAAAGTATCTGAAATATTTGAGTTTTCTGGTTTTGTCCATATTTCGCAACAAAATAACGGAAAAAAAACAAAGTCTCTGAAATATTTGAGTTTTCTGTTTTTGTCTATATTTCCCAACAAAATAACGAAAAAAAAAAACAAAAAAATATCTGAAATATTTGAGTTTTTTACTTTTGTCCATATTTCTCAACAAAATAAGGAAAAAAACAAACAAAAAAGTATCTGAAATATTTTAGTTTTCATTTTGTGTCCATATTTCTCAACAAAATACCGAAAAAAAAACATAAAAGTATCTGAAATGTTTGAGTTCTCTACTTTTACCCATATTTCTCAATAAAATAAGGAAACAAAACTCAAAAAACATCTGAAATATTTGAGTCTTCGTTTTTTTTTCCATATTTCGCAATCTTATTACGAAAAAATAACAAGAAAGTATTTGAAATATTTGAGTTTTCTGTTTTTGTCCCTATTTCGCAACAAAACAACGAAAAAAAATAAAAAAGTATCTGAAGAGCTTTCTGTTTTTGTCCATATTTCGCAAAAAAATAACAAAACAAAAAGTATCTGAAATGTTTGAATTTTCTACTTTTGCCCATATTTCTCAACAAAATAAGGAAAATATGAAACAAAAAAGTATCTGAAATATTTTAGTTTTCTGGTTTTGTCAATATTTCGCAACTAAATATTGAAAAAAACAAAATGAATCTGAAATTTTTGCGTTTTTTTCTTTTGCCCATCGATATTTCGCAACAAAATAACGCAAAAAAAACGACAAAGTATCTGAAATATTTGAGTTTTCATTTTTTGTACATATTTCGCAACTCAAATATTTCAGCTACATAAAAGTATCTGAAATATTTGAGTTTTCTGACTTTTGTCCATATTTCGCAACAAAATAACGGAAAAAACAACAAAGTCTCTGAAATATTTGAGTTTTCTGTTTTTGTCCATATTTCGCAACAAAATAACGAAAAAAAACAAAAAAATATCTGAAATATTTGAGTTTTCTACTTTTGTCCATATTTCGCAACAAAATAAGGAAAAAAAACAAACAAAAAAGTATCTGAAATATTTTAGTTTTCTGTTCTTGTTTATATTTCGCAACAAAATAACGAAAAAAAAAGTATGTGAAATATTTTAGTATTCATTTTTTGCCCATATTTCGCAACAAAATAATGGAAAAACAACAAAGTCTCTGAAATATTTGAGTTTTCTGTTTTTGTCTATATTTCCCAACAAAATACCGAAAAAAAAAACAAAAAAATATCTGAAATATTTGAGTTTTCTACTTTTGTCCATATTTCCCAACAAAATAACGAAAAAAAAAACAAAAAATATCTGAAATATTTGAGTTTTCTACTTTTGTCCATATTTCCCAACAAAATAACGAAAAAAAAAACAAACAAAAAAATATCTGAAATATTTGAGTTTTCTACTTTTGTCCATATTTCGCAACAAAATAAGGAAAAAAACAAACAAAAAAGTATCTGAAATATTTTAATTTTTAATTTTTGTCTATATTTCCCAACAAAATAACGAAAAAAAAAAACAAAAAAATATCTGAAATATTTGAGTTTTCTACTTTTGTCCATATTTCGCAACAAAATAAGGAAAAAAACAAACAAGAAAGTATCTGAAATATTTTAGTTTTCATTTTTGCCCATATTTCGCAACAAACTAATGAAAAAAAACATAATAGTATCTGAAATATTTGAGCTTTCTGTTTTTGTCCATATTTTGCAACAAAAAACGAAAAACAAGTATCTGAAATATTTGAGTTTTCTGGTTTTGTCCATATTTCGCAACAAAATAACGGGAAAAAAACAACAAAGTCTCTGCAATATTTGAGTTTTCTGTTTTTGTCTATATTTCCCAATAAAATAACGAACAAAAAACAAAAAAATATCTGAAATATTTGACTTTTCTACTTTTGTCCATATTTCTCAACAAAATAAGGAAAAAACAAACAAAAAATTATCTGAAATATTTTAGTTTTCTGTTTTTGTCCACATTTGGCAACAAAATAATGAAAAAAAAAAAAAAAAAGTATCTGAAATATTTGAGTTTTCTGTTTTTGTCCACATTTCGCAACAAAATAACGGGAAAAAACAACAAAGTCTCTGAAATATTTTAGTTTTCTGGTTTTGCCCATATTTCCCAACAAAATAACGAAAAAAAAACAAAAAAATATCTGAAATATTTTAGTTTTCTGTTTTTGTCCACATTTGGCAACAAAATAATGAAAAAAAAAAAAAAAAAGTATCTGAAATATTTGAGTTTTCTGTTTTTGTCCACATTTCGCAACAAAATAACGGGAAAAAACAACAAAGTCTCTGCAATATTTGAGTTTTCTGTTTTTGTCTATATTTCCCAATAAAATAACGAAAAAAAACAAAAAAATATCTGAAATATTTGAGTTTTCTACTTTTGTCCATATTTCTCAACAAAATAAGGAAAAAACAAACAAAAAATTATCTGAAATATTTTAGTTTTTAATTTTTGTCCATATTTCGCAACAAAATAACGAAAAAAAACCAAAAAATATCTGAAATATTTGAGTTTTCTACTTTTGTCCATATTTCCCAACAAAATAACGAAAAACAAAACAAAAAATATCTAAAATATTTTAGTTTTCATTTTTTTGCCCATATTTCGCAACAAAATAACGTAAAAAAAACAAAGTCTCTGAAATATTTGAGTTTTCTGTTTTTGTCTATATTTCCCAACAAAATAGCGAAAAAAAAAACAAAAAAATATCTGAAATATTTGAGTTTTCTACTTTTGTCCATATTTCCCAACAAAATAACGAAAAAAAAAACAAAAAAATATCTGAAATATTTGAGTTTTCTACTTTTGTCCATATTTCTCAACAAAATAAGGCAAAAAAACAAAAAAATATCTGAAATATTTTAGTTTTTTTTTTTTGGTCTATATTTCGCAACAAAATAACGAAAAAAAAAAAAACAAAAAAATATCTGAAATATTTGAGTTTTCTACTTTTGTCCATATTTCTCAACAAAATAAGGAAAAAAACAACCAAAAAAGTATCTGAAATATTTTAGTTTTCTGTTTTTGTCTATATTTCGCAACAAAATAACGACAAAAAAAGTATGTGAAATATTTTAATTTTCATTTTTTGCCCATATTTCGCAACAAAATAACGAAAAAAAACATAAAAGTATCTGAAATATTTGAGTTTTCTGGTTTTGTCCATATTTCGCAACAAAATAACGAAAAAAAAACAAAAAAGTCTCTGAAAAATTTTAGCTTTCTGTTTTTGTCCACATTTCGCAACAAAATAACGTAAAAAAAAACAAAAAAATATCTGAAATATTTTAGTTTTCTGTTTTTGTCCACATTTGGCAACAAAATAATGAAAAAAAAAACAAAAAAGTATCTGAAATATTTGAGTTTTCTGTTTTTGTCCACATTTCGCAACAAAATAACGGGAAAAAACAACAAAGTCTCTGCAATATTTGAGTTTTCTGTTTTTGTCTATATTTCCCAATAAAATAACGAACAAAAAACAAAAAAATATCTGAAATATTTGACTTTTCTACTTTTGTCCATATTTCTCAACAAAATAAGGAAAAAACAAACAAAAAATTATCTGAAATATTTTAGTTTTTAATTTTTGTCCATATTTCGCAACAAAATAACGAAAAAAAACCAAAAAATATCTGAAATATTTGAGTTTTCTACTTTTGTCCATATTTCCCAACAAAATAACGAAAAACAAAACAAAAAATATCTAAAATATTTTAGTTTTCATTTTTTGCCCATATTTCGCAACAAAATAACGGAAAAAAAAACAAAGTCTCTGAAATATTTGACTTTTCTGTTTTTGTTCATATTTCCCAACAAAATAACGAAAAAAAAAACAAAAAAATATCTGAAATATTTTAGTTTTCTGTTTTTGTCCATATTTCGCAACAAAATAACGAAAAAAAAACAAAAAAGTCTCTGAAAAATTTTAGCTTTCTGTTTTTGTCCACATTTCGCAACAAAATAACGTAAAAAAAACAAAAAAATATCTGAAATATTTTAGTTTTTTGTTTTTGTCAATATATCGCAACTAAATATTGAAAAAAACAAAAAGGATCTGAAATTTTTGCGTTTTTTTTTTTTGCCCATCCATATTTCGCAACCAAATAACGAAAAAAAAACAAAAAAGTATGTGAAAAATTTTAGCTTTCTGTTTTTGTCCACATTTGGCAACAATTCAGACAGCTTAACAACAAAGTCACTGAAATATTCGACTTTTCTGTTTTTGTCCATATTTCCCAACAAAATAACGAAAAAAAAAAAAAAAAATATCTGAAATATTTTAGTTTTCTGATTTTGTCTATATCTCGCAACAAAATAACGAAAAAAAAAATAAAAATATCTGAAATATTTGAGCTTTTGTTTTTGTCGATATTTCGCAACAAAATAAGGAAAAAAACAAACAAAAAAGTATCTGAAATATTTTAGTTTTCTGTTTTTGTCTATTTTTCGCAACAAAATAACGAAAAAAAAACAAAAAAATATCTGAAATATTTAAGTTTTCTACTTTTGTCCATATTTTTCAACAAAATAAGGAAAAAAACCAAAAAAAAGTATCTGAAATATTTTAGTTTTCTGTTTTTGTCCATATTTCGCAACAAAATAACGAAAAAAAAACAAAAATATATCTGAAATATTTGAATTTTCTACTTTTGTCCATATTTCTCAACAAAATAAGGAAAAAAACAAACAAAAAAGTATCTGAAATATTTTAGTTTTCTGTTTTTGTCCATATTTTGCAACAAAAAAGAAAAAAAAGTATCTGAAATATTTGAGTTTTCTGATTTTTTCTATATCTCGCAACAAAATAACGAAAAAAAAACATAAAAATATCTGAAATATTTGAGCTTTTGTTTTTGTCCATATTTCGCAAAAAAATAACAAAACAAAAAGTATCAGAAATATTTGAGTTTTCGGGTTTTGTCCATATTTCGCAACAAAATAACGGAAAAAAAACAAATTCTCTAACATATTTGACTTTGCTGTATTTGTCCATATTTCCCAACAAAATAACGAAAAAAGAAACAAAAAAATATCTGAAATATTTTCGTTTTTTTTGTCCATATTTCGCAATAATATACGAAAAAAAACAAAAAAGTATTTGAAATATTTTAGTTTTCTGCTTTTGTCCATATTTCGCAACTAAACATCGAAAAAAAACAAAAAGAATCTGAAATATTTGAGTTTTCTGTTTTTGTACATATTTCGCAACAAAAAACGAAAAAAAAGTATCTGAAATATTTGAGTTTTACTGGTTTTGTCCATATTTCGCAACAAAATAACGAAAAAAAAGAAAAAGTATGTGAAATATTTCATTTTTTGCCCATATTTCGCAACAAAATAACGAAAAAAAACATAAAAGTATCTGAAATATTTGAGTTTTCTGTTTTTGTCCATATTTCGCAACTAAACATAAAAAAAAAAAAAAAAAGAATCTGAATTATTTGAGTTTTCTGTTTTTCTACATATTTCGCGACAAAATAACGAAAAAAAAGAAAAAGTATGTGAAATATTTCATTTTTTGCCCATATTTCGCAACAAAATAACGAAAAAAAACATAAAAGTATCTGAAATATTTGAGCTTTCTGTTTTTGTCCATATTTCGCAACAAAAAACGAAAAAGAAGTATGTGAAATATTTGAGTTTTACTGGTTTTGTCCATATTTCGCAACAAAATAACGAAAAAAAAAAAACAGTATCTGAAAAATTTGAGCTTTCTGTTTTTGTCCACAGCTGGCAACAAAATAATGAAAAAAAAAACATAAAATTACCTGAAATATTTGAGCTTTCTGTTTTTGTCCATATTTTGCAACAAAAAACGAAAAAAAAGTATCTGAAATAATTGATTTTTCTGTTTTTGTCTATATTTCCCAACAAAATAACGACAAAAAAAACAAAAAAATATCTGAAATATTTGAGTTTTCTACTTTTGTCCATATTTCTCAACAAAATAAGGAAAAAACAAACATAAAAGTATCTGAAATATTTGAGTTTTCTGATTTTGTCCATATTTTGCAACAAAATAACGGAAAAAAACAAAGTCTCTGAAATATTTGAGTTTTCTGTTTTTGTCTTTATTTCCCAACAAAATAACGAAAAAAAAAGAAAAAAATATCTGAAATATTTGAGTTTTCTACTTTTGTCCATATTTTTCAACAAAATAAGGAAAAAAACCAACAAAAAAGTAACTGAAATATTTTAGTTTTCTGTTTTTGTCTATATTTCGTAACAAAATAACGAAAAAAAAAAAAACAAAAATATATCTGAAATATTTGAGTTTTCTACTTTTGTCCATATTGCTCAACAAAATAAGGAAAAAAACAAACAAAAAAGTATCTGAAATATTTTAGTTTTCTGTTTTTGTCCATATTTCGCAACAAAATAACGAAAAAAAAAACAAAAAAATATATGAAATATTTGAGTTTTCTACTTTTGTCCATATTTCTCAACAAAATAAGTAAATAAACAAACAAAAAAGTATCTGAAATATTTTAGTTTTCTGTTTTTGTCTATATTTCGCCATAAAGTAACGAAAAAAAAACAAAGTCTCTGAAATATTTGAGTTTTCTGTTTTTGTCTATATTTCCCAACAAAATAACGAACAAAAAAACAAAAAAATATCTGAAATATTTGAGTTTTCTACTTTTGTCCATATTTCCCAACAAAATAACGAAAAAAAAACAAAAAAATATCTGAAATATTTGAGTTTTCTACTTTTGTCCATATTTCTCAACAAAATAAGGAAAAAAACAAACAAAAAAGTATGTGAAATATTTTAGTTTTCTGTTTTTGTCTATATTTCGCAACAAAATAACGAAAAAAAAGTATGTGAAATATTTTAGTTTTCTTTTTTGCCCATATTTCGCAACAAAATAACGAAAATAAACATAAAAGTCTCTGAAATATTTTAGTTTTCATTTTTTGCCCATATTTCCCAACAAAATAACGAAAAAAAAACAAAAAAGTATCTGAAAAATTTGAGTTTTCTGTTTTTGTCCACATTTGGCAACAAAATAATGAAAAAAAAAACAAAAAAGTATCTGAAATATTTGAGTTTTCTGTTTTTGTCCACATTTCGCAACAAAATAACTGAAAAAAACAACAAAGTCTATGCAATATTTGAGTTTTCTGTTTTAGTCTATTTTTCTCAACAAAATAACGAAAAAGAAAAAACAAAAATTATCTGAAATATTTGAGTTTTCTACTTTTGTCCATATTTCTCAACAAAATAAGGAAAAAAACAAACAAAAAAGTATGTGAAATATTTTAGTTTTCTGTTTTTGTCTATATTTCGCAACAAAATAACGAAAAAAAAGTATGTGAAATATTTTAGTTTTCTTTTTTGCCCATATTTCGCAACAAAATAACGAAAAAAAACATAAAAGTATCTGAAATATTTGAGTTTTCTGTTTTAGTCTATATTTCGCAACAAAACAACGAAAAAAAAAGTATGTGAAATATTTTAGTTTTCATTTTTTGCCCATATTTCGCAACAAAATAACGAAAAAAAACATAAAAGTATCTGAAATATTTGAGTTTTCTGATTTTGTCCATATTTCGCAACAAAATAACGGAAAAAAAAGTCTCTGAAATATTTGAGTTTTCTGTTTTTGTCCATATTTCCCAACAAAATAACGAAAAAAAAAACAAAAAAATATCTGAAATATTTGAGTTTTCTACTTTTGTCCATATTTCTCAACAAAATAAGGAATAAACAAACAAAAAAGTATCTGAAATATTTTAGTTTTCTGTTTTTGTCTATATTTCGCAACAAAATAACGAAAAAAAAGTATGTGAAATATTTTAGTTTTCATTTTTTGCCCATATTTCGCAACAAAATAACGAAAAAAAAACATAAAAGTATCTGAGATATTTGAGTTTTCTGGTTTTGTCCATATTTCGCAACAAAATAACGGAAAAAAAAAGTCTCTGAAATATTTGAGTTTTCTGTTTTTGTCTATATTTCGCAACAAAATAACGAAAAAAAAGTATGTGAAATATTTTAGTTTTCATTTTTTGCCCATATTTCGCAACAAAATAACGAAAAAAAACATAAAAGTATCTGAAATATTTGAATTTTCTGGTTTTGTCCATATTTCGCAACAAAATAACGAAAAAAAACAACAAAGTCTCTGAAATATTTGAGTTTTCTGTTTTTGTCCATATTTCCCAACAAAATAACGAAAAAAAAACAAAAAAATATCTGAAATATTTTAGTTTTTTGTTTTTGTCAATATATCGCAACTAAATATTGAAAAAAACAAAAAGAATCTGAAATTTTTGCGTTTTTTTCTTTTGCCCATCCATATTTCGCAACAAAATAACGAAAAAAAAACAAAAAAGTATCTGAAAAATTTGAGCTTTCTGTTTTTGTCCACATTTGGCAACTATTCAGACAGCTTAACAACAAAGTCTCTGAAATATTTGAGTTTTCTGTTTTTGTCCATATTTCCCAACAAAATAACGAAAAAAAAAACAAAAAAATATCTGAAATATTTTAGTTTTCTGTTTTTGTCCATATTCCGCAACAAAATAACGAAAAAAAAACATAAAAGTATCTGAAATATTTGAGCTTTCTGTTTTTGTCCATATTTTGCAACAAAAAACGAAAAAAAAGTATCTGAAATATTTGAGTTTTCTGATTTTGTCTATATTTCCCAACAAAATAACGAAAAAAAAACAAAAAAATATCTGAAATATTTGAGTTTTCTACTTTTGTCCATATTTCTCAACAAAATAAGGAAAAAACAAACAAAAAAGTTTATGAAATATTTTAGTTTTCTGTTTTTGCCATATTTTGCAACAAAATAACAAAAAAATACATAAAAGTATCTGAAATATTTGAGTTTTCTGATTTTGTCCATATTTCGCAACAAAATAACGGAAAAAAACAAAGTCTCTGAAATATTTGAGTTTTCTGTTTTTGTCTTTATTTCCCAACAAAATAACGACAAAAAAAAACAAAAAAATATCTGAAATATTTGAGTTTTCTCCTTTTGTCCATATTTTTCAACAAAATAAGGAAAAAAACCAACAAAAAAGTAACTGAAATATTTTAGTTTTCTGTTTTTGTCCATATTTCGCAACAAAATAACGAAAAAAAAAAAAAAAAATATGAAATATTTGAGTTTTCTACTTTTGTCCATATTTCTCAAAAAAATAAGGAAAAAAACAAACAAAAAAGTATCTGAAATATTTTAGTTTTCTGTTTTTGTCCATATTTCGCAACAAAATAACGAAAAAAAAAACAAAAAAATATCTGAAATATTTGAGTTTTCTACTTTTGTCCATATTTCTCAACAAAATAAGTAAATAAACAAACAAAAAAGTATCTGAAATATTTGAGTTTTCTGTTTTTGTCCATATTTCCCAACAAAATAACGAAAAAAAAACAAAAAAATATCTGAAATATTTTAGTTTTTTGTTTTTGTCCATATTCCGCAACAAAATAACGAAAAAAAAACAAAAAAGTATCTGAAAAATTTGAGCTTTCTGTTTTTGTCCACATTTGGCAACTATTCAGACAGCTTAACAACAAAGTCTGTGAAATATTCGAGTTTTCTGTTTTTGTCCATATTTCCCAACAAAATAACGAAAAAAAAAACAAAAAAATATCTGAAATATTTTAGTTTTCTGTTTTTGTCCATATTCCGCAACAAAATAACGAAAAAAAAACATAAAAGTATCTGAAATATTTGAGCTTTCTGTTTTTGTCCATATTTTGCAACAACAAACGAAAAAAAAGTATCTGAAATATTTGAGTTTTCTGATTTTGTCTATATCTCGCAACAAAATAACGAAAAAAAACACAAAAATATCTGAAATATTTGGGCTTTTGTTTTTGTCCATATTTCGCAAAAAACTAACAAAACAAAAAGTATCAGAAATATTTGAGTTTTCGGGTTTTGTCCATATTTCGCAACAAAATAACGAAAATAAACATAAAAGTCTCTGAAATATTTTAGTTTTCATTTTTTGCCCATATTTCCCAACAAAATAACGAAAAAAAACAAAAAAATATCTGAAATATTTTAGTTTTCTGTTTTTGTCCATATTTCGCAACAAAATAACGAAAAAAAAACAAAAAAGTATCTGAAAAATTTGAGCTTTCTGTTTTTGTCCACATTTGTCAACAAAATAATGAAAAAAAAACAAAAAAGTATCTGAAATATTTGAGTTTTCTGTTTTTGTCCACATTTCGCAACAAAATAACGGAAAAAAACAACAAAGTCTCTGCAATATTTGAGTTTTCTGTTTTAGTCTATATTTCTCACCAAAATAACGAAAAAGAAAAAACAAAAATTATCTGAAATATTTGAGTTTTCTACTGTTGTCCATATTTCTCAACAAAATAAGGAAAAAAACAAACAAAAAAGTATGTGAAATAATTTAGTTTTCTGTTTTTGTCTATATTTCGCAACAAAATAACGAAAAAAAAGTATGTGAAATATTTTAGTTTTCTTTTTTGCCCATATTTCGCAACAAAATAACGAAAATAAACATAAAAGTCTCTGAAATATTTTAGTTTTCATTTTTTGCCCATATTTCCCAACAAAATAACGCAAAAAAACAAAAAAATATCTGAAATATTTTAGTTTTCTGTTTTTGTCCATATTTCGCAACAAAATAACGAAAAAAAAACAAAAAAGTATCTGAAAAATTTGAGCTTTCTGTTTTTGTCCACATTTGGCAACAAAATAATGAAAAAAAAAACAAAAAAGTATCTGAAATATTTGAGTTTTCTGTTTTTGTCCACATTTCGCAACAAAATAACGGAAAAAAACAACAAAGTCTCTGTAATATTTGAGTGTTCTGTTTTAGTCTATATTTCGCAACAAAATAACGAAAAAAAAAGTATGTGAAATATTGTAGTTTTCGTTTTTTGCCCATATTTCGCAACAAAATAACGAAAAAAAACATAAAAGTATCTGAAATATTTAAGTTTTCTGGTTTTGTCCATATTTCGCAACAAAATAACGGAAAAAAAAAAGTCTCTGAAATATTTGAGTTTTCTGTTTTTGTCTATATTTCCCAACAAAATAACGAAAAAAAAACAAAAAAATATCTGAAATATTTGAGTTTTCTACTTTTGTCCATATTTCTCAACAAAATAAGGAAAAAAACAAACAAAAAAGTATCTGAAATATTTTAGTTTTCTGTTTTTGTCTATATTTCGCAACAAAATAACGAAAAAAAAGTATGTGAAATATTTTAGTTTTCATTTTTTGCCCATATTTCGCAACAAAATAACGAAAAAAAACATAAAAGTATCTGAAATATTTCAGTTTTCTGGTTTTGTCCATATTTCGCAACAAAATAACGGAAAAAAAAGTCTCTGAAATATTTGAGTTTTCTGTTTTTGTCTATATTTCGCAACAAAATAACGAAAAAAAAGTATGTGAAATATTTTAGTTTTCATTTTTTGCCCATATTTCGCAACAAAATAACGAAAAAAAACATAAAAGTATCTGAAATATTTGAGTTTTCTGGTTTTTTCCATATTTCGCAACAAAATAACGAAAAAACACAACAAAGTCTCTGAAATATTTGAGTTTTCTGATTTTGTCCATATTTCCCAACAAAATAACGAAAAAAAAAACAAAAAAATATTTGAAATATTTTGTTTTTGTCAATAAACAAAAAAATATCTGAAGTTTTTTGTTTTTGTCAATATATCGCAACTAAATATTGAAAAAAACAAAAAGAATCTGAAATTTTTGCGTTTTTTTCTTTTGCCCATCCATATTTCGCAACAAAATAACGAAAAAAAAAACAAAAAAGTATCTGAAAAATTTGAGCTTTCTGTTTTTGTCCACATTTGGCAACTATTCAGACAGCTTAACAACAAAGTCTCTGAAATATTCGAGTTTTCTGTTTTTGTCCATATTTCCCAACAAAATAACGAAAAAAAAAACAAAAAAATATCTGAAATATTTTAGTTTTCTGTTTTTGTCCATATTCCGCAACAAAATAACGAAAAAAAGCATAAAAGTATCTGAAATATTTGAGCTTTCTGTTTTTGTCCATATTTTGCAACAAAAAACGAAAAAAAAGTATCTGAAATATTTGAGTTTTCTGATTTTGTCTATATTTCCCAACAAAATAACGAAAAAAAAAACAAAAAAATATCTGAAATATTTGAGTTTTCTACTTTTGTCCATATTTCTCAACAAAATAAGGAAAAAACAAACAAAAAAGTTTGTGAAATATTTTAGTTTTCTGTTTTTGCCCATATTTTGCAACAAAATAACAAATAAATACATAAAAGTATCTGAAATATTTGAGTTTTCTGATTTTGTCCATATTTCGCAACAAAATAACGGAAAAAAAACAAAGTCTCTGAAATATTTGAGTTTTCTGTTTTTGTGTTTATTTCCCAACAAAATAACGACAAAAAAACAAAAAAATATCTGAAATATTTGAGTTTTCTCCTTTTGTCCATATTTTTCAACAAAATAAGGAAAAAAACAAACAAAAAAATATCTGAAATATTTTAGTTTTCTGTTTTTGTCCATATTTCGCAACAAAATAACGAAAAAAAAAAAACAAAAAAATATCTGAAATATTTGAGTTTTCTACTTTTGTCCATATTTCTCAACAAAATAAGTAAATAAACAAACAAAAAAGTATCTGAAATATTTGAGTTTTCTGTTTTTGTCCATATTTCCCAACAAAATAACGAAAAAAAAAACAAAAAAATATCTGAAATATTTTAGTTTTTTGTTTTTGTCCATATTCCGCAACAAAATAATGAAAAAAAAACAAAAAAGTATCTGAAAAATTTGAGCTTTCTGTTTTTGTCCACATTTGGCAACTATTCAGACAGCTTAACAACAAAGTCTCTGAAATATTCGAGTTTTCTGTTTTTGTCCATATTTCCCAACAAAATAACGAAAAAAAAAAGAAAAAAAAAACAGAAATATTTTAGTTTTCTGTTTTTGTCCATATTCCGCAACAAAATAACGAAAAAAAAACATAAAAGTATCTGAAATATTTGAGCTTTCTGTTTTTGTCCATATTTTGCAACAACAAACGAAAAAAAAGTATCTGAAATATTTGAGTTTTCTGATTTTGTCTATATCTCGCAACAAAATAACGAAAAAAAACATAAAAATATCTGAAATATTTGGGCTTTTGTTTTTGTCCATATTTCGCAAAAAACTAACAAAACAAAAAGTATCAGAAATATTTGAGTTTTCGGGTTTTGTCCATATTTCGCAACAAAATAACGGAAAAAAAACAAATTTTCTAACATATTTGACTTTGCTGTATTTGCCCATATTTCCCAACAAAATAACGAAAAAAGAAACAAAAAAATATCTGAAATATTTTCGTTTTTTTTTTCCATATTTCGCAATAATATACGAAAAAAACAAAAAAGTATTTGAAACATTTTAGTTTTCTGCTTTTGTCCATATTTCGCAACTAAACATCGAAAAAAAACAAAAAGAATCTGAAATATTTGAATTTTCTGTTTTTGTACATATTTCGCAACAAAAAACGAAAAAAAAGTATCTGAAATATTTGAGTTTTACTGGTTTTGTCCATATTTCGCAACAAAATAACGAAAAAAAAGAAAAAGTATGTGAAATATTTCATTTTTTGCCCATATTTCGCAACAAAATAACGAAAAAAAACATAACAGTATCTGAAATATTTGAGCTTTCTGTTTTTGTCCATATTTCGCAACAAAAAACCAAAAAAAAGTATGTGAAATATTTGAGTTTTACTGGTTTTGTCCATATTTCGCAACAAAATAACGAAAAAAAAAAACAAAAAAGTATCTGAAATATTTCAGCTTTCTGTTTTTGTCCACATCTGGCAACAAAATAATGAAAACAAAACAAAAAACTATCTGAAATATTTGAGTTCTCTGTATTTGTCCATATTTCGCAACTAAACATCGAAAAAAAAACAAAAAGAATCTGAATTATTTGAGTTTTCTGTTTTTCTACATATTTCGCAACAAAATAAGGAAAAAACAAACAAAAAAGTTTGTGAAATATTTTAGTTTGCTGTTTTTGCCCATATTTTGCAACAAAATACCGTAAAAAAACATAAAAATATCTGAAATATTTAAGTTTTCTGATTTTGTCCATATTTCGCAACAAAATAACGGAAAAAAAACAAAGTCTCTGAAATATTTGAGTTTTCTGTTTTTGTCTATATTTCCCAACAAAATAACGAAAAAAAAACAAAAAAATATCTGAAATATTTGAGTTTTCAACTTTTGTCCATATTTCCCAACAAAATAACGAAAAAAAAACAAAAAAATATCTGAAATATTTGAGTTTTCTACTTTTGTCCATATTTCTCAACAAAATAAGGAAAAATCAAACAAAAAAGTATGTGAAATATTTCAGTTTTCTATTTTTGTCTATATTTCGCAACAAAATAACGAAAAAAAACATAAAAGTATCTGAAATATTTAAGTTTTCTGATTTTGTCCATATTTCGCAACAAAATAACGGAAAAAAAACAAAATATCTGAAATATTTGAGTTTTCAACTTTTGTCCATAATTCCCAACAAAATAACGAAAAAAAAACAAAAAAATATCTGAAATATTTGAGTTTTCTACTTTTGTACATATTTTTCAACAAAATAAGGAAAAAAAACCAACAAAAAAGTAACTGAAATATTTTAGTTTTCTGTTTTTGTCCATATTTCGCAACAAAATAACGAAAAAAAAAAACAAAAAAATATCTGAAATATTTGAGTTTTCTACTTTTGTCCATATTTCCCAACAAAATAACGAAAAAAAAACAAAAAAATATCTGAAATATTTTAGTTTTCTGTTTTTGTCTATATTTCGCCATAAAATAACGGAAAAAAAACAAAGTCTCTGAAATATTTGAGTTTTCTGTTTTTGTTTATATTTCCCAACAAAATAACGAAAAAAAAAACAAAAAAATATCTGAAATATTTAAGTTTTCAACTTTTGTCCATATTTCCCAACAAAATAACGAAAAAAAAACAAAAAAATATCTGAAATATTTGAGTTTTCTACTTTTGTCCATATTTCTTAACAAAATAAGGAAAAAAACAAACAAAAAAGTATGTGAAATATTTTAGTTTTCTGTTTTTGTCTATATTTCGCAACAAAATAACGAAAATTAACATAAAAGTCTCTGAAATATTTTAGTTTTCATTTTTTGCCCATATTTCCCAACAAAATAACGAAAAAAAAACAAAAAAATATCTGAAATATTTTAGTTTTCTGTTTTTGTCCATATTTCGCAACAAAATAACGAAAAAAAACAAAAAAGTATCTGAAAAATTTGAGTTTTATGTTTTTGTCCACATTTCGCAACAAAATAACGGAAAAAAACAACAAAGTCTCTGCAATATTTGAGTTTTCTGTTTTTGCCCATATTTCCCAACGAAATACCAAAAAAAAACAAAAAAATATCTGCAATATTTGAGTTTTTTTGTCCATATTTCGCAATAATATAACGAAAAAAAAACGAAAAAGAATCTGAAATATTTTAGCTTTCTGTTTTTGTCCATATTTCGCAACAAAATAACGGAAAAAGAAACAAAAAAGTTTCTGAAATATTTGATTTTTCTGTTTTTGTCTATATTTCGCAACAAAATAACCAAAAAATAACAAAGAAGTATCTGAGATATTTGAGTTTTCTGTTTTTGTCCATATTTCCTAACAAAATAACGAAAAAAAAACAAAAAAATATCTAAAATATTTGAGTTTTCTTTTTTGTCCATATTTCGCAACAAAATAACAAGAAAGTATCTGAAATATTTTAGTTTTCTGTTTTTGTCCATATTTCCCAACGAAATAAAGAAAAAAACATAAAAATATCTGCAATATTTGAGTTTTTTTTTGTCCATTTTTGCAACAAAATAACAAGAAAGTATCTGAAATATTTGAGTTTTCTGTTTTGTCCATATTTCCCAAAGAAATAACGAAACAAAAAAATATCTGAAATATTTGAGTTTTTTTTTTGTCCATATTTCGCAATAATATAACGGAAAAAAAACAAAAAAGTATCTGAAATATTTAAGCTTTCTGTTTTTGTCCATATTTTGCAACAAAATAACGAAAAAATAACAAGAAAGTAAATGAAATATTTGATTTTTCTGTTTTTGTCCATATTTCGCAACAAAATAACGAAAAAACAACGAAAGAGTATCTGAAATATTTTAGCTTTCTGTTTTTGTCCATATTTTACAACAAAATAACGAAAAAAAAACAATAAAGTATCTGAAATATTTGAGTTTTCTGTTTTTGTCCATATTTCGCAACAAAACAACGAAAGAGTATCTGAAATATTTTAGATTTCTGTTTTTGTCCATATTTCACAACAGAATAACGAAAAAAAAAACAAAAAAGTATCTGAAATATTTAAGTTTTTTTTGTCCATATTTCGCAATAATATAACGAAAAAAAAACCAAAAAGTATCTGAAATCTTCCCCCCGAGGGATTCCACAATGTCGTGGTGGTGGGGCTTAAGTAGGATCAAGGATGTATTGGATACTGCAGAGAATGAAATATTGGATTTTTCTGTTGTTGTCCATATTTCGCAACAAAATAACGAAAAAACAACGAAAGAGTATCTGAAATATTTTAGCTTTCTGTTTTTGTCCATATTTTACAACAAAATAACGAAAAAAAAACAATAAAGTATCTGAAATATTTGAGTTTTCTGTTTTTGTCCATATTTCGCAACAAAACAACGAAAAAACAACGAAAGAGTATCTGAAATATTTTAGATTTCTGTTTTTGTTCATATTTCACAACAGAATAACGAAAAAAAAACAAAAAAGTATCGGAAATATTTAAGTTTTTTTTGTCCATATTTCGCAATAATATAACGAAAAAAAAACCAAAAAGTATCTGAAATCATCCCCCCGAGGGATTCCACCATGTCGTGGTGGTGGGGCTTAAGTAGGATCAAGGATGATGTCGGTGGATACTGCAGAGAATAGTCTGTGGTATCCGGCAGGTCTAACCATACCGATAAGGTCACTATTGAGGTCTGAAAACCAAGGGAATCCGAACAAACAATGGAAAATGGCAACGAAAAAGGACAAATCACGTGTTGGGATGTCAACACAAGTGTCACCTGTACCTACGGCAGGTGGCGAGGGCTTGGTTCCGAAAGGAACTAAGTCGCCAGTAGGAGCGTGCGGAGGAGTGGTGACAGGCTCATCCGTGCGTAATGAAGCAACTGAAAATCTACTAGACACAGATGAATAACTACGAGAATTGTCGCAGACATCTTCATTTGTGTTATCAGAAAGGGACCTGGACATACTGAAAGGTAAGTCAGATTTAGGAAGCTCAGATCAGTCTGATTCTGGCTCCGACATGGAGGTTGACGGTAATAACACCGTCATCAACATGGCGGATCTGAGCTCCGATTTAGATAATATAGGAAAGAGCTATTTATCTTCCACAGGTACACCAAAGGGATTCAGTAAGGTTAACCCCAACTCTGGTGCAGTATCTACCAATCTGCGTAAAGACGCGATTAAAAAGATGCGCAGCGCCAGAAGAAGGATTGAGAAGCTCATGGTGATCGATCCGAAGGAACTCAGCGCCTGGGACAAGGAAAAGCTTGTCGAAGCCAGAGCTGTAGTGAATTCGACGGAGCTTCAGAAAATTATTGCGGCGAAAGCGGAGCCACAGCCTTCTTCATCCGGTGCGTCTGTAAAACAGACTAGGGATAAAGACAGGAAGCTGTGCTCCAAAATAGGTTCCTTCGGTGCGTCTGGGTGTCAGACAAGGGAGGAATACGAAGCCAACTAGAAGGGCACTTCAGGCAGAGCTGAAGACGCCAAAAAAGGGTTCACGAAGAAGAGAGGCAGATCGGATAATAACATCCAACCTAAGGGCGCTAAAAAAGCCAAGAGCGCGACTACTTCCGGCAAAGCGAAGATAGTCGATGATCTGCAGGTGGCCATCGTTGATGAGAATGGCCCCGAAGGCAAATTCAACCAGGAGCAGTGGGACTCGGTTGAAGAAAAGATCCAGGATGCGCTCATCGATGCTTTTGCTTGCGTCTTAGCGGAGGACGTAAAGTTCGATGGCGCAGCCTGGGAAAGGGGGTACAAAGTGGTAGCGTGCGCTGATAAGAAATCCAAGGATTTCTTATCAGCCACCTAGAACAAGCTAGATGGTATCTGGGAGGGAGCAAGGCTTAGAGCTATCCCTAGAGCCGATACCAGTCTCTACCAAAGGCCCAAGGCGGTTTGGATACCTAAACCGTATCAAACACCACAAAGAGTTCTGAGTCTGCTAGCAGGCCAGAACAAGGGGATTCATGCTGAGGAGTGGAAGATCCTGAAGGAGGATGTTCGTAAGGAACGTGGCCACCACTTCCTTATGAGCATCAGTAGGGACTCACTCCCCTTCCTCGAAAAGAGTAGAGGAATGGTAGCCTTCAGCATGGCGAAGGTATTCGTTAGAATTATGGGCAGCAGCGGGGCCACTGATGATGGAGGTGATGCAGATCAACCTCCACCACAGAGCTGCTACCAGCAACCTGATGGGGTACATGGGCAGCAATAACATCGATGCTGCCCTCATTCAAGAGCCGTGGATAGACGGCCAAGGTAGGATTCAAGGCCTGAAGTGCAAAGACTACACCTTGTTTCATAAAAACGGAGTTTTTATGAAACAAGGTGTAGGATATGCCGACGACCTAGTCATCATAATCAGGGGCAAATACGAAAATATCATATCTAGTAGACTCCAATTGGCTTTAAACAGGACAATGAACTGGTGCAAATCCAAAAATCTACAGATAAACCCAAACAAAACGATAATTATACCATTTACCAAAAGGAAAGTGATCAACATTACTGCACCCTCAATAAGTGGTATAACCATACCCTGTTCCAATGAAGTAAAATACCTAGGTATCACACTAGACAGTAAACTTAATTGGAACAACCACATTGAAAGGACTCATGCCAAGGCAATAAAGGCGATATGGGCCTGCAAAAGTATGTTTGGTAGGAAATGGGGGCTACATCCCAAAATGATCTACTGGAGCTACAGAACGATCATCCTACCTATTATAACATACGGATGCACAGTATGGTGGACTAAAACACTCCAACGCAAAGCACAGGCGAAACTAGGAAAGATCCAAAGACTGGCCTGTCTAGGTATAACAGGTGCTATGAAAACCTGTCCCACAGCAGCAATGGAAATGTTCCTAAACCTTCCGCCAATACACCTCCTTGTTAAGAAAGAGGCAGCGAGAGGTCTGCTGCGCATTCAGAAGGGAAAGAATTATTACTCAGGAGACCTTAAAGGACATCTTCAGCTCCTGAATAATCCCAAAATAAAGGAACTAACCTCAATTTTATCGGATGTAATGCCGACCACTTACAACTTTGATTTCCCTTTCAAAGTCGTAATCAGTGAACGCAGTGACTGGCAATCAAGGCTTCCTGAATTAGAATCGGATGCGTCCGTTTGGTTCACGGACGGTTCCCGAACCACAGAGGGTACGGGTGCCGGGATCAAAGGTCCAAACTTCTCTGCATCCCTACCACTCGGTAAAGAAGCCACAATCTTTCAAGCCGAACTGATCGCGGTAGATCTGTGTGTCCAAGAGAATCTCAGGATAGCGCAGCGAAATAAAACAATTTACATTCTTTCAGACAGTCAAGCTGTTCTCAAAGCTCTAGTCTCCCACAGGCAGGAGTCAATGCTGGTCTGGGAATGTCTCCAAAAACTCATCACCCTGGCAAAGAGGAACTGTGTTACCTTAATGTGGGTGCCAGGTCACATAGGAGTCGCTGGAAATGAAGAGGCAGACCGCCTTGCCAAAAATGGTTCTAAAACAAAACTAATTGGACCAGAACCATTCTGCGGTAAACCAAGAGGACACTCCAAATTTGTACTCAACAGATGGATAGAGCAAGAGCATAGGCTCTACTGGGGAAAACTCCCTAAACTCACGATATCCAAGAAACTTATCACACCAAATAGGATCAAGGTGGATAAACTATTAAACCTCAGCAAAAAGGACATTCGTACCTTAATAGGTCTCATAACTGGGCATAGCCCTGTACTCTACCACCTCAAGAAAATGGGACTGGCTGAGGAGGACAGTTGTCGCCTCTGTCACAATGACAGGGAAACAACGGAACACCTTCTATGCTACTGCGAAGCAGCTGCAAGAAGAAGACTCAATCATCTAGGAAAGGGTATTCTCACCACAGATGAACTCGCCAATATGGCTCCCGAATCCATATTAAGGTTCTATCGTTCTCTTAATATGGACTAGGGAGAAAGGGGCAGTAAACGCACAATAGATCTGAAGGTCGCAGTGCTCTCTTGCGTTCCCCAAAAAAAAAAAAAAAATAAAAAATAAAAACGGAGTGAGTAAAATTAGGTCATGTATTTTGGTTAAAAACAAATTTAATGTTTTTCTTCTGGAAAATTTTAGCAATGATGATACAACAGTTGTCAAATGGGAAAGGAGTAAGAAGGAAAAGCCTCTACTCCTAGTCTCAGCTTATATGCCTTACGACAGCGCGGAAGAGCCGCCGTCCCCAGCAAAAAGAGACGCTGTAAACAGCTGGAAGCAAGACATTGTGATAGGATGTGATGCAAACGCTCATCATACGCAGTGGGGAAGCTGTAACATTAACAGTAGAGGTGAGTCTTTATTAGAGTATATTGGTAAAACTAACCTTAGTATATGTAATAGGGGGACAGCCCCGACATTTATAGTTAGAAATAGGAGGGAGGTAATAGACCTAACATTGGGTACTAACTCTAGATCGCTCGGCATAAGGAATTGGAGGGTATCTGAGAGAGCCTCTTTCTCAGATCACTGTTGGATTCTTTTCGAAATCGAAGGAAAACGTGATGATAGGGTATCCTTTAGGAACCCCAGGAAAACGAATTTGGCTAAATACACGGAATTTCTTAGTGACTCTCCAAGGCTCTTAACTGGAGAGTGCTTAACAAAACGTAAGCTTATCGACAAGGCAGTAAACGTCATTAGCACCGAAATGAACAGTGCATTTGAAGCCTGCTGCCCCCTGAGTCGGACATCGGGCAGCAAAAAACCACCTTGGTGGAATAAAGAGGTAGAAGAGTGCAGGAACAGTGCGAGAACTCTCGGACATCGGGCAGCAAAAAAGTGCAGGAACAGTGCGAGAAGTCGGACATCGGGCAGCAAAAAACCACCTTGGTGGAATAAAGAGGTAGAAGAGTGCAGGGGGGGTTCTCCTGGGGGGTTTTCTGTGAATCCATAGAGAATACCGGTACTTTCAGAGAGTGCAAAGTACTTAGGGATCATTCTTGATTCCAAACTTAGTTGGAATAAAAATGTGGAGGAAAGAGCAAGGAAAGCCACGAACGCATTATTTGCGTGTAAACGGTTCTCAGGCACAAAGTGGGGCATCAGCCCAAAGATGGGTCACTGGCTGTACACCAGTGTAGTACGACCAATACTCACGTACGGTGCTACAGTATGGTGGCCAGCAGTAAATAGAAAGACAAATGTCAAAAAACTGGAAAAGGTGCAAAAGCTGGCGTGCATAAGCATCACTGGTGCACTGCGCACGACACCAACCTTAGCTATGGAAATCATGCTAAATCTGCATCCACTGGAAGAGCATATAAAGAACATAGCGGCAAAGAGTGCAATAAGACTAAGAGAGTCAGGTGCACTTAGATATAGGGGATACACACATAGCAGGATCTTGGAAGAATTCAATCTGGACACTAGGGGGGTGCATACAGACTACCTGACTCCATATTTTGATTTTCGCAGAGACTTCGACATTCGTATCCCAACAAGGAACGAATGGGAGGAGGGAACTGTGAACACAGAAATTGGAATATCCATTTTCACAGGCGGGTCTAAAACAGCTGAAGGTGCAGGATCGGGTATATACTCCGAATTCCTAGATATCAGGGAATCGGTAAGGCTGCCGGATCACAGCAGTGTCTTCCAGGCGGAAATCCTGGCAATAGTTAGGGCGGCTGAATTGGCTGAGGCTAGACTGATATCACAGGAGCATATCATAATCTATGTCGACAGCCAGGCAGCTATCAGAGCGCTAGGGTCTAATAACATCAAGTCCAGCCTGGTAAAAAGCTGCCGAGAAGTAATTCAGGTACTTTGTAGGCATTGCATCGTTGAACTGTGCTGGGTCCCCGGCCACAGCAACATTGAAGGTAATGAAATAGCTGATGAGCTCGCTAGATCAGGAACTGAGGCAGACATTGGAACAGCCGATATATCTGTACTCAGTCCACTAGGGGTGGAAAAAGGTAAGGTGGACACTATCACAGTGAGAAGGATTGATCACATGTGGGAGACTACGAACACATGCCACATAGCAAAAACTATGTGGCCTCGAAGGAACCTAAGGAACACGGGAATCCTACTAAATATGAGCAGGACAAGCCTCAGACTTGCCATTGGTGTTCTGACAGGCCACTGCCTGCTAGGAAAAATGGCTAAGAAGCTACGGCTGATCTGTGCAGGGGCTGCCAGGACTTAGCAATGACGGAGGATATAGCTCACATGCTCTGCGACTGTCCTAGTCTCAGCAGAAGGAGGCTAAATATTCTAGGGAGGTACAGATACGGTGGACTACATGAGCTGGTAGGTATCCCGATAAAGGTAATCCTTAATTTTGTTAGGGGAGCAGCTTGGATTTAGCGAGGGTAAGTAGCCGGGTAGTTGTTGCAATTAAAAACGGATACCAATGGGCCAATCAATGGCCTAGGTCGGGGTTCTGTTCAGGCATCAGCAGACAGTCAACCCCCCCTTATAAAACATAAACATCTGAAATCATTGAGTTTTCTGTTTTTGTACATATTTCACTACAAATTAACGAAAAAATAACAAGAAAGTATAAGAAATATTTGAGTATTCTGTTTTTGTCCATATTTTGCAACAAAACAACGAAAGAGTGTTGGAAAAATTTTAGCTTTCTTTTTTGTCCATATTTCGCAACAAAATAACGGAAAAAAACAAAAAGTATCTGAAATATTTTATTTTTCTGCTTTTGTCTATATTTCGCAACAAAATAACCAAAAAATAACAAAGAAGTATCTGAAATATTTGAGTTTTCTGTTGTTGTCTATATTTCGCAATAATATAATGGGAAAAAAAACTAAAAACTATCTGAAATATATGAGTTTTCTGATTTAGTCCATATTTCGCAACAAAATAACGAAAAGAAAACAAAATACTATCTGAAATATTTCAGTTTTCTGTTTTTGTCCATATTTCTCAACAAAATAAGGAAAAAAACTAACAAGAAAGTATCTGAAATATTTGAGTTTTCTATTTTTGTCTATATTTCTCAACAAAATAAGGAAAAAAACTAACAAGAAAGTATCTGAAATATTTGAGTTTTCTGTTTTTGTTCATATTTCTCAACAAAATAACCAAAAAATAACAAAGAAGTATCTGAAATATTTGAGTTTTCTGTTTTTGTCCATATTTCCCAACAAATAACGAAAAAAACAAAAAAATATTTGAAATATTTGAGTGTTTTTTGTCCATATTTCGTAATAATATAACGGAAAAAAAACTAAAAACTATCTGAAATATTTCAGTTTTCTGTTTTTGTCCATATTTCGCAACAAAATAACGAAAAGAAAACAAAAAACTATCTGAAATATTTGAGTTTCCTGTTTTTGTCCATATTTCTCAACAAAATAAGGAAAAAAACTAACAAGAAAGTATCTGAAATATTTGAGTTTTCTGTTTTTGTCCTTATTTCGCAACAAAATAACGAAAAAAAAACAAGAAAGTAACTGAAATATTTGAGTTTTCTGTTTTTGTCGATATTTCGCAACAAAACAACGAAAAAACAACGAAAGAGTATCTGAAATATTTTAGCTTTCTGTTTTTGTCCATATTTCAAAACAAAATAACGAAAAAAAACAAAAAAGTATCTGAAATATTTGAGTTTTCTTTTGTCCATATTTCGCAATAATATAACGGAAAAAAAACTAAAAACTATCTGAAATATATGAGTTTTCAGTTTTAGTCCATATTTCGCAACAAAATAACGAAAAGAAAACAAAAAACTATCTGAAATATTTGAGTTTTCTGTTTTTGTCCATATTTCTCAACAAAATAAGGAAAAAACTAACAAGAAAGTATCTAAAATATTTGAGTTTTCTGTTTTTGTCCATATTTCGCAACAAATTAACGAAAAAATAACAAGAAAGTATAAGAAATATTTGAGTATTCTGTTTTTGTCCATATTTCGCAATAATATAACGGAAAAAAACTAAAAATTATCTGAAATATATGAGTTTTCTGTTTTAGTCCATATTTCGCAACAAAATAACGAAAGGAAAACAAAAAACTATCTGAAATATTTGAGTTTTCTGTTTTTGTCCATATTTCTCAACAAAATAAGGAAAAAAACTAACAAGAAAGTATCTGAAATATTTGAGTTTTCTGTTTTTGTCCATATTTCACAACAAAATAACGAAAAAAAAAACAAAAAAGTATCTGAAATCATTGAGTTTTCTGTTTTTGTAAATATTTCGGAATAAATTAACGAAAAAATAACAAGAAAGTATCTGAAATATTTGAGTTTTTTGTTTTTGTCCATATTTCGCAACAAAACAACGAAAAAACAACGAAAGAGTATTGGAAATATTTTAGGTTTCTGTTTTTGTCCATATTTCGCAACAAAATAACGGAAAAAACACAAAAAAGTATCTGAAATATTTGAGTTTTCTGTTTTTGTCCATATTTCTCAACAAAATAACAAAAAAAAAACAAAAAAATATCTAAAATATTTGAGTTTTCTTTTTTGTCCATATTTCGTAACAAAATAACAAGAAAGTATCTGAAATATTTGAGTTTTCTTTTTTTGTCCATATTTCCCAACGAAATAACGAAAAATAACAAAAAAATATCTGAAATATTTGAGTTTTTTTTTGTCCATATTTCGCAATAATATAACGGAAAAAAAACAAAAAAGTATCTGAACTATTTTAGCTTTCTGTTTTTGTCCATATTTCGCAACAAAATAACGGGAAAAAAACAAAAAAGTATCTGAAATATTTTATTTTTCTGCTTTTGTCTACATTTCGCAACAAAATAACCAAAAAATAACAAAGAAGTATCAGAAATATTTGAGTTTTCTGTTTTTGTCCATATTTCCCAACGAAATAACGGACAAAAACAAAAAAATTTCTGAAATATTTGAGTTTTCTTTTTTGCCCATATTTCGCAACAAAATAACAAGAAAGTATCTGAAATATTTGAGTTTTCTGTTTTTGTCCATATTTCCCAACGAAATAACGAAAAAAAACAAAAAAATATCTGAAATATTTGAGTTTTTTTTTGTCCATATTTCGCAATAATATAACGGAAAAAAAACAAAAAAGTATCTGCAATATTTTAGCTTTCTGTTTTTGTCCATATTTCGCAACAAATTAACGGGAAAAAAAACAAAAAAGTATCTGAAATATTTAATTTTTCTGCTTTTGTCTACATTTCGCAACAAAATAACCAAAAAATAACAAAGAAGTATCAGAAATATTTGAGTTTTCTGTTTTTGTCCATATTTCCTAACAAAATAACGAAAAAAAACCAAAAAAAATATCTAAAATATTTGAGTTTTCTTTTTTGTCCATATTTCGCAACAAAATAACAAGAAAGTATGTGAAATATTTGAGTTTTCTGTTTTTGTCCATATTTCCCAACGAAATAACGAAAAAAAACAACAAAATATCTGAAATATTTGAGTTTTTTTTGTCCATATTTCGCAATAATATAACGGAAAATAAAACAAAAAAGTATCTGAAATATTTTAGCTTTCTGTTTTTGTCCATATTTCGCAACAAAATAACGGGAAAAAAAACAAAAAAGTATCTGAAATATTTGATTTTTCTGCTTTTGTCTACATTTCGCAACAAAATAACCAAAAAATAACAAAGAAGTATCTGAAATATTTGAGTTTTCTGTTTTTGTCCATATTTCCCAACTAAATAACGAAAAAAAACAAAAAAATATCTAAAATATTTGAGTTTTCTTTTTGTCCATTTTTACAACAAAATAACAAGAAAGTATCTGAAATATTTGTGTTTTCTGTTTTGTCCATATTTCCCAACGAAATAACGAAAAAAAATAAAAAAATATCTGAAATATTTGAGTTTTTTTTTTGTCCATATTTCGCAATAATATAACGGAATAAAAACAAAAAACTATCTGAAATATTTAAGCTTCCTGTTTTTGTCTATATTTCGCAACAAAATAACGAAAAAATAACAAGAAAGTAAATGAAATATTTGAGTTTTCTGTTTTTGTCCATATTTCGCAACAAAATAACAAAAAAAAAACAAAAAGCATCTGAAATATTTGATTTTTCTGTTTTTGTCCATATTTCGCAACAAAATAACGAAAAAACAACGAAAGAGTATCTGAAATATTTTAGCTTTCTGTTTTTGTCCATATTTCCCAACAAAACAACGAAAAAACAACGAAAGAGTATTGGAAATATTTTAGCTTTCTGTTTTTGTCCATATTTCGCAACAAAATAACGGAAAAAACACAAAAAAGTATCTGAAATATTTGAGTTTTCTGTTTTTGTCCATATTTCCTAACAAAATAACGAAAAAAAAACAAAAAAATATCTAAAATATTTGAGTTTTCTTTTTTGTCCATATTTCGTAACAAAATAACAAGAAAGTATCTGAAATATTTGAGTTTTCTTTTTTTGTCCATATTTCCCAACGAAATAACGAAAAAGAACAAAAAAATATCTGAAATATTTGAGTTTTTTTTTGTCCATATTTCGCAATAATATAACGGAAAAAAACAAAAAAGTATCTGAACTATTTTAGCTTTCTGTTTTTGTCCATATTTCGCAACAAAATAACGGGAAAAAAACAAAAAAGTATCTGAAATATTTGATTTTTCTGCTTTTGTCTACATTTCGCAACAAAATAACCAAAAAATAACAAAGAAGTATCAGAAATATTTGAGTTTTCTGTTTTTGTCCATATTTCCCAACGAAATAACGGACAAAAACAAAAAAATTTCTGAGATATTTGAGTTTTCTTTTTTGTCCATATTTCGCAACAAAATAACAAGAAAGTATCTGAAATATTTGAGTTTTCTGTTTTTGTCCATATTTCACAACGAAATAACGAAAAAAAACAAAAAAATATCTGAAATATTTGAGTGTTTTTTTGTCCATATTTCGCAATAATATAACGGAAAAAAAACAAAAAAGTATCTGCAATATTTTAGCTTTCTGTTTTTGTCCATATTTCGCAACAAAATAACGGGAAAAAAAACAAAAAAGTATCTGAAATATTTGATTTTTCTGCTTTTGTCTACATTTCGCAACAAAATAACCAAAAAATAACAAAGAAGTATCAGAAATATTTGAGTTTTCTGTTTTTGTCCATATTTCCTAACAAAATAACGAAAAAAAACCAAAAAAAATATCTAAAATATTTGAGTTTTCTTTTTTGTCCATATTTCGCAACAAAATAACAAGAAAGTATCTGAAATATTTGAGTTTTCTGTTTTTGTCCATATTTCCCAACGAAATAACGAAAAAAAACAAAAAAATATCTGAAATATTTGAGTTTTTTTTTGTCCATATTTCGCAATAATATAACGGAAAAAAAAACACAAAAGTATCTGAAATATTTTAGCTTTCTGTTTTTGTCCATATTTCGCAACAAAATAACGGGAAAAAAAACAAAAAAGTATCTGAAATATTTGATTTTTCTGCTTTTGTCTACATTTCGCAACAAAATAACCAAAAAATAACAAAGAAGTATCTGAAATATTTGAGTTTTCTGTTTTTGTCCATATTTCCTAACAAAATAACGAAAAAAAACAAAAAAATATCTAAAATATTTGAGTTTTCTTTTTGTCCATTTTTACAACAAAATAACAAGAAAGTATCTGAAATATTTGTGTTTTCTGTTTTGTCCATATTTCCCAACGAAATAACGAAAAAAAAACAAAAAAATATCTGAAATATTTGAGTTTTTTTTTTGTCCATATTTCGCAATAATATAACGGAATAAAAACAAAAAACTATCTGAAATATTTAAGCTTCCTGTTTTTGTCTATATTTCGCAACAAAATAACGAAAAAATAACAAGAAAGTAAATGAAATATTTGAGTTTTCTGTTTTTGTCCATATTTCGCAACAAAATAACGAAAAAAAAACAAAAAGCATCTGAAATATTTGATTTTTCTGTTTTTGTCCATATTTCGCAACAAAATAACGAAAAAACAACGAAAGAGTATCTGAAATATTTTAGCTTTCTGTTTTTGTCCATATTTCCCAACAAATAACGAAAAAAACAAAAAAATATCTGAAATATTTGAGTTTTTTTTTGTCCATATTTCGCAATAATATAACGGAAAAAAAACTAAAAACTATCTGAAATATATGAGTTTTCTGTTTTAGTCCATATTTCGCAACAAAATAACGAAAAGAAAACAAAAACCTATCTGAAATATTTGAGTTTTCTGTTTTTGTCCATATTTCTCAACAAAATAAGGAAAAAAACTAACAAGAAAGTATCTGAAATATTTGAGTTTTCTGTTTTTGTCCATATTTCGCAACAAAACAACGAAAAAACAACGAAAGAGTATCTGAAATATTTTAGCTTTCTGTTTTTGTCCATATTTCACAACAAAATAACGAAAAAAATAAAAAAGTATCTGAAATATTTGAGTTTTTTTTGTCCATATTTCGCAATAATATAACGGAAAAAAAACTAAAAACTATATGAGTTTTCTGTTTTAGTCCATATTTCGCAACAAAATAACGAAAAGAAAACAAGAAAGTATCTGAAATATTTGAGTTTTCTGTTTTTGTCCATATTTCCCAACGAAATAACGAAAAAAAACAAAAAAATATCTGAAATATTTGAGTTTTTTTTTGTCCATATTTCGCAATAATATAACGGAAAAAAAAACACAAAAGTATCTGAAATATTTTAGCTTTCTGTTTTTGTCCATATTTCGCAACAAAATAACGGGAAAAAAAACAAAAAAGTATCTGAAATATTTAATTTTTCTGCTTTTGTCTACATTTCGCAACAAAATAACCAAAAAATAACAAAGAAGTATCAGAAATATTTGAGTTTTCTGTTTTTGTCCATATTTCCTAACAAAATAACGAAAAAAAACCAAAAAAAATATCTAAAATATTTGAGTTTTCTTTTTTGTCCATATTTCGCAACAAAATAACAAGAAAGTATGTGAAATATTTGAGTTTTCTGTTTTTGTCCATATTTCCCAACGAAATAACGAAAAAAAACAACAAAATATCTGAAATATTTGAGTTTTTTTTTGTCCATATTTCGCAATAATATAACGGAAAAAAAAACAAAAAAGTATCTGAAATATTTTATTTTTCTGCTTTTGTCTATATTTCGCAACAAAATAACCAAAAAATAACAAATAAGTATCTGAAATATTTGAGTTTTCTGTTTTTGCCCATATTTCCTTACAAAATAACGAAAAAAAAACAAAAAAATATCTAAAATATTTGAGTTTTCTTTTTGTCCATTTTTACAACAAAATAACAAGAAAGTATCTGAAATATTTGTGTTTTCTGTTTTGTCCATATTTCCCAACGAAATAACGAAAAAAAAAAAAAAAAAATATCTGAAATATTTGAGTTTTTTTTTTGTCCATATTTCGCAATAATATAACGGAATAAAAACAAAAAAGTATCTGAAATATTTAAGCTTTCTGTTTTTGTCTATATTTCGCAACAAAATAACGAAAAAATAACAAGAAAGTAAATGAAATATTTGAGTTTTCTGTTTTTGTCCATATTTCGCAACAAAATAACGAAAAAAAAAACAAAAAGCATCTGAAATATTTGATTTTTCTGTTTTTGTCCATATTTCGCAACAAAATAACGAAAAAACAACGAAAGAGTATCTGAAATATTTTAGCTTTCTGGTTTTGTCCATATTTCCCAACAAATAACGAAAAAAACAAAAAAATATCTGAAATATTTGAGTTTTTTTTTGTCCATATTTCGCAATAATATAACGGAAAAAAACTAAAAACTATCTGAAATATATGAGTTTTCTATTTTAGTCCATATTTCGCAACAAAATAACGAAAAGAAAACAAAAAACTATCTGAAATATTTGAGTTTTCTGTTTTTGTCCATATTTCTCAACAAAATAAGGAAAAAAACTAACAAGAAAGTATCTGAAATATTTGAGTTTTCTGTTTTTGTCCATATTTCGCAACAAAACAACGAAAAAACAACGAAAGAGTATCTGAAATATTTTAGCTTTCTGTTTTTGTCCATATTTCACAACAAAATAACGAAAAAAACAAAAAAGTATCTGAAATATTTGAGTTTTTTTTGTCCATATTTCGCAATAATATAACGGAAAAAAAACTAAAAACTATCTGAAATATATGAGTTTTCTGTTTTAGTCCATATTTCGCAACAAAATAACGAAAAGAAAACAAAAAACTATCTGAAATATTTGAGTTTTCTGTTTTTGTCCATATTTCTCAACAAAATAAGGAAAAAAAAACTAACAAGAAAGTATCTGAAATATTTTAGTTTTCTGTTTTTGTCCATATTTCCCAACAAATAACGAAAAAAAAACAAAAAAATATCTGGAATATTTGAGTTTTTTTTGTCCATATTTCGCAATAATATAACGGAAAAAAAACTAAAAACTATCTGAAATATATGAGTTTTATGTTTTAGTCCATATTTCGCAATAAATAACGAAAAGAAACAAAAAACTATCTGAAATATTTGAGTTTTCTGTTTTTGTCCATATTTCTCAACAAAATAAGAAAAAAAAACTAACAAGAAAGTATCTGAAATATTTGAGTTTTCTGTTTTTGTCCATATTTCACAACAAAATAACGAAAAAAAAACAAAACAGTATCTGAAATCATTGAGTTTTCTGTTTTTGTACATATTTCGGAACAAATTAACGAAAAAATAACTAGAAAGTATCTGAAATATTTGAGTTTTTTGTTTTTGTCCATATTTCGCAACAAAACAACGAAAAAACAACGAAAGAGTATTGGAAATATTTTAGCTTTCTGTTTTTGTCCATATTTCGCAACAAAATAACGGAAAAAAAACAAAAAAGTGTCTGAAATATTTGATTTTTCTGTTTTTGTCTATAGTTCGCAACAAAGTAACCAAAAAATAACAAAGAAGTATCTGAAATATTTGAGTTTTCTGTTTTTGCCCATATTTCCTTACAAAATAACGAAAAAAAAACAAAAAAATATCTAAAATATTTGAGTTTTCTTTTTTGTCCATATTTCGCAACAAAATAACAAGAAAGTATCTTAAATATTTGAGTTTTCTGTTTTTGTCCATATTTCCCAACGAAATAACGAAAAAAACAAAAAAATATCTGAAATATTTGAGTCTTTTTTTTTGTCCATATTTCGCAATAATATAACGGAAAAAAACAAAAAAGTATCTGAAATATTTTAGCTTTCTGTTTTTGTCCATATTTCGCAACAAAATAATGGGAAAAAAAACAAAAAAGTATCTGAAATTTTTGAGTTTTCTGGTTTTGTCCATATTTCGCAATAAAATAACGGATAAAAAAACAAATTCTCTGAAATATTTGAGTTTTTTGGTTTTTCTGCATATTTCCCAACAAAATAACGGAAAAAAACCAAAAAATATCTGTAATATTTGAGTTTTCTGTTTTTGTCCATATTTCGCAACTAAATATCGAAAAAAACAAAAACAACTAAAATATTTGAGTTTTCTGTTTTTGTCCATATTTCGCAACAAAATAGTTTTCTGTTTTTGTCCATATTTCGCAACAAAATAACGAAAAAAATATCTGAAATATTTGAGTTTTCTGGTTTTGTCCATATTTCGCAACAAAATAACGGAAAAAAAACAAATTCTCTGAAATAATTGAGTTTTGTGTTTTTGTCCATATTTTACACCAAAATAACGAAAAAATAACAAGAAAGTATCTGAAATATGTGAGTTTTCTATTTTTGTCCATATTTCGCAACAAAATAACAAAAAAATATCTGAAATATTTGAGTTTTCTGTTTTTGTACATATTTCGCAACAAAATAACGAAAAGACAACAAAAAAGTATCTGAAATATTTAATTTTTTTGTTTTTGTCCATAATTCGCAACAAAATAACGAAAAAATTACAAAAAAGTATCTGAAATATTTGGCTTTACGTTTTTTGTCCATATTTCGCAACAAAATAACGAAAAAAACAACGCAAGAGTAACTGAAATATTTTAGCTTTCTGTTTTTGTCAATATTTCACAACAAAATAATGAAAACAAAAAACAAAATAGTATCTGAAATATTTGAGTTTTCTGTTTTGTACATATTACGCAACAAAATAACGAAAAAATAAAACAAAGTATCTGAAATATATGACTTCTCTGTTTTTGTCCACATTTCACAACTACATATCTAAAAAAACGAAAAGAATCTGAAATATTTAAGTTTTCTGTTTTTGTCCATATTTTGCAAGAAAATAACGAAAAAAACTACAAGGTATCTGAAATATTTGAGTTTTTATTTTTTGTTAATATTTCGCAACAAAATAACGAAAAAATAACAAGAGAGTATTTGAAATATTTGAGATTTTTGTTTTTGTCCATATTTCGCCACATAATAACGAAAAAAAAACAAAAAACTATCTGAAATATTTGAGTTTTCTGTTTTTGTCCATTTTTCGCAATTAAATATCGAAAAAAACAAAAAGAATCTGAAATATTTGTGTTTTCTGTTTTAATGCATATTTCGCAACAAAATAACGAAAAAACAACAACAATGTGTCTGAAATATTCGAGTTTTCATTTTTTGTCCATATTTCGCAACAAAATAATGAAAAAATAACAAGAAGGTATCTGAAATATTTGAGTTTTCTGTTTATGTCCATATTTCGCAACAAAATAACGAAAAAATAACAAGAAAGTTTCTGAAATATGTGAGTTTTCATTTGTTGTCCATATTTTGCAACAAAATAATGAAAAAATAACAAAAAAGTATCTGAAAAATTTGAGTTTTCTGTTAGTTTTCTGTTTTTGTCCATATTTCGCAACAAACGAACGAAAAAATAACAAGAAAGTATCTGAAATATTTGAGTTTTCTGTTTTTGTCCATATTTCGCAACATAATAACGAAAAAAAACAAAAAACTATCCGAAATATTTCAGTTTTCTGTTTTTTTCCATATTTCGCAACAAAATAACGAAAAAATAACAACAAATTATCTGAAATATTTGAGTTTTATTTTTTTGTCCATATTTCGCAACAAAAGAACGAAAAAAAAACAAGAAACTATTTGAAATATTTGTGTTTTCTGGTTTTGTCCATATTTCGCAACTAAATATCGAAAAAAAAACAAAAAGAATCTGAAATATTTGAGTTTTCTGTTTTTGTCCATATTTCGCAACAAAATAGTTTTCTGTTTTTGTCCATATTTCGCAAGAAAATAACAAAAAAAAAGTGTCTGCAATATTTGAGTTTTCTGGTTTTGTCCATATTTCGCAACAAAATAACGGAAAAAAACAACAAATTCTCTGAAATATTTGAGTTTCCTTTTTTTGCCCATATTTTGCACCAAAATAACGAAAAAATAACAAAAAAGTATCTGAAATATTTGAGTTTTCTGTTTTAGCCCATATTTCGCAACAAAATAATGAAAAAATAACAAAAAAGTATCTGAAATATTTCAGTTTTCTGTTTTTGTCCATATTTCGCAAGAAAATAACAAAAAAAAAGTGTCTGAAATATTTGAGTTTTCTGTTTTTGTCTATATTTCGCAACAAAATAACCAAAAAATAACAAAGAAGTATCTGTAATATTTGAGTTTTCTGTTTTTGCCCATATTTCCTTACAAAATAACGAAAAAAAAACAAAAAAATATCTAAAATATTTGAGTTTTCTTTTTTGTCCATATTTCGCAACAAAATAACAAGAAAGTATCTTAAATATTTGAGTTTTCTGTTTTTGTCCATATTTCCCAACTAAATAACGAAAAAAACAAAAAAATATCTGAAATATTTGATTTTTCTGTTTTTGTCTATATTTCGCAACAAAATAACCAAAAAATAACAAAGAAGTATCTGAAATATTTGAGTTTTCTGTTTTTGCCCATATTTCCTTACAAAATAACGAAAAAAAAACAAAAAAATATCTAAAATATTTGAGTTTTCTTTTTTGTCCATATTTCGCAACAAAATAACAAGAAAGTATCTTAAATATTTGAGTTTTCTGTTTTTGTCCATATTTCCCAACGCAATAACGAAAAAAACAAAAAAATATCTGATATATTTGAGTCTTTTTTTTTGTCCATATTTCGCAATAATATAACGGAAAAAAACAAAAAAGTATCTGAAATATTTTAGCTTTCTGTTTTTGTCCATATTTCGCAACAAAATAATGGGAAAAAAAACAAAAAAGTATCTGAAATTTTTGAGTTTTCTGGTTTTGTCCATATTTCGCAATAAAATAACGGATAAAAAAACAAATTCTCTGAAATATTTGAGTTTTTTGGTTTTTCTGCATATTTCCCAACAAAATAACGGAAAAAAAACCAAAAAAAATCTGTAATATTTGAGTTTTCTGTTTTTGTCCATATTTCGCAACTAAATATCGAAAAAAACAAAAACAACTAAAATATTTGAGTTTTCTGTTTTTGTCCATATTTCGCAACAAAAAAGTTTTCTGTTTTTGTCCATATTTCGCAACAAAATAACGAAAAAAATATCTGAAATATTTGAGTTTTCTGGTTTTGTCCATATTTCGCAACAAAATAACGGAAAAAAAACAAATTGTCTGAAATAATTGAGTTTTGTGTTTTTGTCCATATTTTACACCAAAATAACGAAAAAATAACAAGAAAGTATCTGAAATATGTGAGTTTTCTATTTTTGTCCATATTTCGCAACAAAATAACAAAAAAAAAACAAAAAAATATCTGAAATATTTGAGTTTTCTGTTTTTGTATATATTTCGCAACAAAATAACGAAAAGACAACAAAAAAGTATCTGAAATATTTAATTTTTTTGTTTTTGTCCATAATTCGCAACAAAATAACGAAAAAATTACAAAAAAGTATCTGAAATATTTGGCTTTACGTTTTTTGTCCATATTTCGCAACAAAATAACGAAAAAAACAACGCAAGAGTAACTGAAATATTTTAGCTTTCTGTTTTTGTCAATATTTCACAACAAAATAATGAAAACAAAAAACAAAATAGTATCTGAAATATTTGAGTTTTCTGTTTTGTACATATTACGCAACAAAATAACGAAAAAATAAAACAAAGTATCTGAAATATATGACTTCTCTGTTTTTGTCCACATTTCACAACTACATATCTAAAAAAACGAAAAGAATCTGAAATATTTAAGTTTTCTGTTTTTGTCCATATTTTGCAAGAAAATAACGAAAAAAACTACAAGGTATCTGAAATATTTGAGTTTTTATTTTTTGTTAATATTTCGCAACAAAATAACGAAAAAATAACAAGAGAGTATTTGAAATATTTGAGATTTTTGTTTTTGTCCATATTTCGCCACATAATAACGAAAAAAAAACAAAAAACTATCTGAAATATTTGAGTTTTCTGTTTTTGTCCATTTTTCGCAATTAAATATCGAAAAAAACAAAAAGAATCTGAAATATTTGTGTTTTCTGTTTTAATCCATATTTCGCAACAAAATAACGAAAAAACAACAACAATGTGTCTGAAATATTCGAGTTTTCATTTTTTGTCCATATTTCGCAACAAAATAATGAAAAAATAACAAGAAGGTATCTGAAATATTTGAGTTTTATGTTTATGTCCATATTTCGCAACAAAATAACGAAAAAATAACAAGAAAGTTTCTGAAATATGTGAGTTTTCATTTGTTGTCCATATTTCGCAACAAAATAATGAAAAAATAACAAAAAAGTATCTGAAAAATTTGAGTTTTCTGTTTTTGTCCATATTTCGCAAAAAACGAACGAAAAAATAACAAGAAAGTATCTGAAATATTTGAGTTTTCTGTTTTTGTCATATTTCGCAACATAATAACGAAAAAAAACAAAAAACTATCCGAAATATTTCAGTTTTCTGTTTTTTTCCATATTTCGCAACAAAATAACGAAAAAATAACAACAAATTATCTGAAATATATGAGTTTTATTTTTTTGTCCATATTTCGCAACAAAAGAACGAAAAAAAACAAGAAACTATTTGAAATATTTGTGTTTTCTGGTTTTGTCCATATTTCGCAACTAAATATCGAAAAAAAAACAAAAAGAATCTGAAATATTTGAGTTTTCTGTTTTTGTCCATATTTCGCAACAAAATAGTTTTCTGTTTTTGTCCATATTTCGCAAGAAAATAACAAAAAAAAAGTGTCTGCAATATTTCAGTTTTCTGGTTTTGTCCATATTTCGCAACAAAATAACGGAAAAAAACAACAAATTCTCTGAAATATTTGAGTTTCCTTTTTTTGCCCATATTTTGCACCAAAATAACGAAAAAATAATAATAAAGTATCTGAAATATGTGAGTTTTCTGTTTTAGTCCATATTTCGCAACAAAATAATGAAAAAATAACAAAAAAGTATCTGAAATATTTCAGTTTTCTGTTTTTGTCCATATTTCGCAAGAAAATAACAAAAAAAAAGTGTCTGAAATATTTGAGTTTTCTGGTTTTGTCCATATTTCGCAACAAAATAACGAAAAAAAACAACAAATTTTCTGAAATATTTGAGTTTTCTGTTTTTGCCCATATTTTGCAACAAAATAACGAAAAAAAACAAAAAGAATCTGAAATATTTGAGTTTTCTGTTTTTGTTCATATTTCGCAATAAACTAACGAAAAAAAACATAAAAGAATCTCAAATATTTGACTTTTCTGTTTTTGTCCATATTTCGCAACAAAATAACGAAAAAAAACAAAAAACTATCTGAAATATTTGAATTTTCATTTTTGTCCACATATCGCCACAAGATAATGAAAAAATAATAAAAAAGTATCTGAAATATTTGAGTTTTCTGTTTTTGTCCATATTTCGCAACAAAATAACGAAAAAAAAACGACAAAGTATCTGAAATATTTGAGTTTTCATTTTTTGTCCAAATTTAGCAACAAAATAATGAAAAAGTAATAAAAAAGTATCTGAAATATTTGAGTTTTTTGTTTTTGTCCATGTTTCGCAACAAAATAACGAAAAAAAACAAAAACTATCTGAAATATTTGAGTTTTCATTTTTTGTCCATATATCGCAACCAAATAATGCAAAAAGAACAAAAAAGCATCTGAAATATTTGAGTGTTCTGTTTTTGTCCATATTTAGCAACAAAATAACGAAAAAAAACTCTTTGTCCATATTTCGCAACAAAATAATGAAAAAATAACAAAAAAGTACCTGAAATATTTGAGTTTTTTGTTTTTCTCCATATTTCGCAACAAAATAACGGAAAAAAATAAAAAAATATCTGAAATATTTGAGTTTTCATTTTTTGTCCATATATCGCAACCAAATAATGAACAAATAACAAAGAAGCATATGAAATATTTGAGTTTTCTTGTTTTTGTCCATATTTCGCAACAAAATAATGAAATAGTAATAAAAAAGTATCTGAAATATTTGAGTTTTCTGTTTTTGTCCATATTTCGCAACAAAATAACGAAAAACAACAAAAAACTATCTGAAATATTTGAGTTTTCATTTTTTGTCCATATATCGCAACCAAATAATGAAAAAAGAACAAAGAAGCACCTGAAATATTTGATTTTTCTGTTTTTGTCCATATTTCGCAACAAAATAACGAAAAAAAAACGATTTGTCCATACTTCGCAACAAAATAATGAAAACATAACAAAAAAGTACCTGAAATATTTGAGTTTTCTGTTTTTGTCCATATTTCGCAACAAAATAACGAAAAAAAACGACAAAGTATCTGAAATATTTGAGTTTTCATTTTTTGTCCATATTTAGCAACAAAATAATGAAAAAGTAATAAAAAAGTATCTGAAATATTTGAGTTTTCATTTTTTGTCCATATTTAGCAACAAAATAATGAAAAAGTAATAAAAAAGTATCTGAAATATTTAAGTTTTCTGTTTTTGTGCATATTTCGCAACAAAATAACGAAAAAACAACAAAAAAGTATCTGAAATATTGAATTTTTTTTTGTTTTTGTCCATATTTCGCAACAAAATAATAATAATAAAAAAAGCAAAAAAGTATCTGAAATATTTTAGTTTTCTGTTGTTGTCCATATTTCGCAACAAAATAACGAAAACAAAAAACAATATAGTATCTGAAATATTTGAGTGTTCTGTTTTTGTCAATATTTCACAACAAAATAACGAAAACAAAAAACAAAATAGTATCTGAAATATTTGAGTGTTCTGTTTTTGTCAATATTTCACAACAAAATAACGAAAACAAAAAACAAAATAGTATCTGAAATATTTGAGTGTTCTGTTTTTGTCCATATTTCGCAACAAAATAGTTTTCTGTTTTTTTCCATATTTCGCAACAAATTAACGAAAAAAAACGACAAAGTATCTGAAATATTTTAGTTTTCTGTTTTTGTCCATATTTCGCAATAAAATAACGAAAAAAAGTAAATAAAATATTTTAGCTTTCTGTTTTTGTCAATATTTCACAACAAAATAACGAAAACAAAAAACAAAATAGTATCTGAAATATTTGAGTGTTCTGTTTTTGTCCATATTTCACAACAAAATAGTTTTCTGTTTTTTTTCCATATTTTGCAACAAATTAACGAAAAAAAACAAAAAACTATCTGAAATATTTGAGTTTTCTGTTTGTGTCCATAATTCGCAACTAAATATCGAAAAAAAAACAAAAAGAATCTGAAATATTTGAGTTTTCTGTTTTTGTTCATATTTCGCAACAAACTAACGAAAAAAACATAAAATTATCTGAAATATTTGAATTTTCTGTTTTTGTCCATATTTCACAACTAAATACGATAAAAAACAAAAAGAATCTGAAATATTTTAGTTTTCTGTTTTTGTCCATATTTCGCAACAAAATAGTTTTCTGTTTTTGTCCATATTTCGCAAGAAAATAACGAAAAAAAAGTGTTTGAAATATTTGAATTTTCTGGTTTTGTCCATATGTCGCAACAAAATAACGAAAAAAAAGAAAAACTTTTATTTTTTGTCAAAAACTTTTTTTTTATCGAAAAAACAAAAAAAATCTAAAATATTTGAGTTTTCTATTTTTGTCCATATTTCGCAACAAAATAACGAAAAAAAACGACAAAGTAGCTGAAATATTTGAGTTTTCATTTTTTGTCCATATTTCGCAACAAAATAATGGAAAAATAACAAAAAAAGTATCTGAAATATTTGAGTTTTCTGTTTTTGTCCATATTTCGCAACAAAATAACGAAAAAAAAACGATTTGTCCATATTTCGCAACAAAATAATGAAAAAATAACAAAAAAGTACCTGAAATATTTGAGTTTTTTCTTTTTGTCCATATTTCGCAACAAAATAACGAAAAAACTCAAAAAACTATGTGAAATATTTGAGTTTTCTGTTTTTGTCCATATTTCGAAACAAAAGAACGAAAAAAAACAAAAAATGATCTGAAAAATTTGATTATTCTCTTTTTGACCATATTTCGAAACAAAATAACTAAAAAACACAAAAACTATCTGAAATATTTGATTTTTCTATTTTTGTCCATATTTCGCAACAAAATAACGAAAAAAACCACAAAGTGTCTGAAATATTTCAGTTTTTATTTTTTGTCCATATTCCGCAACAAAATAACGAAAAAATAACAAGAAAGTATCTGAAATAATTGAGTTTTCTGTTTTTGTCCGTATGTCGCAACAACATAACGAAACAAAAACAAAAAACTATCTGAAATATTTGAGTTTTCTGTTTTTGTCCATATTTCGCAATTAAATATCGAAAAAAACAAAAAGAATCTGAGATCTTTGAGTTTTCTGTTTTAACCCATATTGCGCAAAAAAATACCAAAAAAAAACAAAAAATGATCTGAAAAATTTTATTATTCTGTTTTTGACCATATTTCGAAAGAAAATAACGGAAAAACACAAAAACTATCTGAAATATTTGATTTTTCTGTTTTGTCCATATTTCGCAACAAAATAACGAAAAAAAACGACAAAGTGTCTGAAATATTTCAGTTTTTATTTTTTGTCCGTATTCCGCAACAAAATAACGAAAAACTAACAAGAAAGTATCTGAAATAATTGAGTTTTCTATTTTTGTCCACATTTCGCAATTAAATATCGAAAAAAACAAAAAAAAATCTGAGATCTTTGAGTTTTCTGTTTTAACCCATATTTCGCAAAAAAATAACGAAAAAAAACGACAAAGTGTCTGAAATATTTGAGTTTTTATTTTTTGTCCATATTCCGCAACAAAATAACGAAAAAATAACAAGAAAGTATCTGAAATATTTGAGTTTTCTGTTTTTTTCCATATTTCGCAACAAAATAACGAAAAAATAACAACAAATTATCTGAAATATATGAGTTTTCTGTTTTTGTCCATATTTCGCAACAAAATAACGAAAAAAAACAAAAAGCTATTTGAAATATTTGAGTTTTCTGGTTTTGTCCATTTTTCGCAACTAAATATCGAAAAAAAATAAAAAGAATCTGATATATTTGAGTTTTCTGTTTTTGTTCATATTTCGCAACAACCTAACGAAAAAAAACATAAAAGTATCTGAAATATTTGAATTTTCTGTTCTTGTCCATATTTTGCAACAAAATAGTTTTCTGTTTTTGTCCATATTCCGCAACAAAATAACGAAAAAATTATTAGATATATTTGAGTTTTCTGGTTTTGTCCATATTTCGCAACAAAATAACGAAAAAATAACAAGAAAGTATCTGAAATATTTGAGTTTTCTGTTTTTTTCCATATTTCGCAACAAAATAACGAAAAAATAACAACAAATTATCTGAAATATATGAGTTTTCTGTTTTTGTCCATATTTCGCAACAAAATAACGAAAAAAAACAAAAAGCTATTTGAAATATTTGAGTTTTCTGGTTTTGTCCATTTTTCGCAACTAAATATCGAAAAAAAATAAAAAGAATCTGATATATTTGAGTTTTCTGTTTTTGTTCATATATCGCAACAACCTAACGAAAAAAAACATAAAAGTATCTGAAATATTTGAATTTTCTGTTCTTGTCCATATTTTGCAACAAAATAGTTTTCTGTTTTTGTCCATATTCCGCAAGAAAATAACGAAAAAATAACAAGAAAGTATCTGAAATATTTGAGTTTTCTGTTTTTGTCCATATTGCGCAACAAAATAACGAAAAAAAACAAAAAACTATCTGAAATATTTGAGTTTTCTGTTTCAATCCATATTTCGCAAAAAAATAACGAAAAAAAACGACAAAGTGTCTGAAATATTTGAGTTTTTATTTTTTGTCCATATTCCGCAACAAAATAACGAAAAAATAACAAGAAAGTATCTGAAATATTTGAGTTTTCTGGTTTTGTCCATATTTCGCAACAAAATAACGAAAAAATAACAAGAAAGTATCTGCAATATTTTATTTTTCATTTTTTGTCCATATATCGCAACAAAATAATGAAAAAATAGTAAAAAAGTATTTGAAATATTTGAGTTTTCTGTTTTTGTCCATATTTCGCAACAAAATAACGAGTTTTTGTCGATATTTGAGTTTTTGTCGATATTTCGCAATTAAATATCGAAATATCTGTTTTTGTCCATATTTCGCAATTAAATATCGAAAAAAAAACAAAAAGAATCTGAATATTTGAGGTTTCTGTTTTAATCCATATTTCGCAACAAAATAACGAAAAAAAAACAACAATGTGTCTGAAATATTCGAGTTTTCATTTTTGTCCATATTTCGCAACAAAATAACGAGAAAGTTTCTGAAATATGTGAGTTTTCATTTGTTGTCCATATTTCGCAACAAAATAATGACAAAATAACAAAAAAGTATCTGAAATATTTGAGTTTTCTGTTTTGTCCATATTGCGCAACAAAATAACGAAAAAAAACAAAAAACTATCTGAAATATTTGAGTTTTCTGTTTTTGCACATATTTTGCAACAAAATAACGAAAAAAAACAAATGAATCTGAAATATTTGAGTTTTCTGTTTTTGTTAATACTTCGCAACAAACTAACGAAAAAAAACATAAAAGTATCTGAAATATTTGAGTTTTCTGTTTTTGTCCATATTTCGCAACAAAATAACGAAAAAATAACAAGAAAGTATCTGTAATATTTTATTTTTCATTTTTTGTCCATATATCGCAACAAAATAATGAAAAAATAGTTAAAAAGTATTTGAAATATTTGAGTTTTCTGTTTTTGTCCATATTTGGCAACAAAATAACGAAAAAAAACAAATTTTTTTTGTTGTCCATATTTCGCAACTAAATATCGAAAAACCAAAAAGAATCTGAATTATTTGAGTTTTCTGTTTTTGTCCATATTTCGCAACAAAATAACGAAAAAATAACAAGAAAGTATCTGAAATATGTGAGTTTTAAGTTTTTGTCCATATTTCGCCACAAAATAATGAAAAAGTAAAAAAAAAAGTATCTAAAATATTTGAGTTTTCTGTTTTTGTTCATATTTCGCAAAAAAATAATGAAAAAAAACAAAAAACTATCTGAAATATTTGAGTTTTAATTTTTTGTCTATATATCGCAACAAAATAATGAAAAAATAGTAAAAAAAGTATCTGAAATATATGAGTTTTCTGTTTTTGTCCATATTTCGGAACAAAATAACGAAAAAAAGAAAAACTTTTATTTTTTGTCAAAAACTTTTTTTTTATCGAAAAAACAAAAAAAATCTAAAATATTTGAGTTTTCTGTTTTGACCCATATTTCGCAAAAAAATAACGAAAAAAAACGACAAAGTGTCTGAAATATTTGAGTTTTTATTTTTTGTCCATATTCCGCAACAACATAACGAAACAAAAACAAAAAAGTATCTGAAATATATGAGTTTTTTGTTTTTGTCCATATTTCGGAACAAAATAACGGAAAAAAAGAAAAACTTTTATTTTTTGTCAAAAACCTTTTTTTTATCGAAAAAACAAAAAAAATCTAAAATATTTGAGTTTTCTGTTTTTGTCCATATTTCGCAACAAAATAACGAAACAAAAACAAAAAACTATCTGAAATATTTGAGTTTTCTGTTTTTGTCCATATTTCGCAATTAAATATCGAAAAAAACAAAAAGAATCTGAGATCTTTGAGTTTTCTGTTTTAAACCATATTGCGCAAAAAAATACCAAAAAAAAACAAAAAATGATCTGAAAAATTTGATTATTCTCTTTTTGACCATATTTCGCAATTAAATATCGAAAAAAAACAAAAAGAATCTGAATATTTGAGGTTTCTGTTTTAATCCATATTTCGCAACAAAATAACGAAAAAAAAAACAACAATGTGTCTGAAATATTCGAGTTTTCATTTTTTGTCCATATTTCGCAACAAAATAATGAAAAAATAACAAAAAAGCACCTGAAATATTTGAGTTTTTTGTTTTTGTCCATATTTCGCAACAAAATAACGAAAAAACACAAAAAACTATGTGAAATATTTGAGTTTTCTGTTTTTGTCCATATTTCGAAACAAAATAACGAAAAAAAAACAAAAAATGATCTGAAAAATTTGATTATTCTCTTTTTGACCATATTTCGAAACAAAATAACGAAAAAACACAAAAAATATCTGAAATATTTGATTTTTCTGTTTTTGTCCATATTTCGCAATAAAATAACGAAAAAAACCACAAAGTGTCTGAAATATTTCAGTTTTTATTTTTTGTCCATATTCCGCAACAAAATAACGAAAAAATAACAAGAAAGTATCTGAAATAATTGAGTTTTCTATTTTTGTCCACATTTCGCAATTAAATATGGAAAAAAACAAAAAAAAATCTGTGATGTTTGAGTTTTCTGTTTTGACCCATATTTCGCAAAAAAATAACGAAAAAAAACGACAAAGTGTCTGAAATATTTGAGTTTTTATTTTTTGTCCATATTCCGCAACAACATAACGAAACAAAAACAAAAAACTATCTGAAATATTTGAGTTTTCTGTTTTTGTCCATATTTCGCAATTAAATATCGAAAAAAACAAAAAGAATCTGAGATCTTTGAGTTTTCTGTTTTAAACCATATTGCGCAAAAAAATACCAAAAAAAACAAAAAATGATCTGAAAAATTTGATTATTCTCTTTTTGACCATATTTCGCAATAAAATATCGAAAAAAAACAAAAAGAATCTGAATATTTGAGGTTTCTGTTTTAATCCATATTTCGCAACAAAATAACGAAAAAAAAACAACAATGTGTCTGAAATATTCGAGTTTTCATTTTTTGTCCATATTTCGCAACAAAATAACGAGAAAGTTTCTGAAATATGTGAGTTTTCATTTGTTGTCCATATTTCGCAACAAAATAATGACAAAATAACAAAAAAGTATCTGAAATATTTGAGTTTTCTGTTTTGTCCATATTGCGCAACAAAATAACGAAAAAAAACAAAAAACTATCTGAAATATTTGAGTTTTCTGTTTTTGCACATATTTTGCAACAAAATAACGAAAAAAAACAAATGAATCTGAAATATTTGAGTTTTCTGTTTTTGTTAATATTTCGCAACAAACTAACGAAAAAAAACATAAAAGTATCTGAAATATTTGAGTTTTCTGTTTTTGTCCATATTTCGCAACAAAATAACGAAAAAATAACAAGAAAGTATCTGTAATATTTTATTTTTCATTTTTTGTCCATATATCGCAACAAAATAATGAAAAAATAGTAAAAAAGTATTTGAAATATTTGAGTTTTCTGTTTTTGTCCATATTTGGCAACAAAATAACGAAAAAAAAACAAATTTTTTTTGTTGTCCATATTTCGCAACTAAATATCGAAAAAACAAAAAGAATCTGAATTATTTGAGTTTTCTGTTTTTGTCCATATTTCGCAACAAAATAACGAAAAAATAACAAGAAAGTATCTGAAATATGTGAGTTTTAAGTTTTTGTCCATATTTCGCCACAAAATAATGAAAAAGTAAAAAAAAAAGTATCTAAAATATTTGTGTTTTCTGTTTTTGTTCATATTTCGCAAAAAAATAACGAAAAAAAACAAAAAACTATCTGAAATATTTGAGTTTTAATTTTTTGTCTATATATCGCAATAAAATAATGAAAAAATAGTAAAAAAGTATCTGAAATATATGAGTTTTCTGTTTTTGTCCATATTTCGGAACAAAATAACGGAAAAAAAGAAAAACTTTTATTTTTTGTCAAAAACTTTTTTTTTATCGAAAAAACAAAAAAAATCTAAAATATTTGAGTTTTCTGTTTTTGTCCATATTTCGCAACAAAATAACGAAAAAAAACGACAAAGTAGCTGAAATATTTGAGTTTTCATTTTTTGTCCATATTTCGCAACAAAATAATGGAAAAATAACAAAAAAAGTATCTGAAATATTTGAGTTTTCTGTTTTTGTCCATATTTCGCAACAAAATAACGAAAAAAAACGATTTGTCCATATTTCGCAACAAAATAATGAAAAAATAACAAAAAAGTACCTGAAATATTTGAGTTTTTTGTTTTTGTCCATATTTCGCAACAAAATAACGAAAAAACACAAAAAACTATGTGAAATATTTGAGTTTTCTGTTTTTGTCCATATTTCGAAACAAAATAACGAAAAAAAAACAAAAAATGATCTGAAAAATTTGATTATTCTCTTTTTGACCATATTTCGAAACAAAATAACGAAAAAACACAAAAAATATCTGAAATATTTGATTTTTCTGTTTTTGTCCATATTTCGCAATAAAATAACGAAAAAAACCACAAAGTGTCTGAAATATTTCAGTTTTTATTTTTTGTCCATATTCCGCAACAAAATAACGAAAAAATAACAAGAAAGTATCTGAAATAATTGAGTTTTCTATTTTTGTCCACATTTCGCAATTAAATATGGAAAAAAACAAAAAAAAATCTGAGATGTTTGAGTTTTCTGTTTTGACCCATATTTCGCAAAAAAATAACGAAAAAAAACGACAAAGTGTCTGAAATATTAGAGTTTTTATTTTTTGTCCATATTCCGCAACAACATAACGAAACAAAAACAAAAAACTTTCTGAAATATTTGAGTTTTCTGTTTTTGTCCATATTTCGCAATTAAATATCGAAAAAAACAAAAAGAATCTGAGATCTTTGAGTTTTCTGTTTTAAACCATATTGCGTAAAAAAATACCAAAAAAAAACAAAAAATGATCTGAAAAATTTGATTATTCTCTTTTTGACCATATTTCGAAACAAAATAACGGAAAAACACAAAAACTATCTAAAATATTTGTTTTGTCCACATTTCCCAACAAAATAACGAAAAAAAACGACAAAGTGTCTGAAATATTTCAGTTTTTATTTTTTGTCCGTATTCCGCAACAAAATAAAATACAACAACCAATGACAGCGTTTCACCTAAGGAACGATAGATGGCAGCCCCATCAACTTGGGTGTAGATTACTGGAGGTTAATCACCTACATAGTCGAAAAATCAAAAAGAGATTACCGAAGCGTCAATTAGAATAGAAAATATCAGGCAGGACATCACGGCAACAACTCTTGGCACTCGTACACTGACAAAGATTGGAACGTGGAACATACGAACGCTTACAGAAAGCTCCAGACTTGCACAAGTTGAAAAAGAAATGGAAAAATATAAAATAGATATTCTTGGCCTCAGCGAAGTTAGATGGAAAGATAGTGGGGAAATCGCAACTACAATGGGACACCACTTCATGTACTCAGGCAACAGCATATCTCATACCTTCGGAGTTGGTATAATATTAACTAATAAAATGAAAAGCTCGCTTATAGAATGGAAACCAGTATCCGACAGAATAATACGAATTCGGCTAAACTGCAAATTAAGAAATATTTCAATTGTACAATGCTATGCTCCTACAGAAGCATCAGAAGACGATGTGAAAGAAGAATTCTACGAACAACTCTCAACAACTATGAATGAAATACCAAGACACGACATCGTAATAACACTAGGTGATTTTAATGCAAAAGTGGGAAAAACAATAAACGAACACAACATATACATGGGTAACTATAGTCTACACAACAGCTGTAATAACAATGGACATAAAATGTAGATCTATGCAGCAACTACAATCTATACGTAGCAGGTACCCGATTTCCACACAAAAATATTCACAAATACACTTGGACTTCACCAGATGGCACCACGAAAAATCAAATAGACCACATATTGATTAGCAAAAACTGGATAAAATCAGTAATGGATGTACGCACATATAGATGTGCCGACGTATATAGCGACCATGAAATAATTGTATATGTCGGGCATATACAATTAAGACCATCAAAATTGTCGGGCATATACAATTAAGACCATCAAAATTATATGCACAAACAGTAAGACGAAGAACATTCAACCTTGACAAACTACAAAACCCTGAGCTACTATCTATATATCGCACAAAACTAAGGGAACCAACGACAAACATCAATAGCTGGAACCAAGTTCTAGATAAATTCAAAGATACGGCCACTGAAACAATTGGATACAAGAAGAAGAACCGGAAACCATGGATCTCAGATACAACTTGGGAAAAATAGAAGAAAGAGGGGTAATAAAATGTTCACTGCTCCAAAACAACACAAGCGAGCTACGTCACCAGTATAATCAAGCTAATAAAGAAGTCAAGAAGATGGCGCGTAAAGACAAGAGGAAGTATTCTGACGATATAATAAAGAGAGCCGAATGCGCAGCAGCAAGAAACAACACAAGAGAAGTCTACCAAAACATCAGGAAGATTACTGGCAATAAAATGATTAATATTCCACCACTAAAAGATGCAAATGGCGAAATTCTGGCTTCAAAACAACAACAGCTAGAGAGATGGAGAGAGTACTTCAATGATGACGATGACGACGAACAACCTAGTGAAATGTATGATGAAGAAGAAATAAGTCCAACTACACGCATTGATGTACTCCCCCCAACTGAAAGAGAAGTCAAAGAAACTATAAAAAATCTGAAAAATAATAAAGCATCAGGGCCAGATGGAATACCAGCCGAACTTCTAAAAGCTGACCAGTCAGAAGCCGCGTCCCTCATAACGCCCTTCATACAGCAAGCATGGAACGCCGAAGAAACTCCACCTACTTGGAAGGAAGGACTGATAGTAACCATACCAAAAAAGCAAGCAGACTTGAAAGAATGCAAAAACTGGCGCGGAATCTCACTACTTAACACCATCACAAAGATAATAGCCCTCATCATCCTCAATCGAATAGCTCCAACAATCAACAACGGTCTACGAAAAGAACAAGCTGGATTCAGACCTGGAAGATCATGCGTAGATCATATTAACACCATCAGAATCATCGCAGAACAATCTAAGGAATGGAACTCACCACTCTACCTGCTATTCGTAGATTTCGAACGAGCGTTTGACAGAATAAAAAGAAATGCTGTTTGGAGAGCCTTAGAAAGAAGAGGAATACCACAGCCAATAATAAATATAATCAAATCGCTACATGACGGCTCTACGTGTAAAATACTATTCAAGGGAGAACTTAGCCAACAGATAGGAATAAATAGAGGCGTCAGACAAGGATGTGTACTATCACCACTACTATTCCTAATAGTATTAGACGATGTCATGAAGGAAGTATCCAGAAGAACCAGTGGTATACAGTGGACTCCAACCGAAAAACTAGGAGACCTGGACTACGCAGATGACATCTGTCTAATGGCACATTCCTATCAGGATATCCAACACAAGCTGGACATATTAAGAGAGGTAGCAGATAAGGTAGGACTTAAAATCAACATCAGAAAAACTAAAGTCATTCGTGCCAATACAAGAAATATATCTCAAATAACAATTGGCAATATAGTAATAGAGGATGTAAAAGAATTCTGCTACCTGGGAAGCATTATAACAGAGAATGGTGGTGCAGAAAAAGATATAATGCAACGAATTAATAAGGCCAGGCAGGCGTTTGGATCACTACGCAAGATATGGAGTTCATCATACCTCAGTAGAATCCACAAAATACGAATCTACAATGCCTGCGTAAAATCAGTACTTCTGTATGGCTGCGAAACCTGGAAATATACAACAACAGACACATCGAAACTCCAGATATTCAGCAACAAATGTCTCAGAAGAATACTAAAAATATTCTGGCCGTTAAGGATATCCAACGTAGAATTATGGCAAATAACGCATCAGCACAAGATTGAAGTCGAAATAAAGAGAAGGAAGTGGAGATGGATTGGCCATACGCTGCGCAAAAATCGTACAGATATAACACGAATGGCACTAGACTGGAACCCACAAGGACACCGAAGTGTTGGAAGACCACCCTCAACATGGTGCAGAACGATTCGAAACGAACTCAGAATCGTTGGAAAAAGCTGGGAAGAAACGAAAAGAATAGCAAGAACTCGAGCAAACTGGAAGAATCTAGTAGAAACCCTATGTTCCTCGTAAACGGAACGAACAAGGAAAAAAAAAAAAAAAAAATTCCGCAACGAAATAACGAAAAACTAACAAAAAAGTATCTGAAATAATTGAGTTTTCTATTTTTGTCCACATTTCGCAATTAAATATCGAAAAAAACAAAAAAAAATCTGAGATCTTTGAGTTTTCTGTTTTAACCCATATTTCGCAAAAAAATAACGAAAAAAAACGACAAAGTGTCTGAAATATTTGAGTTTTTATTTTTTGTCCATATTCCGCAACAAAATAACGAAAAAATAACAAGAAAGTATCTGAAATATTTGAGTTATCTGTTTTTTTCCATATTTCGCAACAAAATAACAAAAAATAACAACGAATTATCTGAAATATTTGAGTTTTCTGTTTTTGTCCATATTTCGCAACAAAATAACGAAAAAAAACAAAAAACTCTTTGAAATATTTGAGTTTTCTGGTTTTCTCCATTTTTCGCAACTAAATATCGAAAAAAAATAAAAAGAATCTGATATATTTGAGTTTTCTGTTTTTGTTCATATTTCGCAACAAACTAACGAAAAAAAACATAAAAGTATCTGAAATATTTGAATTTTCTGTTCTTGTCCATATTTTGCAACAAAATAGTTTTCTGTTTTTGTCCATATTCCGCAAGAAAATAACGAAAAAAAAGTATCTGAAATATTTGAGTTTTCTGGTTTTGTCCATATTTAGCAACTAAATAACGAAAAAATAACAAGAAAGTATCTGTAATATTTTATTTTTCATTTTTTGTCCATATATCGCAACAAAATAATGAAAAAATAGTAAAAAAGTATTTGAAATATTTGAGTTTTCTGTTTTTGTCCATATTTCGCAACAAAATAACGAAAAAAAATAACAAAAACTATCTGAAATATTTGAGTTTTTGTCCATATTTCGCAATTAAATATCGAAATATCTGTTTTTGTCCATATTTGGCAATTATATATCGAAAAAAAACAAAAAGAATCTGAAATATTTGAAGTTTCTGTTTTAATCCATATTTCGCAACAAAATAACGAAAAAAACAACAATGTGTCTGAAATATTTGAGTTTTCATTTTTTGTCCATATTTCGCAACAAAATAACGAGAAAGTCTCTGAAATATGTGAGTTTTCATTTGTTGTCCATATTTCGCAACAAAATAATGACAAAATAACAAAAAAGTATCTGAAATATTTGAGTTTTCTGTTTTGTCCATATTGCGCAACAAAATAACGAAAAAAACAAAATACTATCTGAAATATTTGAGTTTTCTGTTTTTGCACATATTTTGCAACAAAATAACGAAAAAAAAACAAATGAATCTGAAATATTTGAGTTTTCTGTTTTTGTTAATATTTCGCAACAAACTAACGAAAAAAAACATAAAAGTATCTGAAATATTTGAGTTTTCTGTTTTTGTCCATATTTCGCAACAAAATAACGAAAAAATAACAAGAAAGTATCTGTAATATTTTATTTTTCATTTTTTGCCCATATATCGCAACAAAATAATGAAAAAATAGTAAAAAAGTATTTGAAATATTTGAGTTTTCTGTTTTTGTCCATATTTGGCAACAAAATAACGAAAAAAAAACAAATTTTTTTTGTTGTCCATATTTCGCAACTAAATATCGAAAAAACAAAAAGAATCTGAATTATTTGAGTTTTCTGTTTTTGTCCATATTTCGAAACAAAATAACGAAAAAAAAACAAAAAACTATCTGAAATATTTGAATTTTCATTTTTTGTCCATATATCGCAACAAAATAATGAAAAAATAGTAAAAAAGTATTTGAAATATTTGAGTTTTCTGTTTTTGTCCATATTTGGCAACAAAATAACGAAAAAAAAACAAATTTTTTTTGTTGTCCATATTTCGCAACTAAATATCGAAAAAACAAAAAGAATCTGAATTATTTGAGTTTTCTGTTTTTGTCCATATTTTGCAACAAACTAACGAAAAAAAACATAAAAGTATCTGAAATATTTGAGTTTTCTGTTTTTGTCCATATTTCGCAACAAAATAACGAAAAAAAACGACAAAGTATCTGAAATATTTGAGTTTTCATTTTTTTGTCCATATTTTGCAACAAAATAATGAAAAAACATAAAAAACTATGTGCAATATTTGAGTTTTTTGTTTTTGTCCATATTTGGCAATTAAATATCGAAAAAAACAAAAACAATCTGAAATATTTGAGTTTTCTGTTTTTGCCCATATTTCGCAACAAAATAACGAAAAAAAACAAAAAAGTATCTGAAATATTTTAGTTTTCTGTTTTTGTCCATATTTCGCTACAAAATAACGAAAAAAAAAACAAAAAACTATCTGAAATATTTGAGTTTTCTGTTTCCGTCCATATTTCGCAACAAAATAACGAAAAAATAAGAAGAAAGTATCTGAAATATTTGAGTTTTCTGTTTTTGTCCATATTTCCCAACAAAATAACGAAAAAAAAAATCTGAAATATTTGAGTTTTCTTTTTTTTGTCCATATTTCGCAATAATATAACGAAAAAAAAACTAAAAAGTATCTGAAATATTTGAGTTTGCTGTTTTTGTCAATATTTAGCAGAAACATAACGGAACAAAACAAAAAATTCTCTGAAATATTTGAGTTTTCTGTTTTTGTTCATATTTCGCAACAAAATAACGAAAAAAAAAGTATCAGAAATATTTGAGTTTTCTCATTTTGTCCATATTTCGCAACAAAATATCGAAAAAAAAACAAAAAATTATCTGAAATATTTAAGTTTTCCGTTTTTGTCCATATTTCGGAACAAAATAACGAAAAAAAGCAAAGAAGTATCTGAAATATTTTAGTTTTGTGTTTTTGTACATATTTCGCAACAAAATAACGAAAAAAAGTATCAGAAATATTTGACTTTTCTCATTTTGTCCATATTTCGCAACAAAATAACGAAAAAAAAAACAAAAAAGTATCTGAAATATTGGAGCTTTCATTTTTTATCTATATTTCGCAACAAAATAACGAAAAAAAAAACAAAATAACGTCTGAAATATTTGAGTTTTCTGTTTTTGTCCATATTTCGCAACAAAATAATGAAAAGAAACGAAAAAATATCTGAAAAATTTGAGTTTTCATTTTTTAACCATATTTCGCAACAAATTAATGAAAAAAAACATAAAAGAATCTGAAATATTTCAGTTTTCTCTTTTTGTCCATATTTCCCAACAAAATAACGAAAAAAACGACAAAGTATCTGAAATATTTGAGTTTTCATTTTTTGTCCATATTTCGCAAAAAAAATATCGGAAAAATAACAAGAAAGTATCTGAAATATTTGAGTTTTCTGTTTGTGTCGATATTTCGCAACTAAATATTGAAAAAAAAACAAAAAGAATCTGAAATATTTTAGTTTTCTGTTTTTATCCATATTTCGCAACAAAATAACGAAACAAAAATTCTCTGAAATATTTGAGTTTTCTGTTTTTGTTCATATTTCCTAACAAAATAACGAAAAAAAGCAATGAAGTATCTGAAATATTTTACTTTTCTGTTTTTGTACATATTTCGCAACAAAATAACGGAAAAACAAGTATCAGAAATATTTGAGTTTTCTCATTTTGTCCATATTTCGCAACAAAATAACGAAAAAAAAACAAAAATGTATCTGAAATATTTGAGTTTTCTGTTTTTGTCGAATTTTTGTTTCGTTATTTCGCAACAAAATAATAAAACAAAAATTTTCTGAAATATTTGAGTTTTCTGTTTTTGTCCATATTTCTCAACAAAATAACGAAAAAACCAAAAACAATCTGAAATATTTGAGTTTGTTGTTTTTGTCGAATTTTTGTTTCGTTATTTCGCAACAAAATAACGAAACAAAAATTTTCTGAAATTTTTGAGTTTTCTGTTTTTGTCCATATTTCTCAACAAAATAACGAAAAAAACAAAAAGAATCTGAAATATTTGAGTTTTCTTTGTTTGTCCATATTTCGCCACAAAACCACGACACACAAAAATTCTCTGAAATATTTGAGTTTTCCGTTTTCGTCCATATTTCGGAACAAAATAATGAACAAAAGCAAAGAAGTATCTGAAATATTTTAGTTTTCTTTTTTTGTACATATTTCGCAACAAAATAACGAAAAAAAAAGTATCAGAAATATTTGAGTTTTCTCATTTTGTCCATTTTTCGCAACAAAATAACGAAAAAAAAACAAAAAAATGTCTGAAATATTTGAGTTTTCTGTTTTTGTCCATATTTCTCAACAAAATAACGAAAAAAACAAAAAGAATCTGAAATATTTGAGTTTTCTTTGTTTGTCCATATTTCGCCACAAAACCACGACACACAAAAATTCTCTGAAATATTTGAGTTTTCCGTTTTCGTCCATATTTCGGAACAAAATAATGAACAAAAGCAAAGAAGTATCTGAAATATTTCAGTTTTCTCTTTTTGTCCATATTTCCCAACAAAATAACGAAAAAAACGACAAAGTATCTGAAATATTTGAGTTTTCATTTTTTGTCCATATTTCGCAACAAAATATCGGAAAAATAACAAGAAAGTATCTGAAATATTTGAGTTTTCTGTTTGTGTCGATATTTCGCAACTAAATATTGAAAAAAAACAAAAAGAATCTGAAATATTTTAGTTTTCTGTTTTTATCCATATTTCGCAACAAAATAACGAAACAAAAATTCTCTGAAATATTTGAGTTTTCTGTTTTTGTTCATATTTCCTAACAAAATAACGAAAAAAAGCAATGAAGTATCTGAAATATTTTACTTTTCTGTTTTTGTACATATTTCGCAACAAAATAACGAAAAAACAAGTATCAGAAATATTTGAGTTTTCTCATTTTGTCCATATTTCGCAACAAAATAACGAAAAAAAAACAAAAAAGTATCTGAAATATTTGAGTTTTCTGTTTTTGTCGAATTTTTGTTTCGTTATTTCGCAACAAAATAATAAAACAAAAATTTTCTGAAATATTTGAGTTTTCTGTTTTTGTCCATATTTCTCAACAAAATAACGAAAAAACCAAAAACAATCTGAAATATTTGAGTTTGTTGTGTTTGTCGAATTTTTGTTTCGTTATTTCGCAACAAAATAACGAAACAAAAATTTTCTGAAATATTTGAGTTTTCTGTTTTTGTCCATATTTCTCAACAAAATAACGAAAAAAACAAAAAGAATCTGAAATATTTGAGTTTTCTTTGTTTGTCCATATTTCGCCACAAAACCACGACACACAAAAATTCTCTGAAATATTTGAGTTTTCCGTTTTCGTCCATATTTCGGAACAAAATAATGAACAAAAGCAAAGAAGTATCTGAAATATTTTAGTTTTCTGTTTTTGTACATATTTCGCAACAAAATAACGAAAAAAAAAGTATCAGAAATATTTGAGTTTTCTCATTTTGTCCATTTTTCGCAACAAAATAACGAAAAAAAAAACAAAAAAATGTCTGAAATATTTGAGTTTTCTGTTTTTGTCCATATTGCGCATGTAAATATCGAAAAAAACAAAACGAATATGAAATATTTGAGTTTTCTGTTTTTGTCCATATTTCGCAACAAAATAATGAAAAAAAGGAAAAAGTATCTGAAATATTTGAGTTTTCATTTTTTAACCATATTTCGCAACAAATTAATGAAAAAAATAATAAAAGTATCTGAAATATTTAAGCTTTCTGCTTTTGTCCATATTTCGCAACAAAATAACGAAATAAAATGTATTAGAAATATTTGAGTTTTCTGGTTTTGTCCACATTTCGCAACTAAATATCGAAAAAAACAGAAAGAATCTGAAATATTTGACTTTTCTGTTTTTGTCCATATTTCGCAACAAAATATCGAAAAAATAAAAGAATCTGAAATATTTCAGTTTTCTGGTTTTGTCCATATTTCGCAACAAAATAACGGAAAAAAACAACAAATTCTCTGAAATATTTGAGTTTTCTGTTTTTGATCATATTTCCTAACAAAACAACGAAAAAAAACAAAAAACTATCTGAAATATTAATTTTTTTTTTTGCCCATATTTCGCAACAAAATAACGAAAAAAAAACGACAAAGTATCTGAAATATTTGAGTTTTCATTTTTTGTCCATATTTCATAACAAAATATCTGAAAAATAACAAGCAAGTATCTGAAATATTTGAGTTTTCCGTTTTTGTCCATATTTCGGAACAAAATAACGAAAAAAAGGGAAAAGTATTTGAAATATTTTAGTTTTCATTTTTTAACCATATTTCGCAACAAATTAATGAAAAAAAACATAAAAGTATCTGAAATATTTGAGCTTTCTGTTTTTGACCATATTTCGCAACAAAATAACGAAAAAAAAGTATCAGAAATAATTGAGTTTTCTGGTTTTGTCCATATTTCGTAACAAAATAACGAAAAAAAACACGACAAAGTATCTGAAATATTTTACTTTTCTGTTTTTGTCCATATTTCGCAACTAAATATTGGAAAAAAACAGAAAGAATCTGAAATATTGGACTTTTCTGTTTTTTGTCAATATTTCGCAACAAAACAACGAAAAAAACAAAAAACTATCTGAATTATTTGATTTTTTTTTTGCCCATATTTCGCAACAAAATAACGAAAAAAACGACAAAGTATCTGAAATATTTGAGTTTTCATTTTTTGTCAATATTTCGCAACAAAATATCGGAAAAATAACAAAAAAGTATCTGAAATATATCTGAAAAACAAAGAAGTATCTGCAATATTTGAGTTTCTTTTTTTGTCGATATTTCGCAACAAAATAACGAAACAAAAATTCTCTGAAATATTTGAGTTTTCTCTTTTTGTCCATATTTCGGAGCAAAATAACGGGAAAAAACAAAAAAGAATCTGAAATATTTGAGTTTTCTGTTTGTGTCGATATTTCGCAACAAAATATCGAAAAAAAAACAAAAAGAATCTGAAATATTTGAGTTTTCTGTTTTTGTCCATATTTCGCAGCAAAATAACGGAAAAAAACAAAAAAGAATCTGAAATATTTGAGCTTTCTGTTTTTGTCCATATTTCGCAATAAAATAACGAAAAAATAACAAGAAAGTATCTGAAATATTTGAATTTTCTGTTTGTGTCGATATTTCGCAACTAAATATCGAAAAAAAACAAAAAGAATGTGAAATATTTGAGTTTTCTGTTTTTATCCATATTTCGCAACAAAATAACGAAAAAAAAGAAATAAAAATCTGAAATATTTGAGTTTTCTTTTTTTGTCCATATTTCGCAATAATATAACGGAAAAAAAACTAAAAAGAATCTGAAATATTTGAGTTTTCTGTTTTTGTCAATATTTCGCAACAAAATAACGAAAAAAATAAAATGAATCTGAAATATTTGAGTTTTCTTTGTTTGTCCATATTTCGCAACAAAACAACGAAACAAAAATTTTCTGAAATATTTGAGTTTTCTGTTTTTGTTCATAATTCCCAACAAAATAACGAAAAAAAAAATAAAAAATTATCTGAAATATTTGAGTTTTCCGTTTTTGTCCATATTTCAGAACAAAATAACGAAAAAAAAACAAAAAGGTATCTGAAATATTTGAGTTTTCTGTTTGTGTCGATATTTCGCAACAAAATATCGAAAAAAAAACAAAAAGAATCTGAAATATTTGAGTTTTCTGTTTTTGTCCATATTTCGCAGCAAAATAACGGAAAAAAACAAAAAAGAATCTGAAATATTTGAGCTTTCTGTTTTTGTCCATATTTCGCAACAAAATAACGAAAAAATATCTGAAATATTTGAGTTTTCTGTTTTTGTCCATATTTCGCAATAAAATAACGAAAAAATAACAAGGAAGTATCTGAAATATTTGAATTTTCTGTTTGTGTCGATATTTCGCAACTAAATATCGAAAAAAAACAAAAAGAATCTGAAATATTTGCGTTTTCTGTTTTTGTCCATATTTCGCAGCAAAATAAGGAAAAAAAACAAAAAAGTATCTGAAATATTTGAGCTTTCTGTTTTTGTCCATATTTCGCAACAAAATAACGAAAATATATCTGACATATTTGTGTTTTCTGTTTGTGTCGATACTTCGCAACTAAATATCGAAAAAAAAACAAAAAGAATGTGAAATATTTGAGTTTTCTGTTTTTGTCAATATTTCGCAACAAAATAACGAAAAAAACAAAAAGAATCTGAAATATTTGAGTTTTCTTTGTTTGTCCATATTTCGCAACAAAACAACGAAACAAAAATTCTCTGAAATATTTGAGTTTTCTGTTTTTGTTCATATTTCCCAACAAAATAACGAAAAAAAACAAAAAATTATCTGAAATATTTGAGTTTTCCGTTTTTGTCCATATTTCGGAACAAAATAACGAAAAAAACAAAGAAGTATCTGAAATATTGGAGCTTTCATTTTTTATCTATATTTCGCTACAAAATAACGGAAAAAAAAATTTCTGAAATATTTGAGTTTTCTGTTTTTGTCCATATTTCGCAACAAAATAATGAAAAAAAAGGAAAAAGTATCTGAAATATTTGAGCTTTCTGCTTTTGTCCATATTTCGCAACTAAATATCGAAAAAAACAGAGAGAATCTGAAATATTTGAGTTTTCTGTTTTTGTCCATATTTCGCAACAAAATAACGAAAAAAAACATAAAAGTATCTGAAATATTTGAGCTTTCTGTTTTTGTCCATATTTCGCAACAAAAAAAAAAAAAAAAGTATCTGAAATATTTGAGTTTTTATTTTTTGTCCATATTACAAAACAAAATATCTGAAAAATAACAAGCAAGTATCTGAAATATTTGAGTTTTCCGTTTTTGTCCATATTTCGCAACAAAAGAACGAAAAAAAAACAAAAAAGTATCTGAAATATTTGAGTTTTCTGGTTTTGTCCATATTTCGCAACTAAATATCGAAAAAAAACACAAAGAATTTGAAATATTTGAGTTTTCTGGTTTTGTCCATATTTCGCAGGAAAATAACGGACAAAAAAAATTCTCTGAAATATTTGAGTTTTCTGTTTTTGTCCATATTTGGCAACAAAATAACGAAAAAAAAAAACAAAAAACTATCTGAAATATTTGCGTTTTCAGTAAACAAAATAACAAAAAAAAAAAAAAGTATCTGAAATATTTTAGTTTTCATTTTTTGTCCATATTTCGCAACAAAATAACGAAAAAAAACATAAAAGTATCTGAAATATTTCAGCTTTTTGTTTTTGTCCGTATTTCGCAACAAAATGACGAAAAAAAAGTATCTGAAATATTTGAGTTTTCTGCTTTTGTCCATATTTCGCAACTAAATATCGAAAAAAAACACAAAGAATTTGAAATATTTGAGTTTTCTGGTTTTGTGCATATTTCGCAGGAAAATAACGGAAAAAAAAATTCTCTGAAATATTTGAGTTTTCTGTTTTTGTCCATATTTGCCAACAAAATAACGAAAAAAAAGAAAAAAGTATCTGAAATATTTGAGTTTTCAGGTTTTGTCCATATTTCGGAACAAAATAACGGAAAAACAACAAATTCTTTGAAATATTTGAGTTTTCTGTTTTTGTCCATATTTCGCAACAAAATAACGAAAAAAAAAAAACAAAAAAACTATCTGAAATATTTGCGTTTTCAGTAAACAAAATAACGAAAAAAAACAAAAAAGTATCTGAAATATTTTAGTTTTCATTTTTTGTCCATATTTCGCAACAAAATAACGAAAAAAAACATAAAAGTATCTGAAATATTTCAGCTTTCTGTTTTTGTCCGTATTTCGCAACAAAATGACGAAAAAAAAGTATCTGAAATATTTGAGTTTTCTAGTTTTGTCCATATTTCGCAACAAAATAACGAAAAAAAACAAAAAAAGTATCTGAAATATTTGAGTTTTCTGCTTTTGTTCATATTTCGCAGGAAAATAACGGAAAAAAAAATTCTCTGAAATATTTGAGTTTTCTGTTTTTGTCCATATTTCTCAACAAAATAAGGAAAAAAAAGTATTTGAAATATTTGAGTTTTCTGGTTTTGTCCATATTTCGCAGGAAAATAACGGAAAAAAAATTCTTTGAAATATTTTAGTTTTCTGTTTTTGTCCATATTTCGGAACAAAATAACGAAAAACAAACAAAAAAGTATTTGAAATTTTTGAGTTTTCTGTTTTTGTCGATATTTCGCAACTAAATATCGAAAAAAAACAAAAAGAATCTGAAATATGTGAGTTTTCTGTTTTTGTCCATATTTCGCAACAAAATAACGAAACAAAAATTCTCTGAAATATTTGAGTTTTCTGTTTTTGTCCATATTTCCCAACAAAATAACGGAAAAAAAGAAAAAAGTATCTGAAATTTTTTGTTTTCTGGTTTTGTCCATATTTCGCAACCAAATAACAAAACAAAAAGTATCTGAAAAATTTGAGTTTTCTGCTTTTGTCCATATTTCGCAACAAAATAACGAAAAAAACATAAAAGTATCTGAAATATTTGAGCTTTCTGTTTTTGTCCATATTTCGCAACAAAATAACGAAAAAAAAAAAACCAAAAAGTATTATTATTTGAGTCTTCGTTTTTTGTCCATATTTCGCAATAAAATATCGAGAAAAATAACAAGAAAGTATCTGAAATATTTGGGTTTTCCGTTTTTGTACAAATATTTGAGTTTTCCGTTTTTGTTCGGTACAAAATAACGAAAAAAAAACAAAGAAGTATCTGAAATATTTTAGTTTTCTGTTTTTCTACATATTTCGCAACAAAATAACGAAAAAAAAGTATCAGATATATTTCAGTTTTCTGGTTTTGTCCATATTTAAGAACAAAATAACGAAAATAAACAAAAAAGTATCTGAAATATTTGAGCTTTCTCTTTTTGTCCATATTTCGCAACAAAATAACAAAAAAAAGTATCTGAAATATTTTAGCTTTCTGTTTTTGTTCATATTTCCCAACAAAATAACAAAAAAAAAACGAAAAAATATCTGAAATATTTGAGTTTTCTGTTTTTGTCCATATTTCGCAACAAAATATCGAAAAAAACAAAAAGAATCTTAAATATTTGAGTTTTCGTTTTTTACCCATATTTCGCAACAAATTAACGAAAAGAAACAGAAAAGTATCTGAAATATTTGAGCTTTCTGGTTTTGTTCATATTTCCCAACAACATAACGAAAAAAAAACAAAAAAATATCTGAAGTATATTAGTTTTCTATTTTTGTCCATATTTCGCAACAAAATAACGAAAAAAAAACATAAAAGTATTTAAAATATTTGAGGTTTTTGTTTTTGTCCATATTTCGCAACAAAAAACGAAAAAAAAAGTATCTGAATTATTTGAGTTTTCTGGTTTTGTCCATATTTCGCAACAAAATAACGGAAAAAACAACCAAGTCTCTGAAATATTTGAGTTTTCCGTTTTTGTCCAAAGATTTGAGTTTTCCGTTTTTGTTTGCAACTAAATAACGAAAAAAAACAAAGAACTATCTGAAATATTTTAGTTTTCTGTTTTTCTACATATTTCGCAACAAAATAACGAAAAAAAAGTATCAGAAATATTTGAGTTTTTTGGTTTTGTCCATATTTAAGAACAAAATAACGAAAAAAAAAACTGTCTGAAATATTTGAGTTTTCTGTTTTTGTCCACATTTCGCAACTAAATATCGAAAAACACAAAAAGAATCTGAAATATTTGAGTTTTTTTACCCATATTTCGCAACAAAATAACGAAAAAAACGACAGAGTATCTGAAATATTTGAGTTTTAATTTTTTGTCCATATTCCGCAACAAAATATCGAAAAAAATAACAAGAAAGTATCTGAAATATTTGAGTTTTCCGTTTTTGGCCAAATATTTGAGTTTTCCGTTTTTGTTCGGAACAAAATAACGGAAAAAAAAAAAACGTATCTGAAATATTTTAGTTTTCTGTGTTTCTACATATTTCGCAACAAAATAACGAAAAAAAATATCAGATATTTTTGAGCTTTCTGGTTTTGTCCATATTTAAGAACAAAATAACGAAAAAAACAAAAAAGTATCTGAAATATTTGAGCTTTCTCTTTTTGTCCATATTTCGCAACAAAATAACGAAAAAAAAACAAAAAACTGTCTGAAATATTTGAGTTTTCTGTTTTTGTCCATATTTCGCAACTAAATATCGAAAAAAACAAAAAGAATCTGAAATATTTGAGTTTTCATTTTTTAACCATATTTCGCAACAAATTAACGAAGAAAAACAGAAAAGGATCTGAAATATATGAGCTTTCTGTTTTTGTCCATATTTCGCAACAAAATTACGAAAAAAAAGTTTCTGAAATATTTGAGTTTCCTGGTTTTGTCCATATTTCGAAACAAAATGACGGAAAAAAACAACAAATTCTCTGAAATATTTGAGTTTTCATTTTTTAACCATATTTCGCAACAAATTAATGAAAAAAACATAAAAGTATCTGAAATATTTGAGCTTTCTGTTTTTGACCATATTTCGCAACAAAATAACGAAAAAAAAGTATCAGAAATAATTGAGTTTTCTGGTTTTGTCCATATTTCGTAACAAAATAACGAAAAAAAACACGACAAAGTATCTGAAATATTTTACTTTTCTGTTTTTGTCCATATTTTTTTGCCCATATTTCGCAACAAAATAACGAAAAAAACGACAAAGTATCTGAAATATTTGAGTTTTCATTTTTTGTCAATATTTCGCAACAAAATATCGGAAAAATAACAAGAAAGTACCTGAAATATATCTGAAAAACAAAGAAGTATCTGAAATATTTGAGTTTCTGTTTTTGTCGATATTTCGCAACAAAATAACGAAACAAAAATTCTCTGAAATATTTGAGTTTTCTCTTTTTGTCCATATTTCGGAGCAAAATAACGGAAAAAAACAAAAAAGAATCTGAAATATTTGAGCTTTCTGTTTTTGTCCATATTTCGCAATAAAATAACGAAAAAATAACAAGAAAGTATCTGAAATATTTGAATTTTCTGTTTGTGTCGATATTTCGCAACTAAATATCGAAAAAAAAAACAAAAAGAATGTGAAATATTTGAGTTTTCTGTTTTTATCCATATTTCAGAACAAAATAACGAAAAAAAAACAAAAAAGTGTCTGAAATATTTGAGTTTTCTGTTTGTGTCAATATTTCGCAACAAAATATCGAAAAAAAAACAAAAAGAATGTGAAATATTTGAGTTTTCTGTTTTTGTCCATATTTCGCAGCAAAATAACGGAAAAAAACAAAAAAGAATCTGAAATATTTGAGCTTTCTGTTTTTGTCCATATTTCGCAACAAAATAACGAAAAAATATCTGAAATATTTGAGTTTTCTGTTTTTTGTCCATATTTCGCAATAAAATAATGAAAAAAATAACAAGGAAGTATCTGAAATATTTGAATTTTCTGTTTGTGTCGATATTTCGCAACTAAATATCGAAAAAAAAAACAAAAAGAATCTGAAATATTTGAGTTTTCTGTTTTTGTCCATATTTCGCAGCAAAATAACGGAAAAAAAACAAAAAAGAATCTGAAATATTTGAGCTTTCTGTTTTTGTCCATAATATCTGTCATATTTGTGTTTTCTTTTTTTGTCCATATTTCGGAATAAAATAACGAAAAAATAACAAGAAAGTATCTGAAATATTTGAATTTTCTGTTTGTAACTAAATATCGAAAAAAAAATAAAAAGAATGTGAAAATATTTGAGTTTTCTGTTTTTATCCATATTTCCCAACAAAATAACGAAAAAAAAAAAAGAAAAAAAAATCTGAAATATTTGAGTTTTCTTTTTTTGTCCATATTTCGCAATAATATAACGAAAAAAAAACTAAAAAGTATCTGAAATATTTGAGTTTTCTGTTTTTGTCAATATTTCGCAACAAAATGACGAAAAAAACAAAAAGAATCTGAAATATTTGAGTTTTCTTTGTTTGTCCATATTTTCGCAACAAAACAACGAAACAAAAATTCTCTGAAATATTTGGTTTTCTGTTTTTTGTCAATATTTCGCAACAAAATAACAAAAAAAAAAAATCTGAAATATTTGAGTTTTCTTATTTTGTCCATATTTCGCAACAAAATAACGAAAAAAAAAACAAAAAATTATCTGAAATATTTGAGTTTTCCGTTTTTTGTCCTTATTTCAGAACAAAAATAACGAAAAAAAAAAACAAAAAAGTATCTGAAATATTTGAGTTTTCTCTTTTTGTCCATATTTCGCAACAAAATAACGAAAAAAAAAACAAAAAACTGCCTGAAATATTTGAGTTTTCTGTTTTTGTCCATATTTCGCAACTAAATATCGAAAAAAACAAAAAGAATCTGAAATATTTGAGTTTTCATTTTTTAACCATATTTCGCAACAAATTAATGAAAAAAACATAAAAGTATCTGAAATATATGAGCTTTCTGTTTTTGACCATATTTCGCAACAAAATAACGAAAAAAAAGTATCAGAAATAATTGAGTTTTCTGGTTTTGTCCATATTTCGTAACAAAATAACGAAAAAAAAACACGACAAAGTATCTGAAATATTTTACTTTTCTGTTTTTGTCCATATTTCGCAACTAAATATTGGAAAAAAACAGAAAGAATCTGAAATATTGGACTTTTCTGGTTTTTGTCAATATTTCGCAACAAAGCAACGAAAAAAACAAAAAACTATCTGAATTATTTGATTTTTTTTTTGCCCATATTTCGCAACAAAATAACGAAAAAAACGACAAAGTATCTGAAATATTTGAGTTTTCATTTTTTGTCAATATTTCGCAACAAAATATCGGTAAAATAACAAGAAAGTATCTGAAATATATCTGAAAAACAAAGAAGTATCTGAAATATTTGAGTTTCTGTTTTTGTCGATATTTCGCAACAAAATAACGAAACAAAAATTCTCTGAAATATTTGAGTTTTCTCTTTTTGTCCATATTTCGGAGCAAAATAACGGAAAAAAAACAAAAAAGAATCTGAAATATTTGAGCTTTCTGTTTTTGTCCATATTTCGCAATAAAATAACGAAAAAATAACAAGAAAGTATCTGAAATATTTGAATTTTCTGTTTGTGTCGATATTTCGCAACTAAATATCGAAAAAAAAAAAAAAGAATGTGAAATATTTGAGTTTTCTGTTTTTATCCATATTTCAGAACAAAATAACGAAAAAAAAACAAAACAGTGTCTGAAATATTTGAGTTTTCTGTTATTGTCGATATTTCGCAACAAAATATCGAAAAAAAAACAAAAAGAATGTGAAATATTTGAGTTTTCTGTTTTTGTCCATATTTCGCAGCAAAATAACGGAAAAAAACAAAAAAGAATCTGAAATATTTGAGCTTTCTGTTTTTGTCCATATTTCGCAACAAAATAACGAAAAAATATCTGAAATATTTGAGTTTTCTGTTTTTGTCCATATTTTGCAATAAAATAACGAAAAAATAACAAGGAAGTATCTGAAATATTTGAATTTTCTGTTTGTGTCGATATTTCGCAACTAAATATCGAAAAAAAAACAAAAAGAATCTGAAATATTTGAGTTTTCTGTTTTTGTCCATATTTCGCAGCAAAATAACGGAAAAAAACCAAAAAGAATCTGAAATATTTGAGCTTTCTGTTTTTGTCCATAATATCTGACATATTTGTGTTTTCTGTTTTTGTCCATATTTCGGAATAAAATAACGAAAAAATAACAAGAAAGTATCTGAAATATTTGAATTTTCTGTTTGTAACTAAATATCGAAAAAAAAATAAAAAGAATGTGAAATATTTGAGTTTTCTGTTTTTATCCATATTTCCCAACAAAATAACGAAAAAAAAAAAGAAAAAAAAATCTGAAATATTTGAGTTTTCTTTTTTTGTCCATATTTCGCAATAATATAACGAAAAAAAAACTAAAAAGTATCTGAAATATTTGAGTTTTCTGTTTTTGTCAATATTTCGCAACAAAATGACGAAAAAAACAAAAAGAATCTGAAATATTTGAGTTTTCTTTGTTTGTCCATATTTCGCAACAAAACAACGAAACAAAAATTCTCTGAAATATTTGGTTTTCTGTTTTTGTCAATATTTCGCAACAAAATAACGAAAAAAACAAAAAGAATCTGAAATATTTGAGTTTTCTTTGTTTGTCCATATTTCGCAACAAAACAACGAAACAAAAATTCTCTGAAATATTTGAGTTTTCTGTTTTTGTCCATTATTCCCAACAAAATAACGAAAAAAAAACAAAAATTCTCTGAAATATTTGGTTTTCTGTTTTTGTCAATATTTCGCAACAAAATAACAAAAAAAAAAAAAAATCTGAAATATTTGAGTTTTCTTTTTTTGTCCATATTTCGCAACAAAATAACGAAAAAAAAAAACAAAAAATTATCTGAAATATTTAAGTTTTCCGTTTTTGTCCTTATTTCAGAACAAAATAACGAAAAAAAAAAACAAAAAAGTATCTGAAATATTTGAGTTTTCTGTTTGTGTCGATATTTAGCAACTAAATATCGAAAAAAAAACAAAAAGAATGTGAAATATTTGAGTTTTCTGTTTTTATCCATATTTCGCAACAAAATAACGAAACAAAAATTCTCTGAAATATTTGAGTTTTCTGTTTTTGTCCATATTTCCCAAAAAAATAACGAAAAAAAGAAAAAAAATCTGAAATATTTGAGTTTTCTTTTTTTGTCCATATTTCGCAATAATATAACGAAAAAAAAACTAAAAAGTATCTGCAATATTTGAGTTTTCTGTTTTTGTCAATATTTCGCAACAAAATAACGAAAAAAACAAAAAGAATCTGAAATATTTGAGTTTTCTTTGTTTGTCCATATTTCGCAACAAAACAACGAAACAAAAATTCTCTGAAATATTTGAGTTTTCTGTTTTTGTCCATTATTCCCAACAAAATAACGAAAAAAAAACAAAAAATTATCTGAAATATTTGGGTTTGAGTATATCTATTTCCGTACAACAAATGGAGTTTTGACTTGGAGATGCAGGCAACATCGCATTATAAACTGTCATTCCATCATAAAAACTAAAGATGGCAATATTGTAAATCAACCAACGCAACATTGCCATGAATCATGCCCACAAAAAATAGAATGCAATTTAGCAAAGAAAAAAATGCAGGATGCGATGACATCAATTGGTGCTACTCCTAGAAATGTAATGGGGAGTATTTTGTTAGAAGTGAGCAGTGAAGCACTAGCGTTTATGCCGAAAAAAACTTCAATATCACGAAATCTACTGAATTTTAGAAGAGATGGACATTTACCAGTACCTAAAGATACAAATTTTGAAATTCCAGATAAATACACCGAGCTAGTGCTTCATGATTCAGGTGCAAGTGATCCAGACAGAATTCTGGTTTTAGGAGATATTTATCTCTTAAAAGAATTAAATAAAGATACAATATTCGGAGATGGAACTTTTGATAAAGTTCCAAGCATGTTTTATCAAATTTATACTTGGCATGCTCAGGTTGGTAATTCTTATCCACCTTGTATTTATTTTTTGTTAAAAAAAAAAAACGGAGAAACATACAAAAAAATGTTTGAAATATTAAAGAACTTGCTACCAAATTTGGCACCTGAAAGAATATTACTAGATTTTGAGAAAGCAGCGATGAAGGCAGCCAGAATTGCATTTCCACAGACTGATATAAGAGGCTGTTATTTTCATTTGGCCCAAAGTATAACAAGAAAAATTAGTTCTGTTGGTCTAAAAACTACTTTTGAAAACAACCTGGATATGAAACTAAAGCTGAAATCATTAGCAGCATTGTCATTTGTGCCTCCATCTGATGTTAGATCAGTATTTACTAAGCTTGCAGCAACTTATCCGGAAGAAGAGAATTATAGTGAAATACTGACATATTTTTTTGGCACATATATTGAGGGTGCAGCTGGTTGAAATCCGCTGTTCTCTATTGAATTGTGGAATCATTATGATTCAGCTTTGGAGAAATCACCGAAAACAACGAATTGCTGTGAGGGATTTCATAATGCATTGAATTCTTTATTCCACTGTAGTCATCCCAGCATTTGGTTTCTATTTGATGGATTGCAGCGAGATATAGCTTGCCATAGATTGACACTAGCTAACGCAGAAACGGGTCGTCCTGAAATTAAAAATAGGAAATACCAAAAAGTAGCTGATTCGGTATCTACTATTGTGCAACAATATAGTACAACAGAAGATAAAATTGTATACTTAAGAAAGTTGGCTAATTTACAATAAATTTAATATGTATATTTGTATTAAGTAGAAGTAGAATATAATGAATTAAAATTTTTATTTTTTTAAAACAATTTTTTTTATCTCCTTTTCACTATTTTTGTTTTCCAATTTTTTATCTCCATTAATCCTGCCCACAATAAGGATTACAGAATAAAAAGTATTTAAATGTTACATTGTTTCTTTTTAATTTTTTTTAAAAAAAACCCTTAATTACTGAGTAACATTTGATTATTTTAGATATTCATAGAATTATTATCTTATTAGTCTGTAATTTTAAAAACCCATAATTGGGTAGATTTTTTATCCAGTAATATTTATTTAATAATAATCGGTAATTAATAAACAATAAATTGTTTACCTCTTTACTAAAACAAAATTCATTGTTATTTGCAAACACAATAACAATGAATTTTGAACCCAAGGATTCCGCGGAACACAGGTGGAAGAACACTGATGTATTGTATCGTATAATAGCAAAGCGATCTTAAGTATTTTAAATATAAAAATGATTTTAAATTGAAAAATTTGTAAATTTATTGTTGATACATTTTAATATTTCATTTTAAATCACTAATAGATTATCTCCTAGATAGAATATAATTTTTGATTTTTTCTCTATTTATTTTAATTTAATTTTTTTAAATAATTTTTCGTGTGGGCATTTTTCTATGTGGGCATTTGACTATGTGGGCATTTTTCCTTGTGTGCATAATTCTGTGTGGGCATTATTCTGTGTGGGCATTAATCGTGTGCGCAAAACTATCTGTGGGCAATTTTCGTGTGGGCATTTTTCGTGTGGGCAATAATCCGATCACGATTTCGCAACAAAATAATGAAAAAAAAGGAAAAAGTATCTGAAATATTTGAGCTTTCTGCTTTTGTCCATATTTCGCAACTAAATATCGAAAAAAACAGAGAGAATCTGAAATATTTGAGTTTTCTGTTTTTGTCCATATTTCGCAACTAAATATCGAAAAAAACAGAGAGAATCTGAAATATTTTAGTTTTCTGTTTTTGTCCATATTTCGCAACAAAATAACGAAAAAAAAAAGTATCTGAAATATTTGAGTTTTCAGGTTTTGTCCATATTTCGGAACAAAATAACGGAAAAACAACAAATTCTTTGAAATATTTGAGTTTTCTGTTTTTCTCCATATTTCCCAACCAAATAACGAAAAAAATTAAATAAAATCTGAAATATTTGAGTTTTCTTTTTTTTGTCCATATTTCGCAATAATATAACGAAAAAAAAAACAAAAAAGTATCTGAAATATTTGAGTTTTCTGTATTTGTCAATATTTGGCAACTAAATATCGAAAAAAACAAAGAGAATCTGAAATATTTGAGTCTTCGTTTTTTGTCCATATTTCCTAACAAAATAACGAAAAAAAAAACAAAAAACTATCTGAAATATTTGCGTTTTCAGTAAACAAAATAACGAAAAAAACAAAAAAGTATCTGAAATATTTTAGTTTTCATTTTGTGTCCATATTTCGCAACAAAATAACGAAAAAAAACATAAAAGTATCTGAAATATTTGAGCTTTCTATTTTTGTCCATATTTCGCAACAAAAAAACAAAAAAAAGTATCTGAAATATTTGAGTTTTCATTTTTTGTCCATATTTCATAACAAAATATCTGAAAAATAACAAGCAAGTATCTGAAATATTTGAGTTTTCCGTTTTTTTCCATATTTCAGAAAAAAATAACGAAAAAAAAACAAAAAAGTATCTGAAATATTTGAGTTTTCTGTTTTTGTCGAATTTTTGTTTCGTTATTTTGCAACAAAATAACGAAACAAAAATTTTGTGAAATATTAGAGTTTTCTGTTTTTGTCCATATTTCCCAACAATATAACGAAAAAAAGGAAAAAATATGTGAAATATTTGAGTTTTCTTTTTTTGGCCATATTTCGCAATAATATAACGAAAAAAAAACAAAAAAGTATGTGAAATATTTTAGTTTTCTTATTTTGTCCATATTTCGCAACTAAATATCGAAAAAAACAAAAAGAATCTGAAATATTTGAGTTTTCTGGTTTTGTCCATATTTCGCAGGAACATAACGGAAAAAAAATTCTCCGAAATATTTGAGTTTTCTGTTTTTGTCCATATTTCCCAACAAAATAACGAAAAAAATAAAAAAAAATCTGAAATATTTGAGTTTTCTTTTTTTTGTCCATATTTCGCAATAATATAACGAAAAAAAAAACAAAAAAGTATCTGAAATATTTGAGTTTTCTGTATTTGTCAATATTTGGCAACTAAATATCGAAAAAAACAAAGAGAATCTGAAATATTTGAGTCTTCGTTTTTTGTCCATATTTCCTAACAAAATAACGAAAAAAAAAACAAAAAAATATCTGAAATATTTGAGTTTTCAGGTTTTGTCCATATTTCGCAACAAAATAACGAAAAAAAACAAAAAAGTATCTGAAATATTTTCGTTTTCATTTTTTGTCCATATTTCGCAACAAAATAACGAAAAAAAACAAAAAAGTATCTGAAATATTTGAGTTTTTTGCTTTTGTCCATATTTCGCAACTAAATATCGAAAAAAACACAAAGAATTTGAAATATTTGAGTTTTCTGGTTTTGTCCATATTTCGCAGGAAAATAACGGACAAAAAAAATTCTCTGAAATATTTGAGTTTTCTGTTTTTGTCCATATTTCCCAACAAAATAACGAAAAAAAACAAAAAAAAATCTGAAATATTTGAGTTTTTTTTTTTGTCCATATTTCGCAATAATATAACGGAAAAAAACAACCAATTCTCTGAAATATTTGAGTTTTCTGTTTTTGTCCATATTTCTCAACAAAATAAGGAAAAAAAAAGTATCTGAAATATTTGAGTTTTCTGTTTTTGTCCATATTTCGGAACAAAATAACGGAAAAACAACAAATTCTTTGAAATATTTGAGTTTTCTGTTTTTGTCCATATTTCCCAACCAAATAACGAAAAAAATTTAAAAAAATCTGAAATATTTGAGTTTTCTTTTTTTTGTCCATATTTCGCAATAATATAACGAAAAAAAAAACAAAAAAGTATCTGAAATATTTGAGTTTTCTGTATTTGTCAATATTTGGCAACTAAATATCGAAAAAAACAAAGAGAATCTGAAATATTTGAGTCTTCGTTTTTTGTCCATATTTCCTAACAAAATAACGAAAAAAAAAACAAAAAACTATCTGAAATATTTGCGTTTTCAGTAAACAAAATAACGAAAAAAACAAAAAAGTATCTGAAATATTTTAGTTTTCATTTTGTGTCCATATTTCGCAACAAAATAACGAAAAAAAACATAAAAGTATCTGAAATATTTCAGCTTTCTGTTTTTGTCCGTATTTCGCAACAAAATGACGAAAAAAAAGTATCTGAAATATTTGAGTTTTCATTTTTTTGTCCATATTTCCCAACAAAATAACGAAAAAAAACAAAAAAAGTATCTGAAATATTTGAGTTTTCTGCTTTTGTCCATATTTCGCAACTAAATATCGAAAAAAAACACAAAGAATTTGAAATACATATTTGAGTTTTCTGGTTTTGTCCATATTTCGCAGGAAAATAACCGAAAAATAAAATTCTCTGAAATATTTGAGTTTTCTGTTTTTGTCCATATTTCCCAACAAAATAACGAAAAAAAAGAAAAAAAATCTGAAATATTTGAGTTTTCTTTTTTTTGTCCATATTTTGCAATAATATAACGGAAAAAAACAACAAATTCTCTGGAATATTTGAGTTTTCTGTTTTTGTCCATATTTCTCAACAAAATAAGGAAAAAAAAGTATCTGAAATATTTGAGTTTTTATATTTAAATAATTTTTCGTGTGGGCATTTTTCTATGTGGGCATTTGTCTATGTGGGCATTTTTCCTTGTGGGCATAATTCTGTGTGGGCATTATTCTGTGTGGGCATTAATCGTGTGCGCAAAACTATCTGTGGGCAATTTTCTGTGGGCAATTTTCGTGTGGGCATTTTTCGTGTGGGCAGTAATCCGATCACGATTTCGCAACAAAATAATGAAAAAAAAGGAAAAAGTATCTGAAATATTTGCGCTTTCTGCTTTTGTCCATATTTCGCAACTAAATATCGAAAAAAACAGAGAGAATCTGAAATATTTGAGTTTTCTGTTTTTGTCCATATTTCGCAACTAAATATCGAAAAAAACAGAGAGAATCTGAACTATTTGAGTTTTCTGCTTTTGTCCATATTTCTCAACAAAATAAGGAAAAAAAACAAAAAAGTATCTGAAATATTTGAGTTTTCTGTTTTTGTCGAATTTTTGTTTCGTTATTTTGCAACAAAATAACGAAACAAAAATTTTGTGAAATATTAGAGTTTTCTGTTTTTGTCCATATTTCCCAACAATATAACGAAAAAAAAGGAAAAAATATGTGAAATATTTGAGTTTTCTTTTTTTGTCCATATTTCGCAATAATATAACGAAAAAAAAACAAAAAAGTATGTGAAATATTTTAGTTTTCTTATTTTGTCCATATTTCGCAACTAAATATCGAAAAAAACAAAAAGAATCTGAAATAATTGAGTTTTCTGGTTTTGTCCATATTTCGCAGGAACATAACGGAAAAAAAATTCTCCGAAATATTTGAGTTTTCTGTTTTTGTCCATATTTCGCAGGAACATAACGGAAAAAAAATTCTCTGAAATATTTGAGTTTTCTTTTTTTTGTCCATATTTCGCAATAATATAACGAAAAAAAAAACAAAAAAGTATCTGAAATATTTGAGTTTTCTGTATTTGTCAATATTTGGCAACTAAATATCGAAAAAAACAAAGAGAATCTGAAATATTTGAGTCTTCGTTTTTTGTCCATATTTCCTAACAAAATAACGAAAAAAAAAACAAAAAAATATCTGAAATATTTGAGTTTTCAGGTTTTGTCCATATTTCGCAACAAAATAACGAAAAAAAACAAAAAAGTATCTGAAATATTTTCGTTTTCATTTTTTGTCCATATTTCGCAACAAAATAACGAAAAAAAACAAAAAAGTATCTGAAATATTTGAGTTTTCTGCTTTTGTCCATATTTCGCAACTAAATATCGAAAAAAACACAAAGAATTTGAAATATTTGAGTTTTCTGGTTTTGTCCATATTTCGCAGGAAAATAACGGACAAAAAAAATTCTCTGAAATATTTGAGTTTTCTGTTTTTGTCCATATTTCCCAACAAAATAACGAAAAAAAAGAAAAAAAAATCTGAAATATTTGAGTTTTCTTTTTTTTGTCCATATTTCGCAATAATATAACGGAAAAAACAACCAATTCTCTGAAATATTTGAGTTTTCTGTTTTTGTCCATATTTCTCAACAAAATAAGGAAAAAACAAGTATCTGAAATATTTGAGTTTTCAGGTTTTGTCCATATTTCGGAACAAAATAACGGACAAACAACAAATTCTTTGAAATATTTGAGTTTTCTGTTTTTGTCCATATTTCCCAACCAAATAACGAAAAAAATTAAAAAAAATCTGAAATATTTGAGTTTTCTTTTTTTTGTCCATATTTCGCAATAATATAACGAAAAAAAAAACAAAAAAGTATCTGAAATATTTGAGTTTTCTGTATTTGTCAATATTTGGCAACTAAATATCGAAAAAAACAAAGAGAATCTGAAATATTTGAGTCTTCGTTTTTTGTCCATATTTCCTAACAAAATAACGAAAAAAAAAACAAAAAACTATCTGAAATATTTGCGTTTTCAGTAAACAAAATAACGAAAAAAACAAAAAAGTATCTGAAATATTTTAGTTTTCATTTTGTGTCCATATTTCGCAACAAAATAACGAAAAAAAACATAAAAGTATCTGAAATATTTCAGCTTTCTGTTTTTGTCCGTATTTCGCAACAAAATGACGAAAAAAAAGTATCTGAAATATTTGAGTTTTCTGGTTTTGTCCATATTTCGCAACAAAATAACGAAAAAAAACAAAAAAAGTATCTGAAATATTTCAGTTTTCTGCTTTTGTCCATATTTCGCAACTAAATATCGAAAAAAAACACAAAGAATTTGAAATATTTGAGTTTTCTGGTTTTGTCCATATTTCGCAGGAAAATAACCGAAAAAAAAAATTCTCTGAAATATTTGAGTTTTCTGTTTTTGTCCATATTTCCCAACAAAATAACGAAAAAAAAGAAAAAAAATCTGAAATATTTGAGTTTTCTTTTTTTTGTCCATATTTCGCAATAATATAACGGAAAAAAACAACAAATTCTCTGGAATATTTGAGTTTTCTGTTTTTGTCCATATTTCTCAACAAAATAAGGAAAAAAAAGTATCTGAAATATTTGAGTTTTTATATTTAAATAATTTTTCGTGTGGGCATTTTTCTATGTGGGCATTTGTCTATGTGGGCATTTTTCCTTGTGGGCATAATTCTGTGTGGGCATTATTCTGTGTGGGCATTAATCGTGTGCGCAAAACTATCTGTGGGCAATTTTCTGTGGGCAATTTTCGTGTGGGCATTTTTCGTGTGGGCAGTAATCCGATCACGATTTCGCAACAAAATAATGAAAAAAAAGGAAAAAGTATCTGAAATATTTGAGCTTTCTGCTTTTGTCCATATTTCGCAACTAAATATCGAAAAAAACAGAGAGAATCTGAAATATTTGAGTTTTCTGTTTCTGTCCATATTTCGCAACTAAATATCGAAAAAAACAGAGAGAATCTGAAATATTTGAGTTTTCTGCTTTTGTCCATATTTCTCAACAAAATAAGGAAAAAAAACAAAAAAGTATCTGAAATATTTTAGTTTTCTGTTTTTGTCCATATTTCGCAACAAAATAACGAAAAAAAACATAAAAGTATGTGAAATATTTGAGCTTTCTGTTTTTGTCCATATTTTGCAACAAAAAAACAAAAAAAAGTATCTGAAATATTTGAGTTTTCATTTTTTGTCCATATTTCATAACAAAATATCTGAAAAATAACAAGCAAGTATCTGAAATATTTGAGTTTTCCGTTTTTTTCCATATTTCAGAAAAAAATAACGAAAAAAAAAACAAAAAAGTATCTGAAATATTTGAGTTTTCTGTTTTTGTCGAATTTTTGTTTCGTTATTTTGCAACAAAATAACGAAACAAAAATTTTGTGAAATTTTTGAGTTTTCTGTTTTTTTCCATATTTCAGAAAAAAATAACGAAAAAAAAACAAAAAAGTATCTGAAATATTTGAGTTTTCTGTTTTTGTACATATTTCGCAACTAAATATCGAAAAAAACAGAGAGAATCTGAAATATTTGAGTTTTCTGCTTTTGTCCATATTTCGCAACTAAATATCGAAAAAAACAGAGAGAATCTGAAATATTTGAGTTTTCTGCTTTTGTCCATATTTCTCAACAAAATAAGGAAAAAAAACAAAAAAGTATCTGAAATATTTTAGTTTTCTGTTTTTGTCCATATTTCGCAACAAAATAACAAAAAAAACATAAAAGTATGTGAAATATTTGAGCTTTCTGTTTTTGTCCATATTTCGCAACAAAAAAACAAAAAAAAGTATCTGAAATATTTGAGTTTTCATTTTTTGTCCATATTTCATAACAAAATATCTGAAAAATAACAAGCAAAAATCTGAAATATTTGAGTTTTCCGTTTTTTTCCATATTTCAGAAAAAAATAACGAAAAAAAAACAAAAAAGTATCTGAAATATTTGAGTTTTCTGTTTTTGTACATATTTCGCAACTAAATATCGAAAAAAACAGAGAGAAACTGAAATATTTGAGTTTTCTGCTTTTGTCCCTATTTCTCAACAAAATAAGGAAAAAAAACAAAAAAGTATCTGAAATATTTTAGTTTTCTGTTTTTGTCCATATTTCGCAACAAAATAACGAAAAAAAACATAAAAGTATGTGAAATATTTGAGCTTTCTGTTTTTGTCCATATTTCGCAACAAAAAAACAAAAAAAAGTATCTGAAATATTTGAGTTTTCATTTTTTGTCCATATTTCATAACAAAATATCTGAAAAATAACAAGCAAGTATCTGAAATATTTCAGTTTTCCGTTTTTTTCCATATTTCAGAAAAAAATAACGAAAAAAAAAAACAAAAAAGTATCTGAAATATTTGAGTTTTCTGTTTTTGTCGAATTTTTGTTTCGTTATTTTGCAACAAAATAACGAAACAAAAATTTTGTGAAATATTTGAGTTTTCTGTTTTTGTCCATATTTCCCAACAATATAACGAAAAAAAAACAAAAAAGTATGTGAAATATTTGAGTTTTCTTATTTTGTCCATATTTCGCAACTAAATATCGAAAAAAACAAAAAGAATCTGAAATATTTGAGTTTTCTGGTTTTGTCCATATTTCGCAGGAACATAACGGAAAAAAAATTCTCCGAAATATTTGAGTTTTCTGTTTTTGTCCATATTTCCCAACAAAATAACGAAAAAAATAAAAAAAAATCTGAAATATTTGAGTTTTCTTTTTTTTGTCCATATTTCGCAATAATATAACGAGAAAAAAAACAAAAAAGTATCTGAAATATTTGAGTTTTCTGTATTTGTCAATATTTGGCAACTAAATATCGAAAAAAACAAAGAGAATCTGAAATATTTGAGTCTTCGTTTTTTGTCCATATTTCCTAACAAAATAACGAAAAAAAAAACAAAAAAATATCTGAAATATTTGAGTTTTCAGGTTTTGTCCATATTTCGGAACAAAATAACGGAAAAACAACAAATTCTTTGAAATATTTGAGTTTTCTGTTTTTGTCCATATTTCGCAACAAAAGAACGAAAAAAAACAAAAAACTATCTGAAATATTTGCGTTTTCAGTTTTAGTCCATATTTCGCAACAAAATAACGAAAAAAAACAAAAAAGTATCTGAAATATTTTAGTTTTCATTTTTTGTCCATATTTCGCAACAAAATAACGAAAAAAAACAAAAAAGTATCTGAAATATTTGAGTTTTCTGCTTTTGTCCATATTTCGCAACTAAATATCGAAAAAAACACAAAGAATTTGAAATATTTGAGTTTTGTGGTTTTGTCCATATTTCGCGGGAAAATAACGGACAAAAAAAATTCTCTGAAATATTTGAGTTTTCTGTTTTTGTCCATATTTCCCAACAAAATAACGAAAAAAAAGAAAAAAAAATCTGAAATATTTGAGTTTTCTTTTTTTTGTCCATATTTCGCAACAAAATAACGAAAAAAAACAAAAAAAGTGTCTGAAATATTTGAGTTTTCTGCTTTTGTCCATATTTCGCAGGAAAATAACCGAAAAAAAAATTCTCTGAAATATTTGAGTTTTCTGCTTTTGTCCATATTTCGCAACTAAATATCGAAAAAAAACACAAAGAATTTGAAATATTTGAGTTTTCTGGTTTTGTCCATAATTCGCAGGAAAATAACCGAAAAAAAAATTCTCTGAAATATTTGAGTTTTCTGTTTTTGTCCATATTTCTCAACAAAATAAGGAAAAAAAAGTATCTGAAATATTTGAGTTTTCGGGTTTTGTCCATATTTCGCAGGAAAATAACGGAAAAAAAATTCTTTGAAATATTTTAGTTTTCTGTTTTTGTCCATATTTCGGAACAAAATAACGAAAAACAAACAAAAAAGTATTTGAAATTTTTGAGTTTTCTGTTTTTGTCCATATTTCGCAACTAAATATCGAAAAAAAACAAAAAGAATCTGAAATATTTGAGTTTTCTGTTTTTGTCCATATTTCGCAACAAAATAACGAAACAAAAATTCTCTGAAAGATTTGAGTTTTCTGTTTTTGTCCATATTTCCCAACAAAATAACGGAAAAAAAGAAAAAAGTATCTGAAATATTTTAGTTTTCTGGTTTTGTCCATATTTCGCAACCAAATAACAAAACAAAAAGTATCTGAAAAATTTGAGTTTTCTGCTTTTGTCCATATTTCGCAACAAAATAACGAAAAAAACATAAAAGTATCTGAAATATTTGAGCTTTCTGTTTTTGTCCATATTTCGCAACAAAATAACGAAAAAAAAAAACCAAAAAGTATTGTTATTTGAGTCTTCGTTTTTTGTCCATATTTCGCAATAAAATATCGAGAAAAATAACAAGAAAGTATCTGAAATATTTGGGTTTTCCGTTTTTGTACAAATATTTGAGTTTTCCGTTTTTGTTCGGTACAAAATAACGAAAAAAAAACAAAGAAGTATCTGAAATATTTTAGTTTTCTGTTTTTCTACATATTTCGCAACAAAATAACGAAAAAAAAGTATCAGATATATTTCTGTTTTCTGGTTTTGTCCATATTTAAGAACAAAATAACAAAAATAAACAAAAAAGTATCTGAAATATTTGAGCTTTCTATTTTTGTCCATATTTCGCAACAAAATAACGAAAAAAAACAAAAAACTGTCTGAAATATTTGAGTTTTCTGTTTTTGTCCATATTTCGCAACTAAATATCGAAAAAAACAAAAAGAATCTGAAATATTTGAGTTTTCATTTTTTAACCATATTTCGCAACAAATTAACGAAGAAAAACAGAAAAGGATCTGAAATATTTGAGCTTTCTGTTTTTGTCCATATTTCGCAACAAAATAACGAAAAAAAAGTTTCTGAAATATTTGAGTTTCCTGGTTTTGTCCATATTTCGAAACAAAATGACGGAAAAAAACAACAAATTCTCTGAAATATTTGAGTTTTCTGTTTTTGTCCATATTTCTCAACAAAATAACGAAACAAAAAACAAAAAAATGTCTGAAATATTTTAGTTTTAATTTTTTGCCCATACTTCGCAACAAAATAACGGAAAAAAACAAAAAACTGTCTGAAATATTTGAGTTTTCTGTTTTTGTCCATATTTCGCAACGAAATATCGAAAAAAACAAAAAGAATCTGAAATATTTGAGTTTTCATTTTTTAACCATATTTCGCAACAAATTAACGAATAAAAACATAAAAGGATCTGAAATATTTGAGCTTTCTGTTTTTGTCCATATTTCGCAACAAAATAACGAAAAAAAAAGTTTCTGAAATATTTGAGTTTCCTGGTTTTGTCCATATTTCGAAACAAAATGACGGAAAAAAACAACAAATTCTCTGAAGTATTTGAATTTTCTATTTTGGCCATATTTCGCAACAAAATAACGAAAAAAAACGACAAATTATCTGAAATATTTGAGTTTTCAGGTTTTGTCCATATTTCGCTACAAAATAACGGAAAAAAACAACAAATTCTTTGAAATATTTTAGTTTTCTGTTTTTGTCCATATTTCGGAACAAAATAACGAAAAACAAACAAAAAAGTATTTGAAATTTTTGAGTTTTCGGTTTTTCTCCTTATTTCGCAACAAAACAACGAAAAAAAAACTATCTGAAATATTTGAGTTTTTTTTTGCCCATATTTCGCAACAAAATAACGAAAAAAACGACAAAGTATCTGAAATATTTGAGTTTTCTGTTTTTGTCGATATTTCGCAACTAAATATCGAAAAACACAAAAAGAATCTGAAATATTTGAGTTTTCTGTTTTTGTCCATATTTCGCAACAAAATAACGAAACAAAAATTCTCTGAAATATTTGAGTTTTCTGTTTTTGTCCATATTTCCCAACAAAATAACGGAAAAAAAGAAAAAAGTATCTGAAATATTTTAGTTTTCTATTTTTGTACATATTTCGCAACAAAATAATTTTAAAAAAAGTATCTGAAATATTTGAGTTATCTGGTTTTGTCCATATTTGGCAACCAAATAACAAAACAAAAAGTATCTGAAAAATTTGAGTTTTCTGCTTTTGTCCATATTTCGCAACAAAATAACGAAAAAAACATCAAAGTATCTGAAATATTTGAGCTTTCTGTTTTTGTCCATATTTCGCAACAAAATAACGAAAAAAAAAACCAAAAAGTATTGTTATTTTAGTCTTCGTTTTTTGTCCATATTTCGCAATAAAATATCGAGAAAAATAACAAGAAAGTATCTGAAATATTTGGGTTTTCCGTTTTTGTACAAATATTTGAGTTTTCCGTTTTTGTTCGGAACAAAATAACGAAAAAAAAACAAAGAAGTATCTGAAATATTTTAGTTTTCGGTTTTTCTACATATTTCGCAACAAAATAACGAAAAAAAAGTATCAGATATTTTTGAGCTTTCTGGTTTTGTCCATATTTAAGAACAAAATAACGAAAAAAACAAAAAAGTATCTGAAATATTTGAGCTTTCTCTTTTTGTCCATATTTCGCAACAAAATAACGAAAAAAAACAAAAAACTGTCTGAAATATTTGAGTGTTCTGTTTTTTTCCATATTTCGCAACAAAATAACGAAAAAAAAAACCAAAAAGTATTGTTATTTGAGTCTTCGTTTTTTGTCCATATTTCGCAATAAAATATCGACACAAATAACAAGAAAGTATCTGAAATATTTGGGTTTTCCGTTTTTGTACAAATATTTGAGTTTTCCGTTTTTGTTCGGAACAAAATAACGAAAAAAAAACAAAGAAGTATCTGAAATATTTTAGTTTTCGGTTTTTCTACATATTTCGCAACAAAATAACAAAAAAAAAGTATCAGATATATTTCAGTTTTCTGGTTTTGTCCATATTTAAGAACAAAATAACGAAAATAAACAAAAAAGTATCTGAAATATTTGAGCTTTCTCTTTTTGTCCATATCTCGCAACAAAATAACGAAAAAAAAGTATCTGAAATATTTGAGCTTTTTGTTTTTGTTCATATTTCCCAACAACATAACGAAAAAAAAACAAAAAAATATCTGAAGTATTTTAGTTTTCTATTTTTGTCCATATTTCGCAACAAAATAACGAAAAAAAAACATAAAAGTATTTGAAATATTTGAGGTTTTTGTTTTTGTCCATATTTCGCAACAAAAAACGAAAAAAAAGTATCTGAATTATTTGAGTTTTCTGGTTTTGTCCATATTTCGCATCAAAATAACGGAAAAAACAACCAAGTCTCTGAAATATTTGAGTTTTCCGTTTTTGTCCAAAGATTTGAGTTTTCCGTTTTTGTTTGGAACAAAATAACGAAAAAAAACAAAGAACTATCTGAAATATTTTAGTTTTCTGTTTTTCTACATATTTCGCAACAAAATAACGAAAAAAAAGTATCAGAAATATTTGAGTTTTCTGGTTTTGTCCATATTTAAGGACAAAATAACGAAAAAAAACAAAAAAGTATATGAAATATTTGAGCTTTCTGTTTTTGTCCATATTTCGCAACAAAATAACGAAAAAAAAACTGTCTGAAATATTTGAGTTTTCTGTTTTTGTCCACATTTCGCAACTAAATATCGAAAAACACAAGAAGAATCTGAAATATTTGTTTTTTTTTTCCCATATTTCGCAACAAAATAACGTAAAAAATAACAAGAAAGTATCTGAAATATTCGAGTTTTCCGTTTTTGTCCAAATATTTGAGTTTTCCGTTTTTGTTCGGAACAAAATAACGAAAAAAAAACAAAGAAGTATCTGAAATATTTTAGTTTTCTGTTTTTCTATATATTTCGCAACAAAATAACGAAAAAAAAGTATCAGATATTTTTGAGCTTTCTGGTTTTGTCCATATTTAAGAACAAAATAACGAAAAAAACAAAAAAGTATCTGAAATATTTGAGCTTTCTCTTTTTGTCCATATTTCGCAACAAAATAACGAAAAAAAACAAAAAACTGTCTGAAATATTTGAGTGTTCTGTTTTTGTCCATATTTCGCAACTAAATATCGAAAAAAACAAAAAGAATCTGAAATATTTGAGTTTTCATTTTTTAACCATATTTCGCAACAAATTAACGAAGAAAAACAGAAAAGGATCTGAAATATTTGAGCTTTCTGTTTTTGTCCATATTTCGCAACAAAATAACGAAAAAAAAAGTTTCTGAAATATTTGAGTTTCCTGGTTTTGTCCATATTTCGAAACAAAATGACGGAAAAAAACAACAAATTCTCTGAAATATTTGAGTTTTCTGTTTTTGTCCATATTTCTCAACAAAAAACAAAAAAATATCTGAAATATTTTAGTTTTCATTTTTTTCCCATACTTCGCAAAAATATAACGGAAAAAAACAACAAATTCTCTAAAATATTTGAGTTTTCCGTTTTTGTCCATATTTCGCAACTAAATATCGAAAAAAACAAAAAGAATCTGAAATATTTGAGTTTTCATTTTTTGTCCAAATTTCGGAACTAAATATCGAAAAAAAAACAAAAAGTATCTGAAATATTTGAGTTTTCTGTTTGTGGCCATATTTCGCAACAAAATAACGGAAAAAAACAACAAATTCTCTGAAATATTTGAATTTTCTGTTTTTGTCCATATTTCGCAACTAAATATCGAAAAAAACAAAAAGAATCTGAAATATTTGAGTTTTCATTTTTTAACCATATTTCGCAACAAATTAACGAAGAAAACAGAAAAGGATCTGAAATATTTGAGCTTTCTGTTGTTGTCCATATTTCGCAACAAAATAACGAAAAAAAAAGTTTCTGAAATTTTGAGTTTCCTGGTTTTGTCCATATTTCGCAACAAACTGACGGAAAAAAACAACAAATTCTCTCAAATATTTGAGTTTTCTGTTTTTGTCCATATTTCTCAACAAAATAACGAAACAAAAAACAAAAAAATATCTGAAATATTTGCGTTTTCTTTTTTTGTCCAAATTTCGGAACTAAATATCGAAAAAAAAACAAAAAGTATCTAAAATATTTGAGTTTTCTGTTTGTGGCCATATTACGCAAAAAAATAACGGAAAAAAACAACAAATTCTCTGAAATATTTGAGTTTTCTGTTTTTGTCCATATTTCTCAACAAAATAACGAAACAAAAAACAAAAAAATATCTGAAATATTTTAGTTTTCATTTTTTGCCCATACTTCGCAACAAAATAACGGAAAAAAACAACAAATTCTCTAAAATATTTGTGTTTACTGTATTTCTCCATATTTCGCAACAAAATAATGAAAAAAACGAAAAAGTATCTGAAATATTTTAGTTTTAATTTTTTAACCATATTTCGCAACAAATTAACGAAGAAAAACAGAAAAGGATCTGAAATATTTGAGCTTTCTGTTTTTGTCCATATTTCGCAACAAAATAACGAAAAAAAAAGTTTCTGAAATATTTGAGTTTCCTGGTTTTGTCCATATTTCGCAACAAAATGACGTAAAAAAACAACAAATTCTCTGAAATATTTGAGTTTTCTGTTTTTGTCCATATTTCTCAACAAAATAACGAAACAAAAAACAAAAAAATATCTGAAATATTTTAGTTTTCATTTTTTGCCCATATTTCGCAACAAAATAACGGAAAAAAACAACAAATTCTCTAAAATATTTGAGTTTCCTGGTTTTGTCCATATTTCGCAACAAAATGACGGAAAAAAACAACAAATTCTCTGAAATATTTGAGTTTTCTGTTTTTGTCCATATTTGTCAACAAAATAACGAAACAAAAAACAAAACAATATCTGAAATATTTTAGTTTTCATTTTTTGCCCATACTTCGCAACAAAATAACGGAAAAAACAAAAAATTCTCTAAAATATTTTAGTTTTCTGTTTTTATCCATATTTCGCAACTAAATATCGAAAAAACAAAAAGAATCTGAAATATTTGAGTTTTCATTTTTTAACCATATTTCGCAACAAATTAACGAAGAAAAACAGAAAAGGATCTGAAATATTTGAGCTTTCTGTTTTTGTCCATATTTCGCAACAAAATGACGGAAAAAAACAACAAATTCTCTCAAATATTTGAGTTTTCTGTTTTTGTCCATATTTCTCAACAAAATAACGAAACAAAAAACAAAAAAATATCTGAAATATTTTAGTTTTCATTTTTTGCCCATACTTCGCAACAAAATAACGGAAAAAAACAACAAATTCTCTAAAATATTTGAGTTTTCTGTTTTTGTCCATATTTCCCAACAAAATAAGGAAAAAAACAAAAAAAAAAGTATCTGAAATGTTTTAGTTTTCTATTTTTGTCCATATTTCGCAACAAAATAACGAAAAATTATCTGAAATATTTTAGTTTTCATTTTGTGTCCATATTTCTCAACAAAATACCGAAAAAAAACATTAAAGTGTTGTATAATTATATCGAATTATACAATTGTTCATTTGGTGTATCTTCTATAATTATCTTATTAATTATATAAGATTTACCGTCAATAAAATAAACGCACTTTTAAAGATTTTTGTTATTATTTATTAATTTAAAATCGTTATTTTAATTTAAACTATTATTTAAACTATTAAACTTTTAAAATTTAAAAATATTATATTTTATACTTAAATTAATTATAATTATTTTTACTTAATAATTTACCGACTCTTATTATATTGACATGACTTTCAGAAGAACTTCCCGACCAGATGTTCTTCCTTTAAACTTTTACTATCAACTCAAATTGTTTGAATCAATTAATTAATTATATACCTATGGCTTTTTCCAAAAAATCGCATGAGATATTTGGAAAAACCAATCAGCGATCAACATAATTTTTATTTAACACATTAACATAAGTAATATAGAATTACTTAAGTTGAGTGACTCTGCGTGTCCCTGAAAGTATCCGTAATCGGACACCGCAGGTAAGACTTTTGAATTTAAAAAATAATTTTGGTCGGTTAAGCTTAATAATCATATTTTAATTTAATTTAATTTAAAAAAATTAGGAATTGCATTTTGCAATTTCCGTTGTCAATAAAATAAAGAATATAAAAGAAAAAAAATAAACAAGGTGACCTGTTTTATTCACAACAAAAGTATCTGAAATGTTTGAGTTTTCTACTTTAACCCATATTTCTCAACAAAATAAGGAAAAAAAGAAACAAAATAGTATCCGAAATATTTTAGTTTTCTTTTTGTCCATATTTCGCAACAAAATAACGGAAAAAAAACAAAAAACTGTCTGAAATATTTGAGTTTTCTGTTTTTATCCATATTTCGCAACAAAATAACGAAAAAAAAGGAAAAAATATCTCAAATATTTGAGTTTTAATTTTTTAACCATATTTCGCAACAAATTAGCGAAAAAAAAAATAAAAGTATCTGAAATATTTGAGCTTTCTGTTTTTGTCCATATTTCGCAACAAAATAACGAAAAAAAAAGTATCTGAAATATTTGAGTTTTCTGTTTTTTACCATATTTCTCAACAAAATAACGGAAAAAAAACAAAAAATATCTGAAATATTTGAGTCTTCGTTTTTTGTCCATATTTCGCAATCATATTACAAAAAATAACAACAAAGTATTTGAAATATTTGAGGTTTCTGGTTTTGTCCCTATTTCGCAACAAAACAACGAAAAAAAACAAAAAATTATCTGAAATATTTGAGCTTTTTGTTTTTGTCCATATTTTGCAACCAAATAACAAAACAAAAATTATCTGAAATATTTGATTTTTCGGGTTTTGTCCATATTTCGCAACAAAATAACGGAAAAAAACTAAAAATATCTGAAATATTTGAATTTTTTTGTGGCCATATTGCGCTATAATATAACGAAAAAAAAACAAAAAAGTATTTGAAATATTTGAGCTTTCTGTTTTTGTCCATATTTCGCAACTAACTATCGATAAAAAACGACAAAGTATCTGAAATATTTTAGTTTTCATTTTTTGTCCACATTTCGCAACAAATTACCGAAAAAAAACATAAAAGTATCTGAAATATTTGAGCTTTCTGTTTTGTCCATATTTCTCAACAAAATACCGAAAAAAAACATTAAAGTGTTGTATAATTATATCGAATTATACAATTGTCATTTGGTGTATCTTCTATTATCTTATTAATTATATAAGATTTACCGTCAATAAAATAAACGCACTTTTAAAGATTTTTGTTATTATTTATTAATTTAAAATCGTTATTTTAATTTAAACTATTATTTAAACTATTAAACTTTTAAAATTTAAAAATATTATATTTTATACTTAAATTAATTATAATTATTTTTACCTAATAATTTACCGACTCTTATTATATTGACATGACTTTCAGAAGAACTTCCCGACCCGATGTTCTTCCTTTAAACTTTTACTATCAACTCAAATTGTTTGAATCAATTAATTAATTATATACCTATGGCTTTTTCCAAAAAATCGCATGAGATATTTGGAAAAACCAATCAGCGATCAACATAATTTTTATTTAACACATTAACATAAGTAATATAGAATTACTTAAGTTGAGTGACTCTGCGTGTCCCTGAAAGTATCCGTAATCGGACACCGCAGGTAAGACTTTTGAATTTAAAAAATAATTTTGGTCGGTTAAGCTTAATAATCATATTTTAATTTAATTTAATTTAAAAAAATTAGGAATTGCATTTTGCAATTTCCGTTGTCAATAAAATAAAAAATATAAAAGAAAAAAAATAAACAAGGTGACCTGTTTTATTCACAACAAAAGTATCTGAAATGTTTGAGTTTTCTACTTTAACCCATATTTCTCAACAAAATAAGGAAAAAAAGAAACAAAATAGTATCCGAAATATTTTAGTTTTCTTTTTGTCCATATTTCGCAACAAAATAACGGAAAAAAAACAAAAAACTGTCTGAAATATTTGAGTTTTCTGTTTTTATCCATATTTCGCAACAAAATAACGAAAAAAAAGGAAAAAATATCTCAAATATTTGAGTTTTAATTTTTTAACCATATTTCGCAACAAATTAGCGAAAAAAAAAATAAAAGTATCTGAAATATTTGAGCTTTCTGTTTTTGTCCATATTTCGCAACAAAATAACGAAAAAAAAAGTATCTGAAATATTTGAGTTTTCTGTTTTTTACCATATTTCTCAACAAAATAACGGAAAAAAAACAAAAAATATCTGAAATATTTGAGTCTTCGTTTTTTGTCCATATTTCGCAATCATATTACAAAAAATAACAACAAAGTATTTGAAATATTTGAGGTTTCTGGTTTTGTCCCTATTTCGCAACAAAACAACGAAAAAAAACAAAAAATTATCTGAAATATTTGAGCTTTTTGTTTTTGTCCATATTTTGCAACCAAATAACAAAACAAAAATTATCTGAAATATTTGATTTTTCGGGTTTTGTCCATATTTCGCAACAAAATAACGGAAAAAAACTAAAAATATCTGAAATATTTGAATTTTTTTGTGGCCATATTGCGCTATAATATAACGAAAAAAAACAAAAAAGTATTTGAAATATTTGAGCTTTCTGTTTTTGTCCATATTTCGCAACTAACTATCGATAAAAAACGACAAAGTATCTGAAATATTTTAGTTTTCATTTTTTGTCCACATTTCGCAACAAATTACCGAAAAAAAACATAAAAGTATCTGAAATATTTGAGCTTTCTGTTTTGTCCATATTTCGCAACAAAATAACGAAAAAAAAGGAAAAAATATCTCAAATATTTGAGTTTTAATTTTTTAACCATATTTCGCAACAAACTAGCAAGAAAAACCTAAAAGTATCTGAAATATTTGAGCTTTCTGTTTTTGTCCATATTTCGCAACAAAATAACGAAAAAAAAAGTATCTGAAATATTTGAGTTTTCTGTTTTTTTCCATATTTCTCAACAAAATAACGGAAAAAACAAAAAATATCTGAAATATTTGAGTCTTCGTTTTTTGTCCATATTTCGCAATCATATTACAAAAAATAACAACATAGTATTTGAAATATTTGAGGTTTCTGGTTTTGTCCCTATTTCGCACAACGAAAAAAAACAAAAAATTATCTGAAATATTTGAGCTTTTTGTTTTTGTCCATATTTTGCAACCAAATAACAAAACAAAATATCTGAAATATTTGTTTTTTCGGGTTTGGTCCATATTTCGCAACAAACTAACGGAAAAAAACAAAAAATATCTGAAATATTTGAGTTTTTTTGTTGCCATATTTCGCTATAATATAACGAAAAAAAAACAAAAAAGTATTTGAAATATTTGAGCTTTCTGGTTTTGTCCATATTTCGCAACAAAATAAGGAAAAAAACAAACAAAAAAGTATCTGAAATATTTTAGTTTTCTGTTTTTGTTTATATTTCGTAACAAAATAACGAAACAAAAAGTATGTGAAATATTTGAGTTTTCAATTTTTGTCCATATTTCGCAACTCAAATATTTCAGATACATAAAAGTATCTGAAATATTTGAGTTTTCTGATTTTGTCCATATTTCGCAACAAAATAATGGAAAAAAACAAAGTCTCTGAAATATTTGAGTTTTCTGTTTTTGTCTATATTTCCCAACAAAATAACGAAAAAAAAAACAAAAAAATATCTGAAATTTTTGAGTTTTCTACTTTTGTCCATATTTCCCAACAAAATAAGGAAAAAACAAACAAAAAAGTATCTTAAATATTTTAGTTTTCTGTTTTTGTCCATATTTCTCAACAAAATAAGGAAAAAAACAAACAAAAAAGTATCTGAAATATTTTAGTTTTTTGTTTTTGTCTATATTTCGCAACAAAATAACGAAAAAAAAACAAACAAAAAAATATCTGAAATATTTGAGTTTTTACTTTTGTCCATATTTCTCAACAAAATAAGGAAAAAAACAAGCAAAAAAGTATCTGAATTAATTTAGTTTTCATTTTTTGCCCATATTTCGCAACAAAATAACGAAAAAAAACAACAAAGTCTGTGAAATATTTGAGTTTTCTGTTTTTGTCCATATTTCCCAACAAAATAACGAAAAAAAAAACAAAAAAATATCTGAAATATTTTAGTTTTCTGTTTTTGTCCATATTTCGCAACAAAATAACGAAAAAAAAACAAAAAAGTCTCTGAAAAATTTGAGCTTTCTGTTTTTGTCCACATTTCGCAACAAAATAACGTAAAAAAAACAAAAAATTAACTGAAAAATTTTAGTTTTTTGTTTTTGTCAATATATCGCAACTAAATATTGAAAAAAAACAAAAAGAATCTGAAATTTTTGCGTTTTTTTCTTTTGCCCATCCATATTTCGCAAAAAAATAACGAAAAAAAAAACAAAAAAGTATCTGAAATATTTTAGTTTTCTGTTCTTGTCAATATTTCGCAACTAAATATTGAAAAAAACAAAAAGAATCTGAAATTTTTGCGTTTTTTTCATTTGCCCATCCATATTTCGCAACAAAATAACGGAAAAAAACAAAAAATATCTGAAATATTTGAGTTCTTTTGTTGCCATATTTCGCTATAAAATAACGAAAAAAAAACAAAAAAGTAATTGAAAATATTTTAGCTTTCTGGTTTTGTCCATATTTCGCAAAAAAAATAACAAAACAAAAAGTATCAGAAATATTTGACTTTTCGGGTTTTGTCCATATTTCGCAACAAAATAACGGAAAAAAACAACAAATTCTCTAAAATATTTGAGTTTTCTGTTTTTGTCCATATTTCCCAACAAAATAAGGAAAAAAACAAAAAAAAAAGTATCTGAAATATTTTACTTTTCTATTTTTGTCCATATTTCGCAACAAAATAACGAAAAAGTATCTGAAATATTTTAGTTTTAATTTTGTGTCCATATTTCTCAACAAAATACCGAAAAAAAACATAAAAGTATCTGAACTGTTTGAGTTTTCTACTTTTACCCATATTTCTCAACAAAATAAGGAAACAAAACACAAAAAACATCTGAAATATTTGAGTCTTCGTTTTTTTGTCCATATTTCGCAATCATATTACGAAAAAATAACAAGAAAGTATTTGAAATATTTGAGTTTTCTGTTTTTGTCCCTATTTCGCAACAAAACAACGAAAAAAAAATAAAAAAGTATCTGAAATATTTGAGCTTTCTGTTTTTGTCCATATTTCGCAAAAAAATAGCAAAACAAAAAGTATCTGAAATGTTTGAATTTTCTACTTTTGCCCATATTTCTCAACAAAATAAGGAAAAAATGAAACAAAAAAGTATCTGAAATATTTTAGTTTTGTGTTTTTGTCAATATTTCGCAACTAAGTATTGAAAAAAACAAAAAGAATCTGAAATTTTTGCGTTTTTTTCTTTTGCCCATCCAAATTTCGCAACAAAATAACGAAAAAAAAAAACGACAAAGTATCTGAAATATTTGAGTTTTCATTTTTTGTCCATATTTCGCAACAGAATATCGGAAAAATAAAAAAAAATATTTGAAATATTTGAGCTTTCTGGTTTTGTCCATATTTCGCAACAAAATAACAAAACAAAAAGTATCAGAAATATTTGACTTTTCGGGTTTTGTCCATATTTCGCAACAAAATAACGGAACAAAACAACAAATTAAATATTTGAGTTTTCTGTTTTTGTCCATATTTCGCAACAAAATATGGAAAAAAACAAAAAAAAAAAGTATCTGAAATATTTTAGTTTTCTATTTTTGTCCATATTTCGCAACAAAATAACGAAAAAGTATCTGAAATATTTTAGTTTTCATTTTGTGTCCATAATTCTCAACAAAATACCGAAAAAAAGATATAAAAGTATCTGAAATGTTTGAGTTTTCTACTTTTACCCATATTTCTCAACAAAATAAGGAAACAAAACACAAAAAACATCTGAGATATTTGAGTCTTCGTTTTTTTGTCCATATTTCGCAATCATATTACGAAAAAATAACAAGAAAGTATTTGAAATATTTGAGTTTTCTGTTTTTGTCCCTATTTCGCAACAAAACAACGAAAAAAAATAAAAAAGTATCTGAAGAGCTTTCTGTTTTTGTCCATATTTCGCAAAAAAAATAACAAAACAAAAAGTATCTGAAATGTTTGAATTTTCTACTTTTGCCCATATTTCGCAACAAAATAACGAAAAAAAAAAACGAAAAAGTATGTGAAATATTTGGTTTTCATTTTTTGTCCATATTTCGCAACTCAAATATTTCAGATACATAAAAGTATCTGAAATATTTGAGTTTTCTGATTTTGTCCATATTTCGCAACAAAATAACGGAAAAAACAACAAAGTCTCTGAAATATTTGAGTTTTCTGTTTTTGTCCATATTTCGCAACAATATAACAAAAAAAACAAAAAAATATCTGAAATATTTGAGTTTTCTACTTTTGTCCATATTTCGCAACAAAATAAGGAAAAAAACAAACAAAAAAGTATCTGAAATATTTTAGTTTTCTGTTTTTGTTTATATTTCGCAACAAAATAACGAAAAAAAAAGTATGTGAAATATTTGAGTTTTCTGATTTTGTCCATATTTCGCAACAAAATAACGGAAAAAACAACAAAGTCTCTGAAATATTTGAGTTTTCTGTTTTTGTCCATATTTCGCAACAAAATAACGAAAAAAAACAAAAAAATATCTGAAATATTTGAGTTTTCTACTTTTGTCCATATTTCGCAACAAAATAAGGAAAAAAACAAACAAAAAAGTCTCTGAAATATTTGAGTTTTCTGTTTTTGTCTATATTTCCCAACAAAATAACGAAAAAAAAACAGAAAAATATCTGAAATATTTGAGTTTTCCTACTTTTGTCCATATTTCCCAACAAAATAACGAAAAAAAATCAAGAAATATCTGAAATATTTGAGTTTTTCTACTTTTGTCCATATTTCTCAACAAAATAAGGAAAAAAACAAACAAAAAAGTATCTTAAATATTTTAGTTTTCTGTTTTTGTCCATATTTCTCAACAAAATAAGGAAAAAATCAAACAAAAAGTATCTCAAATATTTTAGTTTTTTGTTTTTGTCTATATTTCGCAACAAAATAACGAAAAAAAAAACAAACAAAAAAGTATCTGAAATATTTTAGTTTTTTGTTTTTGTCTATATTTCGCAACAAAAATAACGAAAAAAAAACAAACAAAAAAATATCTGAAATATTTGAGTTTTCTACTTTTGTCCATATTTCCCAACAAAATAACGAAAAAAAATCAAGAAATATCTGAAATATTTGAGTTTTCTACTTTTGTCCATATTTCTCAACAAAATAAGGAAAAAAACAAACAAAAAAGTATCTTAAATATTTTAGTTTTCTGTTTTTGTCCATATTTCTCAACAAAATAAGGAAAAAATCAAACAAAAAAGTATCTGAAATATTTTAGTTTTTTGTTTTTGTCTATATTTCGCAACAAAATAACGAAAAAAAAACAAACAAAAAAGTATCTGAAATATTTTAGTTTTCTGTTTTTGTCTATATTTCCCAACAAAATAACGAAAAAAAAACAGAAAAATATCTGAAATATTTGAGTTTTCTACTTTTGTCCATATTTCCCAACAAAATAACGAAAAAAAATCAAGAAATATCTGAAATATTTGAGTTTTCTACTTTTGTCCATATTTCTCAACAAAATAAGGAAAAAAACAAACAAAAAAGTATCTTAAATATTTTAGTTTTCTGTTTTTGTCCATATTTCTCAACAAAATAAGGAAAAAAACAAACAAAAAAGTATCTGAAATATTTTAGTTTTTTGTTTTTGTCTATATTTCGCAACAAAATAACGAAAAAAAAACAAACAAAAAAGTATCTGAAATATTTTAGTTTTTTGTTTTTGTCTATATTTCGCAACAAAATAACGAAAAAAAAACAAACAAAAAAATATCTGAAATATTTGAGTTTTCTACTTTTGTCCATATTTCTCAACAAAATAAGGAAAAAAACAAACAAAAAAATATCTGAAATATTTGAGTTTTCTACTTTTGTCCATATTTCCCAACAAAATAACGAAAAAAAAAAACAAAAAAATATCTGAAATATTTGAGTTTTATAATTTTGTCCATATTTCTCAACAAAATAAGGAAAAAATCAAACAAAAAAGTATCTGAAATATTTTAGTTTTTTGTTTTTGTCTATATTTCGCAACAAAATAACGAAAAAAAAACAAACAAAAAAGTATCTGAAATATATTAAGTTTTTTGTTTTTGTCTATATTTCGCAACAAAATAACGAAAAAAAAAAACAAACAAACAAATATCTGAAATATTTGAGTTTTCTACTTTTGTCCATATTTCTCAACAAAATAAGGAAAAAAACAAACAAAAAAGTATCTGAAATATTTTAATTTTTAAGTTTTGTCTATATGTCCCAACAAAATAACGAAAAAAAAAAAAAAATATCTGAAATATTTGAGTTTTCTACTTCTGTCCATATTTCTCAACAAAATAAGGAAAAAAACAAACAAAAAAGTATCTGAAATATTTTAGTTTTCATTTTTTGCCCATATTTCGCAACAAAATAACGAAAGAAAACATAAAAGTATCTGAAATATTTGAGTTTTCTGGTTTTGTCCATATTTCGCAACAAAATAACGAAAAAAAAAAACAAAAAAATATCTGAAATATTTTAGTTTTCTTTTTTTGTCCATATTTCGCAACAAAATAACGTAAAAAAAACAAAAAAATATCTGAAAAATTTTAGTTTTTTGTTTTTGTCAATATATCGCAACTAAATATTGAAAAAAACAAAAAGAATCTGAAATTTTTGCGTTTTTTTCTTTTGCCCATCCATATTTCGCAACAAAATAACGAAAAAAAAACAAAAAAGTATCTGAAAAATTTGAAATTTCTGTTTTTGTCCACATTTGGCAACAAAATAATGAAAAAAAACAAAAAGCTATCTGAAATATTTGAGTTTTCTGGTTTTCAGAAAACTCAAATATTTCAGATAGCTTAACAACAGAGTCTCTGAAATATTCGAGTTTTCTGTTTTTGTCCATATTTCCCAACAAAATAACGAAAAAAAAACAAAAAAATATCTGAAATATTTTAGTTTTCTGTTTTTGTCCATATTTCGCAACAAAATAACGAAAAAAAACATAAAACTATCTGAAATATTTGAGCTTTCTGTTTTTGCCCATATTTCGCTATAAAATAACGAAAAAGAAACAAAAAAGTATGTGAAATATTTTAGTTTTCTACTTTTGTCCATATTTCCCAACAAAATAACGAAAAAAAAACAATAAAATATCTGAAATATTTAAGTTTTCTACTTTTGTCCATATTTCGCAACAAAATAACGGAAAAAAAACAAAGTCTCTGAAATATTTGAGTTTTCTGTTTTTGTCTATATTTTCCAACAAAATAACAAAAAAAAAAAAAAAAATATCTGAAATATTTTAGTTTTCTACTTTTGTCCATATTTCCCAACAAAATAACGAAAAAAAAAACAAAAAAATATCTGAAATATTTAAGTTTTCTACTTTTGTCCATATTTCTCAACTAAATAAGGAAAAAAACAAACAAAAAAGTATCTGAAATATTTTAGTTTTCAGTTTTTGTCTATATTTCGCAACAAAATAACGAAAAAAAAAGTATGTGAAATATTTTAGTTTTCATTTTTTGCCCATATTTCGCAACAAAATAACGAAAAAAAAACATAAAAGCATCTGAAATATTTGAGTTTTCTACTTTTGTCCATATTTCTCAACAAAATAAGGAAAAAAACAAACAAAAAAGTATCTGAAATATTTTAATTTTCTGTTTTTGTCTATATTTCCCAACAAAATAACGAAAAAAAAAAGAAACAAAAAAAGAAACAAAAAAATATCTGAAATATTTGAGTTTTCTACTTTTGTCCATATTTCTCAACAAAATACGGAAAAAAACAAAATATGTGAAATATTTTGAAAAAACAAAATATGTGAAATATTTTGAAAAAACAAAATATGTAAAAAAATATGTGAAATATTTTAGTTTTCTGTTTTGTCTATATTTCGCAACAAAATAACGAAAAAAAAAGTATGTGAAATATTTTAGTTTTCATTTTTTGCCCATATTTCGCAACAAAATAACGAAAAAAAAACATAAAACTATCTGAAATATTTGAGCTTTCTGTTTTTGCCCATATTTCGCTATAAAATAACGAAAAAGAAACAAAAAAGTATGTGAAATATTTTAGTTTTCTACTTTTGTCCATATTTCCCAACAAAATAACGAAAAAAAAACAATAAAATATCTGAAATATTTAAGTTTTCTACTTTTGTCCATATTTCGCAACAAAATAACGGAAAAAAAACAAAGTCTCTGAAATATTTGAGTTTTCTGGTTTTGTCCATATTTCGCAACAAAATAACGGAAAAAAAACAAAGTCTCTGAAATATTTGAGTTTTCTGTTTTTGTCTATATTTCCCAACAAAATAACGAAAAAAAAACAAAAAAATATCTGAAATATTTGAGTTTTTTACTTTTGTCCATATTTCTTAACAAAATAAGGAAAACAACAAACAAAAAAGTATCTGAAATATTTTAGTTTTCTGTTTTTGTCTATATTTCGCAACAAAATAACGAAAAAAAAAAAAAAAAATATCTGAAATATTTGTCCATATTTCTCAACAAAATAAGGAAAAAAACAAACAAAAAACTATCTGAAATATTTTGGTTTTCTGTTTTTGTCTATATTTCGCAACAAAATAACGAAAAAAAAAACAAAAAATATCTGAAATATTTGAGTTTTCTACATTTGTCCATATTTCTCAACAAAATAAGGAAAAAAACAAACAAAAAAGTATATGAAATATTTTAGTTTTCTGTTTTTGTCTATATTTCGCAACAAAATAACGAAAAAAAAAACAAAAAAATATCTGAAATATTTGAGGTTTCTACTTTTGTACATATTTCTCAACAAAATAAGGAAAAAAACAAACAAAAAAGTATCTGAAATATTTTAATTTTCTGTTTTTGTCTATATTTCCCAACAAAATAACGAAAAAAAAAGAAACAAAAAAAGAAACAAAAAAATATATGAAATATTTCAGTTTTCTACTTTTGTCCATATTTCTCAACAAAATACGGAAAAAAACAAACAAAAAAATATGTGAAATATTTTAGTTTTCTGTTTTGTCTATATTTCGCAACAAAATAACGAAAAAAAAGTATGTGAAATATTTTAGTTTTAATTTTTTGCCCATATTTCGCAACAAAATAATGAAAAAATTCATAAAAGTATCTGAAATATTTGAGTTTTCTGGTTTTGTCCATATTTCGCAACAAAATAACGAAAAAAAAACAACAAAGTCTCTGAAATATTTTAGTTTTCATTTTTTGCCCATATTTCCCAACAAAATTACGAAAAAAAAAACAAAAAAATATCTGAAATATTTTAGTTTTCTGTTTTTGTCCATATTTCCCAACAAAATAACGAAAAAAAAAACAAAAAAATATCTGAAATATTTTAGTTTTCTGTTTTTGTCCATATTTCGCAACAAAATAACGAAAAAAAACAAAAAAGTCTCTGAAAAATTTGAGCTTTCTGTTTTTATCCACATTTGGCAACAAAATAATGAAAAAAAAAACAAAAAAGTATCTGAAATATTTGAGTTTTCTGTTTTTGTCCACATTTCGCAACAAAATAACGTAAAAAAAAACAAAAAAATATCTGAAAAATTTTAGTTTTTTGTTTTTGTCCATATATCGCAACTAAATATTGGAAAATACAAAAAGAATCTGAAATTTTTGCGGTTTTTTCTTTTGCCCATCCATATTTCGCAACAAAATAACGAAAAAAAACAAAAAAGTATCTGAAAAATTTGAGCTTTCTGTTTTTGTCCAAATTTGGCAACAAAATAATAAAAACAAAACAAAAAACTATCTGAAATATTTGAGTTTTCTGTTTTTGTCCATATTTCGCAACTAAACATCGAAAAAAAACAAAAAGAATCTGAATTATTTCAGTTTTCTGTTTTTCTACATATTTCGCAACAAAATAACGAAAAAAAAGAAAAAGTATGTGAAATATTTCATTTTTTGCCCATATTTCGCAACAAAATAACGGAAAAAAAACAAAGTCTCTGAAATATTTGAGTTTTCTGTTTTTGTCTATATTTCCCAACAAAATAACGAAAAAAAAAAAAAAAAATATCTGAAATATTTGAGTTTTCTACTTTTGTCCATATTTCTCAACAAAATAAGGAAAAAAACAAACAAAAAAGTATCTTAAATATTTTAGTTTTCTACTTTTGTCCATATTTCCCAACAAAATAACGAAAAAAAACAAAAAAATATCTGAAATATTTGAGTTTTCTACTTTTGTCCATATTTCCCAACAAAATAACGAAAAAAAAAAAAAAAATATCTGAAATATTTGAGTTTTCTACTTTTGTCCATATTTCTCAACAAAATAAGGAAAAAAACAAACAAAAAAGTATCTTAAATATTTTAGTTTTCTGTTTTTGTCCATATTTCTCAACAAAATAAGGAAAAAAACAAACAAAAAAGTATCTGAAATATTTTAGTTTTTTGTTTTTGTCTATATTTCGCAACAAAATAACGAAAAAAAAACAAACAAAAAAATATCTGAAATATTTGAGTTTTCTACTTTTGTCCATATTTCTCAACAAAATAAGGAAAAAAACAAACAAAAAAATATCTGAAATATTTTAGTTTTCTACTTTTGTCCATATTTCCCAACAAAATAACGAAAAAAAACAAAAAAATATCTGAAATATTTGAGTTTTCTACTTTTGTCCATATTTCTCAACAAAATAAGGAAAAAAACAAACAAAAAAGTATCTGAAATATTTTAGTTTTTTGTTTTTGTCTATATTTCGCAACAAAATAACGAAAAAAAAACAAACAAAAAAATATCTGAAATATTTGAGTTTTCTACTTTTGTCCATATTTCTCAACAAAATAAGGTAATAAACAAACAAAAAAGTATCTGAAATATTTTAATTTTTAATTTTTGTCTATGTTTCCCAACAAAATAACGAAAAAAAAAAACAAAAAAATATCTGAAATATTTGAGTTTACTACTTTTGTCCATATTTCGCAACAAAATAAGAAAAAAAACAAACAAAAAAGTATCTGAAATATTTTAGTTTTCATTTTTTGCCCATATTTCCCAACAAAATAACGAAAGAAAACATAAAAGTTATCTGAAATATTTGAGTTTTCTGGTTTTCATAAAACTTAAATATTTCAGATAGCTTAACAACAAAGTCTCTGAAATATTCGAGTTTTCTGTTTTTGTCCATATTTCGCAACAAAATAACGAAAAAAAAACAAACCAAAAAATATCTGAAATATTTGAGTTTTCTACTTTTGTCCATATTTCTCAACAAAATAAGGTAATAAACAAACAAAAAAGTATCTGAAATATTTTAATTTTTAATTTTTGTCTATATTTCCCAACAAAATAACGAAAAAAAAAACAAAAAAATATCTGAAATATTTGAGTTTACTACTTTTGTCCATATTTCGCAACAAAATAAGGAAAAAAACAAACAAAAAAATATCTGAAATATTTTAGTTTTCTACTTTTGTCCATATTTCCCAACAAAATAACGAAAAAAAACAAAAAAATATCTGAAATATTTGAGTTTTCTACTTTTGTCCATATTTCTCAACAAAATAAGGAAAAAAACAAACAAAAAAGTATCTGAAATATTTTAGTTTTTTGTTTTTGTCTATATTTCGCAACAAAATAACGAAAAAAAAACAAACAAAAAAATATCTGAAATATTTGAGTTTTCTACTTTTGTCCATATTTCTCAACAAAATAAGGTAATAAACAAACAAAAAAGTATCTGAAATATTTTAATTTTTAATTTTTGTCTATGTTTCCCAACAAAATAACGAAAAAAAAAAACAAAAAAATATCTGAAATATTTGAGTTTACTACTTTTGTCCATATTTCGCAACAAAATAAGGAAAAAAACAAACAAAAAAGTATCTGAAATATTTTAGTTTTCATTTTTTGCCCATATTTCCCAACAAAATAACGAAAGAAAACATAAAAGCTATCTGAAATATTTGAGTTTTCTGGTTTTCATAAAACTCAAATATTTCAGATAGCTTAACAACAAAGTCTCTGAAATATTCGAGTTTTCTGTTTTTGTCCATATTTCCCAACAAAATAACGAAAAAAAAACAACAAAATATCTGAAATATTTTAGTTTTCTGTTTTTGTCCATATTTCGCAACAAAATAACGAAAAAAAACATAAAAGTATCTGAAATATTTGAGCTTTCTATTTTTGTCCATATTTCGCAACAAAAAACGAAAAAAAAAGTATCTGAAATATTTGAGTTTTCTGTTTTTGTCTATATTTCGCAACAAAATAACGAAAAAAAACAGAAAAATAACTGAAATATTTGAGCTTTTGTTTTTGTCCATATTTCGCAAAAAAATAACAAAACAAAAAGTATCAGAAATATTTGAGTTTTCGGGTTTTGTCCATATTTTGCAACAAAATAACGGAAAAAAACAAATTCTTTAAAATATTTGACTTTTCTGTTTTTGTCCATATTTCCCAACAAAATAACGAAAAAAGAAACAAAAAAATATCTGAAATATTTTAGTTTTTTTGTCCATATTTCGCAATAATATACGAAAAAAACAAAAAAGTATCTGAAATATTTTAGTTTTCTGCTTTTGTCCATATTTCGCAACTAAAAATCGAAAAAAAACAAAAAGAATCTGAAATATTTGAGTTTTCTGTTTTTGCCCATATTTCGCTATAAAATAACGAAAAAGAGACAAAAAAGTATGTGAAATATTTTAGTTTTCAGTTTTTCCCCATATTTCGCAACAAACTAACGAAAAAAAACATAAAAGTAGCTGAAATATTTGAGCTTTCTGTTTTTGTCCATATTTTGCAACAAAAAACGAAAAACAAGTATCTGAAATATTTGAGTTTTACTGGTTTTGTCCATATTTCGCAACAAAATAACGAAAAAAAAAACAAAAAAGTATCTGAAAAATTTGAGCTTTCTGTTTTTGTCCAAATTTGGCAACAAAATAATAAAAACAAAACAAAAAACTATCTGAAATATTTGAGTTTTCTGTTTTTGTCCATATTTCGCAACTAAACATCGAAAAAAAACAAAAAGAATCTGAATTATTTGAGTTTTCTGTTTTTCTACATATTTCGCAACAAAATAACGAAAAAAAAGAAAAAGTATGTGAAATATTTCATTTTTTGCCCATATTTCGCAACAAAATAACGGAAAAAAAACAAAGTCTCTGAAATATTTGAGTTTTCTGTTTTTGTCTATATTTCCCAACCAACAAAAAAAAAACAAAAAAATATCTGAAATATTTTAGTTTTCTACTTTTGTCCATATTTCCCAACAAAATAACGAAAAAAACAAACAAAAAAGTATCTGAAATATTTTAGTTTTCAGTTTTTGTCTATATTTCGCAACAAAATAACGAAAAAAAAGTATGTGAAATATTTTAGTTTGCATTTTTTGCCCATATTTCGCAACAAAATAACGAAAAAAACATAAAAGTATCTGAAATATTTGAGTTTTCTGGTTTTGTCCATATTTCGCAACAAAATAACGGAAAAAAACAAAGTCTCTGAAATATTTGAGTTTTCTGTTTTTGTGTATATTTCCCAACAAAATAACGAAAAAAAAACAAAAAATATCTGAAATATTTGAGTTTTCTACTTTTGTCCATATTTCTCAACAAAATAAGGAAAAAAACAAACAAAAAAGTATCTGAAATATTTTAGTTTTCATTTTGTGTCCATATTTCTCAACAAAATACCGAAAAAAAAACATAAAACTATCTGAAATGTTTGAGTTTTCTACTTTTACCCATATTTCTCAATACAAAATAAGGAAACAAAACACAAAAAACAACTGAAATATTTGAGTCTTCGTTTTTTTGTCCATATTTCGCAATCATATTACGAAAAAATAACAAGAAAGTATTTGAAATATTTGAGTTTTCTGTTTTTGTCCCTATTTCGCAACAAAACAGCGAAAAAAAATAAAAAAGTATCTGAAGAGCTTTCTGTTTTTGTCCATATTTCGCAAAAAAATAACAAAACAAAAAGTATCTGAAATGTTTGAATTTTCTACTTTTGCCCATATTTCTCAACAAAATAAGGAAAATATGAAACAAAAAAGTATCTGAAATATTTTAGTTTTCTGGTTTTGTCCATATTTCGCAACAAAATAACGGAAAAAACAACAAAGTCTCTGAAATATTTGAGTTTTCTGTTTTTGTCCATATTTCGCAACAAAATAACGAAAAAAAAACAAAAAAATATCTGAAATATTTGAGTTTTCTACTTTTGTCCATATTTCGCAACCAAATAAGGAAAAAAACAAACAAAAAAGTATCTGAAATATTTTAGTTTTATGTTTTTGTTTATATTTCTCAACAAAATAAGGAAAAAAACAAACAAAAAAGTATCTTAAATATTTTAGTTTTCTGTTTTTGTCCATCTTTCCCAACAAAATACCGAAAAAAAAAAAAAAAAAATTATCTGAAATATTTGAGTTTTCTACTTTTGTCCATATTTCCCAACAAAATAACGAAAAAAAAACAAAAAATATCTGAAATATTTGAGTTTTCTACTTTTGTCCATATTTCTCAACAAAATAAGGAAAAAAACAAACAAAAAAGTATCTTAAATATTTTAGTTTTCTGTTTTTGTCTATATTTCGCAACAAAATAACGAAAAAAAAAGTATGTGAAATATTTTAGTTTTCATTTTTTGCCCATATTTCGCAACAAAATAATGGAAAAAACACAAAGTCTCTGAAATATTTGAGTTTTTGTTTTGTCTATATTTCCCAACAAAATACCGAAAAAAAAAACAAAAAAATATCTGAAATATTTGAGTTTTCTACTTTTGTCCATATTTCCCAACAAAATAACGAAAAAAAACAAAAAATATCTGAAATATTTGAGTTTTCTACTTTTGTCCATATTTCTCAACAAAATAAGGAAAAAAACAAACAAAAAAGTATCTTAAATATTTTAGTTTTCTGTTTTTGTCCATATTTCTCAACAAAATAAGGAAAAAAACAAACAAAAAAGTATCTGAAATATTTTAGTTTTTTGTTTTTGTCTATATTTCGCAACAAAATAACGAAAAAAAAACAAACAACAAAATATCTGAAATATTTGAGTTTTCTACTTTTGTCCATATTTCTCAACAAAATAAGGAAAAAAACAACCAAAAAAATATCTGAAATATTTGAGTTTTCTACTTTTGTCCATATTTCCCAACAAAATAACGAAAAAAAAAACAAAAAAATATCTGAAATATTTGAGTTTTATACTTTTGTCCATATTTCTCAACAAAATAAGGAAAAAAACAAACAAAAAAGTATCTGAAATATTTTAGTTTTTTGTTTTTGTCTATATTTCGCAACAAAATAACGAAAAAAAAAACAAACAAAAAAATATCTGAAATATTTGAGTTTTCTACTTTTGTCCATATTTCTCAACAAAATAAGGAAAAAAACAAACAAATAAGTATCTGAAATATTTTAATTTTTAATTTTTGTCTATATTTCCCAACAAAATAACGAAAAAAAAACAAAAAAATATCTGAAATATTTGAGTTTTCTACTTTTGTCCATATTTCGCAACAAAATAAGGAAAAAAACAAACAAAAAAGTATCTGAAATATTTTAGTTTTCATTTTTTGCCCATATTTCCCAACAAAATAGCGAAAGAAAACATAAAAGCTATCTGAAATATTTGAGTTTTCTGGTTTTCATAACAAAGTCTCTGAAATATTCGAGTTTTCTGTTTTTGTCCATATTTCCCAACAAAATAACGAAAAAAAAAACAAAAAAATATCTGAAATATTTTAGTTTTTTTGTCCATATTTCGCAATAATATGCGAAAAAAACAAAAAAGTATCTGAAATATTTTAGTTTTCTGCTTTTGTCCATATTTCGCAACTAAAAATCGAAAAAAAAACAAAAAGAATCTGAAATATTTGACTTTTCTGTTTTTGCCCATATTTCGCTATAAAATAACGAAAAAGAGACAAAAAGTATGTGAAATATTTTAGTTTTCTGGTTTTGTCTATATTTCGCAACAAAATAACGAAAAAAAACATAAAAATATCTGAAATATTTGAGCTTTTGTTTTTGTCCATATTTCGCAAAAAAATAACAAAACAAAAAGTATCAGAAATATTTGAGTTTTCGGGTTTTGTCCATATTTTGCAACAAAATAACGGAAAAAAAACAAATTCTCTAAAATATTTGACTTTTCTCTTTTTGTCCATATTTCCCAACAAAATAACGAAAAAAGAAACAAAAAAATATCTGAAATATTTTAGTTTTTTTGTCCATATTTCGCAATAATATGCGAAAAAAACAAAAAAGTATCTGAAATATTTTAGTTTTCTGCTTTTGTCCATATTTCGCAACTAAAAATCGAAAAAAAACAAAAAGAATCTGAAATATTTGACTTTTCTGTTTTTGCCCATATTTCGCTTTAAAATAACGAAAAAGAGACAAAAAGTATGTGAAATATTTTAGTTTTCATTTTTTGCCCATATTTCGCAACAAACTAACGAAAAAAAACATAAAAGTATCTGAAATATTTGAGCTTTCTGTTTTTGTCCATATTTTGCAACAAAAAACGAAAAACAAGTATCTGAAATATTTAAGTTTTACTGGTTTTGTCCATATTTCGCAACAAAATAACGAAAAAAAAAACAAAAAAGTGTCTGAAAAATTTGAGCTTTCTGTTTTTGTCCAAATTTGACAACAAATTAATAAAAACAAAACAAAAAACTATCTGAAATATTTTAGTTTTCTGTTTTTGTCCATATTTCTCAACAAAATAAGGAAAAAAACAAACAAAAAAGTATCTGAAATATTTTAGTTTTTTGTTTTTGTCTATATTTCGCAACAAAATAACGAAAAAAAACAAACAAAAAAATATCTGAAATATTTGAGTTTTCTACTTTTGTCCATATTTCTCAACAAAATAAGGAAAAAAACAAACAAAAAAATATCTGAAATATTTGAGTTTTCTACTTTTGTCCATATTTCCCAACAAAATAACGAAAAAAAAAACAAAAAAATATCTGAAATATTTGAGTTTTATACTTTTGTCCATATTTCTCAACAAAATAAGAAAAAAAACAAACAAAAAAGTATCTGAAATATTTTAGTTTTTTGTTTTTGTCTATATTTCGCAACAAAATAACGAAAAAAAAACAAACAAAAAAATATCTGAAATATTTGAGTTTTCTAATTTTGTCCATATTTCTCAAGAAAATAAGGAAAAAAACAAACAAATAATTATCTGAAATATTTTAATTTTTGTCTATATTTCCCAACAAAATAACGAAAAAAAAACAAAAAAATATCTGAAATATTTGAGTTTTCTAGTTTTGTCCATATTTCGCAACAAAATAAGGAAAAAAACAAACAAAAAAGTATCTGAAATATTTTAGTTTTCATTTTTTGCCCATATTTCCCAACAAAATAGCGAAAGAAAACATAAAAGCTATCTGAAATATTTGAGTTTTCTGGTTTTCATAAAACTCAAATATTTCAGATAGCTTAACAACAAAGTCTCTGAAATATTCGAGTTTTCTGTTTTTGTCCATATTTCCCAACAAAATAACGAAAAAAAACATAAAAATATCTGAAATATTTGAGCTTTTGTTTTTGTCCATATTTCGCAAAAAAATAACAAAACAAAAAGTATCAGAAATATTTGAGTTTTCGGGTTTTGTCCATATTTTGCAACAAAATAACGGAAAAAAAACAAATTCTCTAAAATATTTGACTTTTCTCTTTTTGTCCATATTTCCCAACAAAATAACGAAAAAAGAAACAAAAAAATATCTGAAATATTTTAGTTTTTTTGTCCATATTTCGCAATAATATGCGAAAAAAACAAAAAAGTATCTGAAATATTTTAGTTTTCTGCTTCTGTCCATATTTCGCAACTAAAAATCGAAAAAAAACAAAAAGAATCTGAAATATTTGACTTTTCTGTTTTTGCCCATATTTCGCTATAAAATAACGAAAAAGAGACAAAAAGTATGTGAAATATTTTAGTTTTCATTTTTTGCCCATATTTCGCAACAAACTAACGAAAAAAAACATAAAAGTATCTGAAATATTTGAGCTTTCTGTTTTTGTCCATATTTTGCAACAAAAAACGAAAAACAAGTATCTGAAATATTTGAGTTTTACTGGTTTTGTCCATATTTCGCAACAAAATAACGAAAAAAAAAACAAAAAAGTATCTGAAAAATTTGAGCTTTCTGTTTTTGTCCAAATTTGACAACAAATTAATAAAAACAAAACAAAAAACTATCTGAAATATTTGAGTTTTCTGTTTTTGTCCATATTTCGCAATTAAACATCGAAAAAAAACAAAAAGAATCTGAATTATTTGAGTTTTCTGTTTTTCTACATATTTCGCAACAAAATAACGAAAAAAAAGAAAAAGTATGTGAAATATTTCATTTTTTGCCCATATTTCGCAACAAAATAACGGAAAAAAAACAAAGTCTCTGAAATATTTGAGTTTTCTGTTTTTGTCTATATTTCCCAACAAAATAACAAAAAAAAAACAAAAAAATATCTGAAATATTTTAGTTTTCTACTTTTGTCCATATTTCCCAACAAAATAACGAAAAAAAAACAAAAAAATATCTGAAATATTTGAGAAAAAACAACAAAATAAGGAAAAAAACAAACAAAAAAGTATCTGAAATATTTTAGTTTTCAGTTTTTGTCTATATTTCGCAACAAAATAACGAAAAAAAAAGTATGTGAAATATTTTAGTTTGCATTTTTTGCCCATATTTCGCAACAAAATAACGAAAAAAAATATAAAAGTATCTGAAATATTTGAGTTTTCTGGTTTTGTCCATATTTCGCAACAAAATAACGGAAAAAAAACAAAGTCTCTGAAATATTTGAGTTTTCTGTTTTTGTCTATATTTCCCAACAAAATAACGAAAAAAAAAACAAAAAAATATCTGAAATATTTGAGTTTTTTACTTTTGTCCATATTTCTCAACAAAATAAGGAAAAAAACAAACAAAAAAGTATCTGAAATATTTTAGTTTTCATTTTGTGTCCAAATTTCTCAACAAAATACCGAAAAAAAAACATAAAAGTATCTGAAATGTTTGAGTTCTCTCCTTTTACCCATATTTCTCAACAAAATAAGGAAACAAAACACAAAAAACATCTGAAATATTTGAGTCTTCGTTTTTTTGTCCATATTTCGCAATCATATTACGAAAAAATAACAAGAAAGTATTTGAAATATTTGAGTTTTCTATTTTTGTCCCTATTTCGCAACAAAACAACGAAAAAAAATAAAAAAGTATCTGAAGAGCTTTCTGTTTTTGTCCATATTTCGCAAAAAAATAACAAAACAAAAAGTATCTGAAATGTTTGAATTTTCTACTTTTGCCCATATTTCTCAACAAAATAAGGAAAATATGAAACAAAAAAGTATCTGAAATATTTTAGTTTTCTGGTTTTGTCAATATTTCGCAACTAAATATTGAAAAAAACAAAAAGAATCTGAAATTTTTGCGTTTTTTTCTTTTGCCCATCCATGTTTCGCAACAAAATAACGCAAAAAAAACGACAAAGTATCTGAAATATTTGAGTTTTCTACTTTTGTCCATATTTCGCAACAAAATAAGGAAAAAAACAAACAAAAAAGTATCTTAAATATTTTAGTTTTCTGTTTTTGTCCATATTTCTCAACAAAATAAGGAAAAAAACAAACAAAAAAATATCTGAAATATTTTAGTTTTTTGTTTTTGTCTATATTTCGCAACAAAATAACGAAAAAAAAAGTATGTGAAATATTTTAGTTTTCATTTTTTGCCCATATTTCGCAACAAAATAATGGAAAAACAACAAAGTCTCTGAAATATTTGAGTTTTCTGTTTTTGTCTACATTTCCCAACAAAATACCGAAAAAAAAAACAAAAAAATATCTGAAATATTTGAGTTTTCTACTTTTGTCCATATTTCTCAACAAAACAAGGAAAAAAACAAACAAAAAAGTATCTTAAATATTTTAGTTTTCTGTTTTTGTCCATATTTCTCAACAAAATAAGGAAAAAAACAAACAAAAAAATATCTGAAATATTTTAGTTTTTTGTTTTTGTCTATATTTCGCAACAAAATAACGAAAAAAAAACAAACAAAAAAATATCTGACATATTTGAGTTTTCTACTTTTGTCCATATTTCTGAACAAAATAAGGAAAAAACAAACAAAAAAATATCTGAAATATTTGAGTTTTCTACTTTTGTCCATATTTCCCAACAAAATAGCGAAAAAAAACAAACAAAAAAATATCTGAAATATTTGAGTTTTCTACTTTTGTCCATATTTCCCAACAAAATAACGAAAAAAAAACACACAAAAAAATATCTGAAATATTTGAGTTTTCTACTTTTGTCCATATTTCTCAACAAAATAAGGAAAAAAACAAACAAAAAAATATCTGAAATATTTGAGTTTTCTACTTTTGTCCATATTTCCCAACAAAATAACGAAAAAAAAAGTATGTGAAATATTTTAGTTTTCATTTTTTGCCCATATTTCGCAACAAAATAATGGAAAAACAACAAAGTCTCTGAAATATTTGAGTTTTCTGTTTTTGTCCATATTTCGCAACTCAAATATTTCAGATACTTTTATGTATCTGAAATATTTGAGTTTTGTGCCTTTGTCCATATTTCGCAACAAAATAACGGAAAAAACAACAAAGTCTCTGAAATATTTGAGTTTTCTGTTTTTGTCCATATTTCGCAACAAAATAACGAAAAAAAAACAAAAAAATATCTGAAATATTTGAGTTTTCTACTTTTGTCCATATTTCGCAACAAAATAAGGAAAAAAACAAACAAAAAAGTATCTGAAATATTTTAGTTTTCTGTTTTTGTTTATATTTCGCAACAAAATAACGGAAAAAAAAGTATGTGAAATATTTTAGTTTTCATTTTTTGCCCATATTTCGCAACAAAATAATGGAAAAACAACAAAGTCTCTGAAATATTTGAGTTTTCTGTTTTTGTCTATATTTCCCAACAAAATACCGAAAAAAAAAACAAAAAAATATCTGAAATATTTGAGTTTTCTACTTTTGTCCATATTTCTCAACAAAACAAGGAAAAAAACAAACAAAAAAGTATCTTAAATATTTTAGTTTTCTGTTTTTGTCCATATTTCTCAACAAAATAAGGAAAAAAACAAACAAAAAAGTATCTGAAATATTTTAGTTTTTTGTTTTTGTCTATATTTCGCAACAAAATAACGAAAAAAAAACAAACAAAAAAATATCTGACATATTTGAGTTTTCTACTTTTGTCCATATTTCTGAACAAAATAAGGAAAAAAACAAACAAAAAAATATCTGAAATATTTGAGTTTTCTACTTTTGTCCATATTTCCCAACAAAATAACGAAAAAAAAACAAACAAAAAAATATCTGAAATATTTGAGTTTTCTACTTTTGTCCATATTTCCCAACAAAATAACTAAAAAAAAACAAACAAAAAAATATCTGAAATATTTGAGTTTTCTACTTTTGTCCATATTTCTCAACAAAATAAGGAAAAAAACAAACAAAAAAATATCTGAAATATTTGAGTTTTCTACTTTTGTCCATATTTCCCAACAAAATAACGAACAAAAAACAAACAAAAAAATATCTGAAATATTTGAGTTTTCTACTTTTGTCCATATTTCTCAACAAAATAAGGAAAAAAACAAACAAAAAAATATCTGAAATATTTGAGTTTTCTACTTTTGTCCATATTTCCCAACAAAATAACGAAAAAAAAACAAACAAAAAAATATCTGAAATATTTGAGTTTTCTACTTTTGTCCATATTTCTCAACAAAATAAGGAAAAAAACAAACAAAAAAGTATCTGAAATATTTTAATTTTTAATTTTTGTCTATATTTCCCAACAAAATAACGAAAAAAAAAAACAAAAAAATATCTGAAATATTTGAGTTTTCTACTTTTGTCCATATTTCGCAACAAAATAAGGAAAAAAACAAACAAAAAAGTATCTGAAATATTTTAGTTTTCATTTTTTGCCCATATTTCCCAACAAAATAGCGAAAGAAAACATAAAAGCTATCTGAAATATTTGAGTTTTCTGGTTTTCATAAAACTCAAATATTTCAGATAGCTTAACAACAAAGTCTGTGAATTATTCGAGTTTTCTGTTTTTGTCCATATTTCGCAACAAAATAACGAAAAAAAACATAAAAGTATCTGAAATATTTGAGCTTTCTATTTTTGTCCATATTTCGCAAAAAATAACGGAAAAAAACAAAGTCTCTGAAATATTTGAGTTTTCTGTTTTTGTCTATATTTCCCAACAAAATAACAAAAAAAAAACAAAAAAATATCTGAAATATTTTAGTTTTCTACTTTTGTCCATATTTCCCAACAAAATAACGAAAAAAAAAACAAAAAAATATCTGAAATATTTGAGAAAAAACAACAAAATAAGGAAAAAAACAAACAAAAAAGTATCTGAAATATTTTAGTTTTCAGTTTTTGTCTATATTTCGCAACAAAATAACGAAAAAAAAAGTATGCGAAATATTTTTGTTTGCATTTTTTGCCCATATTTCGCAACAAAATAACGAAAAAAAACATAAAAGTATCTGAAATATTTGAGTTTTCTGGTTTTGTCCATATTTCGCAACAAAATAACGGAAAAAAAACAAAGTCTCTGAAATATTTGAGTTTTCTGTTTTTGTCTATATTTCCCAACAAAATAACGAAAAAAAAAACAAAAAAATATCTGAAATATTTGAGTTTTTTACTTTTGTCCATATTTCTCAACAAAATAAGGAAAAAAACAAACAAAAAAGTATCTGAAATATTTTAGTTTTCATTTTGTGTCCAAATTTCTCAACAAAATACCGAAAAAAAACATAAAAGTATCTGAAATGTTTGAGTTCTCTACTTTTACCCATATTTCTCAACAAAATAAGGAAACAAAACACAAAAAACATCTGAAATATTTGAGTCTTCGTTTTTTTGTCCATATTTCGCAATCATATTACGAAAAAATAACAAGAAAGTATTTGAAATATTTGAGTTTTCTATTTTTGTCCCTATTTCGCAACAAAACAACGAAAAAAAATAAAAAAGTATCTGAAGAGCTTTCTGTTTTTGTCCATATTTCGCAAAAAAATAACAAAACAAAAAGTATCTGAAATGTTTGAATTTTCAACTTTTGCCCATATTTCTCAACAAAATAAGGAAAATATGAAACAAAAAAGTATCTGAAATATTTTAGTTTTCTGGTTTTGTCAATATTTCGCAACTAAATATTGAAAAAAACAAAAAGAATCTGAAATTTTTGCGTTTTTTTCTTTTGCCCATCCATATTTCGCAACAAAATAACGCAAAAAAAACGACAAAGTATCTGAAATATTTGAGTTTTCTACTTTTGTCCATATTTCGCCACAAAATAAGGAAAAAAACAAACAAAAAAGTATCTGAAATATTTTAGTTTTCTGTTTTTGTTTATATTTCGCAACAAAATAACGAAAAAAAAAGTATGTGAAATATTTTAGTTTTCATTTTTTGCCCATATTTCGCAACAAAATAATGGAAAAACAACAAAGTCTCTGAAATATTTGAGTTTTCTGTTTTTGTCTATATTTCCCAACAAAATACCGAAAAAAAAACAAAAAAATATCTGAAATATTTGAGTTTTCTACTTTTGTCCATATTTCTCAACAAAACAAGGAAAAAAACAAACAAAAAAGTATCTTAAATATTTTAGTTTTTTGTTTTTGTCTATATTTCGCAACAAAATAACGAAAAAAAAACAAACAAAAAAATATCTGACATATTTGAGTTTTCTACTTTTGTCCATATTTCTGAACAAAATAAGGAAAAAACAAACAAAAAATATCTGAAATATTTGAGTTTTCTACTTTTGTCCATATTTCCCAACAAAATAGCGAAAAAAAAAACAAACAAAAAAATATCTGAAATATTTGAGTTTTCTACTTTTGTCCATATTTCCCAACAAAATAACGAAAAAAAAACAAACAAAAAAATATCTGAAATATTTGAGTTTTCTACTTTTGTCCATATTTCTCAACAAAATAAGGAAAAAAACAAACAAAAAAATATCTGAAATATTTTAGTTTTTTGTTTTTGTCTATATTTCGCAACAAAATAACGAAAAAAAAACAAACAAAAAAATATCTGACATATTTGAGTTTTCTACTTTTGTCCATATTTCTGAACAAAATAAGGAAAAAACAAACAAAAAATATCTGAAATATTTGAGTTTTCTACTTTTGTCCATATTTCCCAACAAAATAGCGAAAAAAAAACAAACAAAAAAATATCTGAAATATTTGAGTTTTCTACTTTTGTCCATATTTCCCAACAAAATAACGAAAAAAAAACAAACAAAAAAATATCTGAAATATTTGAGTTTTCTACTTCTGTCCATATTTCTCAACAAAATAAGGAAAAAAACAAACAAAAAAATATCTGAAATATTTGAGTTTTCTACTTTTGTCCATATTTCCCAACAAAATAACGAAAAAAAAAGTATGTGAAATATTTTAGTTTTCATTTTTTGCCCATATTTCGCAACAAAATAATGGAAAAACAACAAAGTCTCTGAAATATTTGAGTTTTCTGTTTTAGTCCATATTTCGCAACTCAAATATTTCAGATACATAAAAGTATCTGAAATATTTGAGTTTTCTGACTTTGTCCATATTTCGCAACAAAATAACGGAAAAAACAACAAAGTCTCTGAAATATTTGAGTTTTCTGTTTTTGTCCATATTTCGCAACAAAATAACGAAAAAAAAACAAAACAATATCTGAAATATTTGAGTTTTCTACTTTTGTCCATATTTCGCAACAAAATAAGGAAAAAAAACAAACAAAAAAGTATCTGAAATATTTTAGTTTTCTGTTTTTGTTTATATTTCGCAACAAAATAACGAAAAAAAAAGTATGTGAAATATATTAGTTTTCATTTTTTGCCCATATTTCGCAACAAAATAATGGAAAAACAACAAAGTCTCTGAAATATTTCAGTTTTCTGTTTTTGTCTATATTTCCCAACAAAATAGCGAAAAAAAAACAAAAAAAATATCTGAAATATTTGAGTTTTCTACTTTTGTCCATATTTCTCAACAAAACAAGGAAAAAAACAAACAAAAAAGTATCTTAAATATTTTAGTTTTCTGTTTTTGTCCATATTTCTCAACAAAATAAGGAAAAAAACAAACAAAAAAGTATCTGAAATATTTTAGTTTTTTGTTTTTGTCTATATTTCGCAACAAAATAACGAAAAAAAAACAAACAAAAAAATATCTGACATATTTGAGTTTTCTACTTTTGTCCATATTTCTGAACAAAATAAGGAAAAAAACAAACAAAAAAATATCTGAAATATTTGAGTTTTCTACTTTTGTCCATATTTCCCAACAAAATAACGAAAAAAAAACAAACAAAAAAATATCTGAAATATTTGAGTTTTCTACTTTTGTCCATATTTCCCAACAAAATAACGAAAAAAAAACAAACAAAAAAATATCTGAAATATTTGAGTTTTCTACTTTTGTCCATATTTCTCAACAAAATAAGGAAAAAAACAAACAAAAAAATATCTGAAATATTTGAGTTTTCTACTTTTGTCCATATTTCCCAACAAAATAACGAAAAAAAAACAAACAAAAAAATATCTGAAATATTTGAGTTTTCTACTTTTGTCCATATTTCTCAACAAAATAAGGAAAAAAACAAACAAAAAAGTATCTGAAATATTTTAATTTTTAATTTTTGTCTATATTTCCCAACAAAATAACGAAAAAAAAAACAAAAAAATATCTGAAATATTTGAGTTTTCTACTTTTGTCCATATTTCGCAACAAAATAAGGAAAAAAACAAACAAAAAAGTATCTGAAATATTTTAGTTTTCATTTTTTGCCCATATTTCCCAACAAAATAGCGAAAGAAAACATAAAAGCTATCTGAAATATTTGAGTTTTCTGGTTTTCATAAAACTCAAATATTTCAGATAGCTTAACAACAAAGTCTCTGAATTATTCGAGTTTTCTGTTTTTGTCCATATTTCGCAACAAAATAACGAAAAAAAAACAAAAAAATATCTGAAATATTTTAGTTTTCTGTTTTTGTCCATATTTCGCAACAAAATAACGAAAAAAAACATAAAAGTATCTGAAATATTTGAGCTTTCTATTTTTGTCCATATTTCGCAAAAAATAACGGAAAAAAAACAAAGTCTCTGAAATATTTGAGTTTTCTGTTTTTGTCTATATTTCCCAACAAAATAACGAAAAAAAAAACAAAAAAATATCTGAAATATTTGAGTTTTTTACTTTTGTCCATATTTCTCAACAAAATAAGGAAAAAAACAAACAAAAAAGAATGTGAAATATTTTAGTTTTCTGTTTTTGTCTATATTTCGCAACAAAATAACGAAAAAAAAAGTATGTGAAATATTTTAGTTTTCATTTTTTGCCCATATTTCGCAACAAAATAACGGAAAAAAAACAAAGTCTCTGAAATATTTCAGTTTTCTGTTTTTGTCTATATTTCCCAACAAAATAACGAAAAAAAAAAACAAAAAAATGTTTGAAATATTTTAGTTTTTTTGTCCATATTTCGCAATATTATACGAAAAAAACAAAAAAATATCTGAAATATTTGAGTTTTCTACTTTTGTCCATATTTCTCAACAAAATAAGGAAAAAAACAAACAAAAAAGTATCAGAAATATTTGAGTTTTCGGGTTTTGTCCATATATTGCAACAAAATAACGGAAAAAAAAACAAATTCTCTAAAATATTTGACTTTTCTGTTTTTGTCCATATTTCCCAACAAAATAACGAAAAAAGAAACAAAAAAATGTCTGAAATATTTTAGTTTTTTTGTCCATATTTCGCAATAATATACGAAAAAAACAAAAAAGTATCTGAAATATTTTAGTTTTCTGCTTTTGTCCATATTTCGCAACTAAAAATCGAAAAAAACAAAAAGAATCTGAAATATTTGAGTTTTCTGTTTTTGCCCATATTTCGCTATAAAATAACGAAAAAGAGACAAAAAAGTATGTGAAATATTTTAGTTTTCATTTTTTGCCCATATTTCGCAACTAACTAACGAAAAAAAAACATAAAAGTATCTGAAATATTTGAGCTTTCTGTTTTTGTCCATATTTTGCAACAAAAAACGAAAAACAAGTATCTGAAATATTTGAGTTTTAATGGTTTTGTCCATATTTCGCAACAAAATAACGAAAAAAAACAAAAAAGTATCTGAAAAATTTGAGCTTTCTGTTTTTGTCCAAATTTGGCAACAAAATAATAAAAAAAAAACAAAAAACTATCTGAAATATTTGAGTTTTCTGTTTTTGTCCATATTTCGCAACTAAACATCGAAAAAAAACAAAAAGAATCTGAATTATTTGAGTTTTCTATTTTTCTACATATTTCGCAACAAAATAACGAAAAAAAACAAAGTCTCTGAAATATTTGAGTTTTCTGTTTTTGTCTATATTTCCCAACAAAATAACAAACAAAAAACAAAAGAATATCTGAAATATTTTAGTTTTCTACTTTTGTCCATATTTCCCAACAAAATAACGAAAAAAAAAACAAAAAAATATCTGAAATATTTGAGAAAAAACAACAAAATAAGGAAAAAAACAAACAAAAAAGTATCTGAAATATTTTAGTTTTCAGTTTTTGTCTATATTTCGCAACAAAATAACGAAAAAAAGTATGTGAAATATTTTAGTTTGCATTTTTTGCCTATATTTCGCACCAAAATAACGGAAAAAAACATAAAAGTATCTGAAATATTTGAGTTTTCTGGTTTTGTCCATATTTCGCAACAAAATAACGGAAAAAAAACAAAGTCTCTGAAATATTTCAGTTTTCTGTTTTTGTCTATATTTCCCAACAAAATAACAAACAAAAAACAAAAGAATATCTGAAATATTTTAGTTTTCTACTTTTGTCTATATTTCCCAACAAAATAACGAAAAAAAAAAACAAAAAAATATCTGAAATATTTGAGAAAAAACAACAAAATAAGGAAAAAAACAAACAAAAAAGTATCTGAAATATTTTAGTTTTCAGTTTTTGTCTATATTTCGCAACAAAATAACGAAAAAAAGTATGTGAAATATTTTAGTTTGCATTTTTTGCCTATATTTCGCACCAAAATAACGGAAAAAAACATAAAAGTATCTGAAATATTTGAGTTTTCTGGTTTTGTCCATATTTCGCAACAAAATAACGGAAAAAAAACAAAGTCTCTGAAATATTTGAGTTTTCTGTTTTTGTCTATATTTCCCAACAAAATGACGAAAACAAAAACAAAAATATATCTGAAATATTTGAGTTTTTTACTTTTGTCCATATTTCTCAACAAAATAAGGAAAAAAACAAACAAAAAATTATGTGAAATATTTTAGTTTTCTGTTTTTGTCTATATTTCGCGACAAAATAACGAAAAAAAAAGTATGTGAAATATTTTAGTTTTCATTTTTTGCCCATATTTCGCAACAAAATAACGGAAAAAAAAACAAAGTCTCTGAAATATTTTAGTTTTCTGTTTTTGTCTATATTTCCCAACAAAATAACGAAAAAAAAACAAAAAAATATCTGAAATATTTGAGTTTTCTACTTTTGTCCATATTTCCCAACAAAATAACGAAAAAAAAAACAAAAAAATATCTGAAATATTTGAGTTTTCTACTTTTGTCCATATTTCTCAACAAAATAAGGAAAAAACAAACAAAAAAGTATCTGAAATATTTTAGTTTTCTGTTTTTGTCTATATTTCGCAACAAAATCACGAAAACAAAAGTCTCTGAAATATTTGAGTTTTCTGTTTTTGTTCATATTTCCCAACAAAATAACGAAAAAAAAAAACGAAAAAATATCTGAAATATTTTAGTTTTCTGTTTTTGTCCATATTTCGCAACAAAATAGCGAAAAAAAAACAAGTCTCTGAAAAATTTGAGCTTTCTGTTTTTGTCCACATTTCGCAACAAAATAACGTAAAAAAAACAAAAAAATATCTGAAATATTTTAGTTTTTTGTTTTTGTCAATATATCGCAACTAAATATTGAAAAAAACAAAAAGAATCTGAAATTTTTGCGTTTTTTTCTTTTGCCCATCCATATTTCGCAACAAAATAACGAAAAAAAAAACAAAAAAGTATGTGAAAAATTTTAGCTTTCTGTTTTTGTCCACATTTGGCAACTATTCAGACAGCTTAACAACAAAGTCTCGAAATATTCGAGTTTTCTGTTTTTGTCCATATTTCCCAACAAAATAACAAAAAAAAAAAAAAAAAAAATATATCTGAAATATTTGAGTTTTCTACTTTTGTCCATATTGCTCAACAAAATAAGCAAAAAAACAAACAAAAATTATCAGAAATATTTGAGTTTTCTACTTTTGTCCATATTTCTCAACAAAATAAGGAAAAAAACAAACAAAAAAGTATCTGAAATATTTTAGTTTTCTACTTTTGTCCATATTTCTCAACAAAATAAGGAAAAAAACAAACAAAAAAGTATCTGAAATATTTTAGTTTTCTGTTTTTGTCCATATTTCGCAACAAAATAACGAAAAAAAAACAGTATCTGAAAAATTTGAGCTTTCTGTTTTTGTCCACATCTGGCAACAAAATAATGAAAAAAAACATAAAAGTACCTGAAATATTTGTGCTTTCTGTTTTTGTCCATATTTTGCAACAAAAAACGAAAAAAAAGTATCTGAAATAATTGATTTTTCTGTTTTTGTCTATATTTCCCAACAAAATAACGAAAAAAAAAACAAAAAAATATCTGAAATATTTGAGTTTTCTACTTTTGTCCATATTTCTCAACAAAATAAGGCAAAAACAAACAAAAAAGTTTGTGAAATATTTTAGTTTTCTGTTTTTGCCCATATTTTGCAACAAAATAACGAAAAAATACATAAAAGTATCTGAAATATTTGAGTTTTCTGATTTTGTCCATATTTCGCAACAAAATAACGGAAAAAAAACAAAGTCTCTGAAATATTTGAGTTTTCTGTTTTTGTCTTTATTTCCCAACAAAATAACGAAAAAAAAACAAAAAAATATCTGAAATATTTGAGTTTTCTACTTTTGTCCATATTTTTCAACAAAATAAGGAAAAAAACCAACAAAAAAGTAACTGAAATATTTTAGTTTTCTGTTTTTGTCTATATTTCGCAACAAAATAACAAAAAAAAAAAAAAAAAAAATATATCTGAAATATTTGAGTTTTCTACTTTTGTCCATATTGCTCAACAAAATAAGCAAAAAAACAAACAAAAATTATCAGAAATATTTGAGTTTTCTACTTTTGTCCATATTTCTCAACAAAATAAGGAAAAAAACAAACAAAAAAGTATCTGAAATATTTGAGTTTTCTACTTTTGTCCATATTTCTCAACAAAATAAGGAAAAAAACAAACAAAAAAGTATCTGAAATATTTTAGTTTTCTGTTTTTGTCTATATTTCGCCATAAAATAACGGAAAAAAAACAAAGTCTCTGAAATATTTGAGTTTTCTGTTTTTGTCTATATTTCCCAACAAAATAACGAAAAAAAAACAAAAAAATATCTGAAATATTTGAGTTTTCTACTTTTGTCCATATTTCCCAACAAAATAACGAAAAAAAAACAAAAAAATATCTGAAATATTTGAGTTTTCTACTTTTGTCCATATTTCTCAACAAAATAAGGAAAAAAACAAACAAAAAAGTATGTGAAATATTTTAGTTTTCTGTTTTTGTCTATATTTTGCAACAAAATAACGAAAAAAAAGTATGTGAAATATTTTAGTTTTCTTTTTTGCCCATATTTCGCAACAAAATAACGAAAATAAACATAAAAGTCTCTGAAATATTTTAGTTTTCATTTTTTGCCCATATTTCCCAACAAAATAACGAAAAAAAAACAAAAAAATATCTGAAAAATTTGAGCTTTCTGTTTTTGTCCACATTTGGCAACAAAATAATGAAAAAAAAACAAAAAAGTATCTGATATATTTGAGTTTGCTGTTTTTGTCCATATTTTGCAACAAAATTACGGAAAAAAACAACAAAGTCTCTGCAATATTTGAGTTTTCTGTTTTAGTCTATATTTCTCAACAAAATAACGAAAAAGAAAAAACAAAAATTATCAGAAATATTTGAGTTTTCTACTTTTGTCCATATTTCTCAACAAAATAAGGAAAAAAACAAACAAAAAAGTATCTGAAATATTTGAGTTTTCTACTTTTGTCCATATTTCTCAACAAAATAAGGAAAAAAACAAACAAAAAAGTATCTGAAATATTTTAGTTTTCTGTTTTTGTCTATATTTCGCAACAAAATAACGAAAAAAAAGTATGTGAAATATTTTAGTTTTCATTTTTTGCCCATATTTCGCAACAAAGTAACGAAAAAAAACATAAAAGTATCTGAAATATTTGAGTTTTCTGGTTTTGTCCATATTTCGCAACAAAATAACGGAAAAAAAAAGTCTCTGAAATATTTGAGTTTTCTGTTTTTGTCTATATTTCCCAACAAAATAACGAAAAAAAAAAAACAAAAAAATATCTGAAATATTTGAGTTTTCTACTTTTGTCCATATTTCTCAACAAAATAAGGAAAAAAACAAACAAAAAAGTATCTGAAATATTTTAGTTTTCTGTTTTTGTCTATATTTCGCAACAAAATAACGAAAAAAAAGTATATGAAATATTTTAGTTTTCTTTTTTGTCCATATTTCGCAACAAAATAACGAAAATAAACATAAAAGTCTCTGAAATATATTAGTTTTCATTTTTTGCCCATATTTCCCAACAAAATAACGAAAAAAAAACAAAAAAAATATCTGAAATATTTTAGTTTTCTGTTTTTGTCCATATTTCGCAACAAAATAACGAAAAAAAAAACAAAAAAGTATCTGAAATATTTGAGTTTTCTGTTTTTGTCCACATTTCGCAACAAAATAACGGAAAAAAACAACAAAGTCTCTGCAATATTTGAGTTTTCTGTTTTAGTCTATATTTCTCAACAAAATAACGAAAAAGAAAACACAAAAATTATCAGAAATATTTGAGTTTTCTACTTTTGTCCATATTTCTCAACAAAATAAGGTAAAACAAACAAAAAAGTATCTGAAATATTTGAGTTTTCTACTTTTGTCCATATTTCTCAACAAAATAAGGAAAAAAACAAACAAAAAAGTATCTGAAATATTTTAGTTTTCTGTTTTTGTCTATATTTCGCAACAAAATAACGAAAAAAAAAGTATGTGAAATATTTTAGTTTTCATTTTTTGCCCATATTTCGCAACAAAATAACGAAAAAAGCATAAAAGTGTCTGAAATATTTGAGTTTTCTGGTTTTGTCCATATTTCGCAACAAAATAACGGAAAAAAAAAGTCTCTGAAATATTTGAGTTTTCTGTTTTTGTCTATATTTCGCAACAAAATAACGAAAAAAAAGTATGTGAAATATTTTAGTTTTCATTTTTTGCCCATATTTCGCAACAAAATAACGAAAAAAAACATAAAAGTTTCTGAGATATTTGAGTTTTCTGGTTTTGTCCATATTTCGCAACAAAATAACGAAAAAAAACAACAAAGTCTCTGAAATATTTGAGTTTTCTGTTTTTGTCCATATTTCCCAACAAAATAACGAAAAAAAAACAAAAAAGTATCTGAAAAATTTGAGCTTTCTGTTTTTGTCTATATTTCGCAACAAAATAACGAAAAAAAAAGTATGTGAAATATTTTAGTTTTCATTTTTTGCCCATATTTCGCAACAAAATAACGAAAAAAGCATAAAAGTGTCTGAAATATTTGAGTTTTCTGTTTTTGTCCATATTTCCCAACAAAATAACGAAAAAAAAAACAAAAAAGTATCTGAAATATTTGAGTTTTCTGTTTTTGTCCACATTTCGCAACAAAATAACGGAAAAAAACAAAAAAGTCTCTGCAATATTTGAGTTTTCTGTTTTTGTCTATATTTCCCAACAAAATAACGAAAAAAAAAACAAAAAAATATCTGAAATATTTGAGTTTTCTACTTTTGTCCATATTTCGCAACAAAATAAGGAAAAAAACAAACAAAAAAGTATCTGAAATATTTTAGTTTTCTGTTTTTGTTTATATTTCGCAACAAAATAACGAAAAAAAAAGTATGTGAAATATTTTAGTTTTCATTTTTTGCCCATATTTCGCAACAAAATAATGGAAAAACAACAAAGTCTCTGAAATATTTGAGTTTTCTGTTTTTGTCTATATTTCCCAACAAAATACCGAAAAAAAAACAAAAAAATATCTGAAATATTTGAGTTTTCTACTTTTGTCCATATTTCTCAACAAAACAAGGAAAAAAACAAACAAAAAAGTATCTTAAATATTTTAGTTTTCTGTTTTTGTCCATATTTCTCAACAAAATAAGGAAAAAAACAAACAAAAAAGTATCTGAAATATTTTAGTTTTTTGTTTTTGTCTATATTTCGCAACAAAATAACGAAAAAAAAACAAACAAAAAAATATCTGACATATTTGAGTTTTCTACTTTTGTCCATATTTCTGAACAAAATAAGGAAAAAAACAAACAAAAAAATATCTGAAATATTTGAGTTTTCTACTTTTGTCCATATTTCCCAACAAAATAGCGAAAAAAAAACAAACAAAAAAATATCTGAAATATTTGAGTTTTCTACTTTTGTCCATATTTCCCAACAAAATAACGAAAAAAAAACAAACAAAAAAATATCTGAAATATTTGAGTTTTATACTTTTGTCCATATTTCTCAACAAAATAAGGAAAAAAACAAACAAAAAAATATCTGAAATATTTGAGTTTTCTACTTTTGTCCATATTTCCCAACAAAATAACGAACAAAAAACAAACAAAAAAATATCTGAAATATTTGAGTTTTCTACTTTTGTCCATATTTCTCAACAAAATAAGGAAAAAAACAAACAAAAAAATATCTGAAATATTTGAGTTTTCTACTTTTGTCCATATTTCCCAACAAAATAACGAAAAAAAAACAAACAAAAAAATATCTGAAATATTTGAGTTTTCTACTTTTGTCCATATTTCTCAACAAAATAAGGAAAAAAACAAACAAAAAAGTATCTGAAATATTTTAATTTTTAATTTTTGTCTATATTTCCCAACAAAATAACGAAAAAAAAAAACAAAAAAATATCTGAAATATTTGAGTTTTCTACTTTTGTCCATATTTCGCAACAAAATAAGGAAAAAAACAAACAAAAAAGTATCTGAAATATTTTAGTTTTCATTTTTTGCCCATATTTCCCAACAAAATAGCGAAAGAAAACATAAAAGCTATCTGAAATATTTGAGTTTTCTGGTTTTCATAAAACTCAAATATTTCAGATAGCTTAACAACAAAGTCTGTGAATTATTCGAGTTTTCTGTTTTTGTCCATATTTCGCAACAAAATAACGAAAAAAAACATAAAAGTATCTGAAATATTTGAGCTTTCTATTTTTGTCCATATTTCGCAAAAAATAACGGAAAAAAACAAAGTCTCTGAAATATTTGAGTTTTCTGTTTTTGTCTATATTTCCCAACAAAATAACAAAAAAAAAACAAAAAAATATCTGAAATATTTTAGTTTTCTACTTTTGTCCATATTTCCCAACAAAATAACGAAAAAAAAAAACAAAAAAATATCTGAAATATTTGAGAAAAAACAACAAAATAAGGAAAAAAACAAACAAAAAAGTATCTGAAATATTTTAGTTTTCAGTTTTTGTCTATATTTCGCAACAAAATAACGAAAAAAAAAGTATGCGAAATATTTTTGTTTGCATTTTTTGCCCATATTTCGCAACAAAATAACGAAAAAAAAACATAAAAGTATCTGAAATATTTGAGTTTTCTGGTTTTGTCCATATTTCGCAACAAAATAACGGAAAAAAAAACAAAGTCTCTGAAATATTTGAGTTTTCTGTTTTTGTCTATATTTCCCAACAAAATAACGGAAAAAAAAACAAAAAAATATCTGAAATATTTGAGTTTTTTACTTTTGTCCATATTTCTCAACAAAATAAGGAAAAAAACAAACAAAAAAGTATCTGAAATATTTTAGTTTTCATTTTGTGTCCAAATTTCTCAACAAAATACCGAAAAAAAACATAAAAGTATCTGAAATGTTTGAGTTCTCTACTTTTACCCATATTTCTCAACAAAATAAGGAAACAAAACACAAAAAACATCTGAAATATTTGAGTCTTCGTTTTTTTGTCCATATTTCGCAATCATATTACGAAAAAATAACAAGAAAGTATTTGAAATATTTGAGTTTTCTATTTTTGTCCCTATTTCGCAACAAAACAACGAAAAAAAATAAAAAAGTATCTGAAGAGCTTTCTGTTTTTGTCCATATTTCGCAAAAAAATAACAAAACAAAAAGTATCTGAAATGTTTGAATTTTCAACTTTTGCCCATATTTCTCAACAAAATAAGGAAAATATGAAACAAAAAACTATCTGAAATATTTTAGTTTTCTGGTTTTGTCAATATTTCGCAACTAAATATTAAAAAAACAAAAAGAATCTGAAATTTTTGCGTTTTTTTCTTTTGCCCATCCATATTTCGCAACAAAATAACGCAAAAAAAACGACAAAGTATCTGAAATATTTGAGTTTTCTACTTTTGTCCATATTTCGCCACAAAATAAGGAAAAAAACAAACAAAAAAGTATCTGAAATATTTTAGTTTTCTGTTTTTGTTTATATTTCGCAACAAAATAACGAAAAAAAAAGTATGTGAAATATTTTAGTTTTCATTTTTTGCCCATATTTCGCAACAAAATAATGGAAAAACAACAAAGTCTCTGAAATATTTGAGTTTTCTGTTTTTGTCTATATTTCCCAACAAAATACCGAAAAAAAAACAAAAAAATATCTGAAATATTTGAGTTTTCTACTTTTGTCCATATTTCTCAACAAAACAAGGAAAAAAACAAACAAAAAAGTATCTTAAATATTTTAGTTTTTTGTTTTTGTCTATATTTCGCAACAAAATAACGAAAAAAAAACAAACAAAAAAATATCTGACATATTTGAGTTTTCTACTTTTGTCCATATTTCTGAACAAAATAAGGAAAAAACAAACAAAAAATATCTGAAATATTTGAGTTTTCTACTTTTGTCCATATTTCCCAACAAAATAGCGAAAAAAAAACAAACAAAAAAATATCTGAAATATTTGAGTTTTCTACTTTTGTCCATATTTCCCAACAAAATAACGAAAAAAAAACAAACAAAAAAATATCTGAAATATTTGAGTTTTCTACTTTTGTCCATATTTCTCAACATAATAAGGAAAAAAACAAACAAAAAAATATCTGAAATATTTTAGTTTTTTGTTTTTGTCTATATTTCGCAACAAAATAACGAAAAAAAAACAAACAAAAAAATATCTGACATATTTGAGTTTTCTACTTTTGTCCATATTTCTGAACAAAATAAGGAAAAAACAAACAAAAAATATCTGAAATATTTGAGTTTTCTACTTTTGTCCATATTTCCCAACAAAATAGCGAAAAAAAAACAAACAAAAAAATATCTGAAATATTTGAGTTTTCTACTTTTGTCCATATTTCCCAACAAAATAACGAAAAAAAAACAAACAAAAAAATATTTGAAATATTTGAGTTTTCTACTTCTGTCCATATTTCTCAACAAAATAAGGAAAAAAACAAACAAAAAAGTATCTGAAATATTTGAGTTTTCTACTTTTGTCCATATTTCCCAACAAAATAACGAAAAAAAAAGTATGTGAAATATTTTAGTTTTCATTTTTTGCCCATATTTCGCAACAAAATAATGGAAAAACAACAAAGTCTCTGAAATATTTGAGTTTTCTGTTTTAGTCCATATTTCGCAACTCAAATATTTCAGATACATAAAAGTATCTGAAATATTTGAGTTTTCTGACTTTGTCCATATTTCGCAACAAAATAACGGAAAAAACAACAAAGTCTCTGAAATATTTGAGTTTTCTGTTTTTGTCCATATTTCGCAACAAAATAACGAAAAAAAAACAAAAAAATATCTGAAATATTTGAGTTTTCTACTTTTGTCCATATTTCGCAACAAAATAAGGAAAAAAAACAAACAAAAAAGTATCTGAAATATTTTAGTTTTCTGTTTTTGTTTATATTTCGCCACAAAATAACGAAAAAAAAAGTATGTGAAATATATTAGTTTTCATTTTTTGCCCATATTTCGCAACAAAATAATGGAAAAACAACAAAGTCTCTGAAATATTTGAGTTTTCTGTTTTTGTCTATATTTCCCAACAAAATACCGAAAAAAAAACAAAAAAATATCTGAAATATTTGAGTTTTCTACTTTTGTCCATATTTCTCAACAAAACAAGGAAAAAAACAAACAAAAAAGTATCTTAAATATTTTAGTTTTCTGTTTTTGTCCATATTTCTCAACAAAATAAGGAAAAAAACAAACAAAAAAGTATCTGAAATATTTTAGTTTTTTGTTTTTGTCTATATTTCGCAACAAAATAACGAAAAAAAAAACAAACAAAAAAATATCTGACATATTTGAGTTTTCTACTTTTGTCCATATTTCTGAACAAAATAAGGAAAAAAACAAACAAAAAAATATCTGAAATATTTGATTTTTCTACTTTTGTCCATATTTCCAAACAAAATAACGAAAAAAAAAACAAACAAAAAAATATCTGAAATATTTGAGTTTTCTACTTTTGTCCATATTTCCCAACAAAATAACGAAAAAAAAACAAACAAAAAAATATCTGAAATATTTGAGTTTTCTACTTTTGTCCATATTTCTCAACAAAATAAGGAAAAAAACAAACAAAAAAATATCTGAAATATTTGAGTTTTCTACTTCTGTCCATATTTCCCAACAAAATAACGAAAAAAAAACAAACAAAAAAATATCTGAAATATTTGAGTTTTCTACTTTTGTCCATATTTCTCAACAAAATAAGGAAAAAAACAAACAAAAAAGTATCTGAAATATTTTAATTTTTAATTTTTGTCTATATTTCCCAACAAAATAACGAAAAAAAAAAACAAAAAAATATCTGAAATATTTGAGTTTTCTACTTTTGTCCATATTTCGCAACAAAATAAGGAAAAAAACAAACAAAAAAGTATCTGAAATATTTTAGTTTTCATTTTTTGCCCATATTTCCCAACAAAATAGCGAAAGAAAACATAAAAGCTATCTGAAATATTTGAGTTTTCTGGTTTTCATAAAACTCAAATATTTCAGATAGCTTAACAACAAAGTCTCTGAATTATTCGAGTTTTCTGTTTTTGTCCATATTTCGCAACAAAATAACGAAAAAAAAACAAAAAAAATATCTGAAATATTTTAGTTTTCTGTTTTTGTCCATATTTCGCAACAAAATAACGAAAAAAAACATAAAAGTATCTGAAATATTTGAGCTTTCTATTTTTGTCCATATTTCGCAAAAATAACGGAAAAAAAACAAAGTCTCTGAAATATTTGAGTTTTCTGTTTTTGTCTATATTTCCCAACAAAATAACGAAAAAAAAAACAAAAAAATATCTGAAATATTTGAGTTTTTTTACTTTTGTCCATATTTCTCAACAAAATAAGGAAAAAAACAAACAAAAAAGAATGTGAAATATTTTAGTTTTCTGTTTTTGTCTATATTTCGCAACAAAATAACGAAAAAAAAAGTATGTGAAATATTTTAGTTTTCATTTTTTGCCCATATTTCGCAACAAAATAACGGAAAAAAAAACAAAGTCTCTGAAATATTTCAGTTTTCTGTTTTTGTCTATATTTCCCAACAAAATAACGAAAAAAAAAACAAAAAAATGTTTGAAATATTTTAGTTTTTTTGTCCATATTTCGCAATATTATACGAAAAAAAACAAAAAAATATCTGAAATATTTGAGTTTTCTACTTTTGTCCATATTTCTCAACAAAATAAGGAAAAAAACAAACAAAAAAGTATCAGAAATATTTTAGTTTTCGGGTTTTGTCCATATATTGCAACAAAATAACGGAAAAAAAAAACAAATTCTCTAAAATATTTGACTTTTCTGTTTTTGTCCATATTTCCCAACAAAATAACGAAAAAAGAAACAAAAAATGTCTGAAATATTTTAGTTTTTTTGTCCATATTTCGCAATAATATACGAAAAAAACAAAAAAGTATCTGAAATATTTTAGTTTTCTGCTTTTGTCCATATTTCGCAACTAAAAATCGAAAAAAATCAAAAAGAATCTGAAATATTTGAGTTTTCTGTTTTTGCCCATATTTCGCTATAAAATAACGAAAAAGAGACAAAAAAGTATGTGAAATATTTTAGTTTTCATTTTTTGCCCATATTTCGCAACTAACTAACGAAAAAAAAACATAAAAGTATCTGAAATATTTGAGCTTTCTGTTTTTGTCCATATTTTGCAACAAAAAACGAAAAACAAGTATCTGAAATATTTGAGTTTTAATGGTTTTGTCCATATTTCGCAACAAAATAACGAAAAAAAACAAAAAAGTATCTGAAAAATTTGAGCTTTCTGTTTTTGTCCAAATTTGGCAACAAAATAATAAAAAAAAAACAAAAAACTATCTGAAATATTTGAGTTTTCTGTTTTTGTCCATATTTCGCAACTAAACATCGAAAAAAAACAAAAAGAATCTGAATTATTTGAGTTTTCTGTTTTTCTACATATTTCGCAACAAAATAACGAAAAAAAAGAAAAAGTATGTGAAATATTTCATTTTTTGCCCATATTTCGCAACAAAATAACGGAAAAAAAACAAAGTCTCTAAAATATTTGAGTTTTCTGTTTTTGTCTATATTTCCCAACAAAATAACAAACAAAAAACAAAAGAATATCTGAAATATTTTAGTTTTCTACTTTTGTCCATATTTCCCAACAAAATAACGAAAAAAAAAACAAAAAAATATCTGAAATATTTGAGAAAAAACAACAAAATAAGGAAAAAAACAAACAAAAAAGTATCTGAAATATTTTAGTTTTCAGTTTTTGTCTATATTTCGCAACAAAATAACGAAAAAAAGTATGTGAAATATTTTAGTTTGCATTTTTTGCCCATATTTCGCACCAAAATAACGGAAAAAAACATAAAAGTATCTGAAATATTTGAGTTTTCTGGTTTTGTCCATATTTCGCAACAAAATAACGGAAAAAAAACAAAGTCTCTGAAATATTTGAGTTTTCTGTTTTTGTCTATATTTCCCAACAAAATGACGAAAACAAAAACAAAAATATATCTGAAATATTTGAGTTTTTTACTTTTGTCCATATTTCTCAACAAAATAAGGAAAAAAACAAACAAAAAATTATGTGAAATATTTTAGTTTTCTGTTTTTGTCTATATTTCGCAACAAAATAACGAAAAAAAAAGTATGTGAAATATTTTAGTTTTCATTTTTTGCCCATATTTCGCAACAAAATAACGGAAAAAAAAACAAAGTCTCTGAAATATTTCAGTTTTCTGTTTTTGTCTATATTTCCCAACAAAATAACGAAAAAAAAACAAAAAAATATCTGAAATATTTGAGTTTTCTACTTTTGTCCATATTTCCCAACAAAATAACGAAAAAAAAAACAAAAAAATATCTGAAATATTTGAGTTTTCTACTTTTGTCCATATTTCTCAACAAAATAAGGAAAAAACAAACAAAAAAGTATCTGAAATATTTTAGTTTTCTGTTTTTGTCTATATTTCGCAACAAAATAACGAAAACAAAAGTCTCTGAAATATTTGAGTTTTCTGTTTTTGTTCATATTTCCCAACAAAATAACGAAAAAAAAAACGAAAAAATATCTGAAATATTTTAGTTTTCTGTTTTTGTCCATATTTCGCAACAAAATAGCGGAAAAAAAAACAAGTCTCTGAAAAATTTGAGCTTTCTGTTTTTGTCCACATTTCGCAACAAAATAACGTAAAAAAAACAAAAAAATATCTGAAATATTTTAGTTTTTTGTTTTTGTCAATATATCGCAACTAAATATTGAAAAAAACAAAAAGAATCTGAAATTTTTGCGTTTTTTTCTTTTGCCCATCCATATTTCGCAACAAAATAACGAAAAAAAAAAACAAAAAAGTATTTGAAAAATTTTAGCTTTCTGTTTTTGTCCACATTTGGCAACTATTCAGACAGCTTAACAACAAAGTCTCGAAATATTCGAGTTTTCTGTTTTTGTCCATATTTCCCAACAAAATAACAAAAAAAAAAAAAAAAAAATATATCTGAAATATTTGAGTTTTCTACTTTTGTCCATATTGCTCAACAAAATAAGCAAAAAAACAAACAAAAATTATCAGAAATATTTGAGTTTTCTACTGTTGTCCATATTTCTCAACAAAATAAGGAAAAAAACAAACAAAAAAGTATCTGAAATATTTTAGTTTTCTACTTTTGTCCATATTTCTCAACAAAATAAGGAAAAAAACAAACAATAAAGTATCTGAAATATTTTAGTTTTCTGTTTTTGTCCATATTTCGCAACAAAATAACGAAAAAAAAAACAGTATCTGAAAAATTTGAGCTTTCTGTTTTTGTCCACATCTGGCAACAAAATAATGAAAAAAAACATAAAAGTACCTGAAATATTTGTGCTTTCTGTTTTTGTCCATATTTTGCAACAAAAAACGAAAAAAAAGTATCTGAAATAATTGATTTTTCTCTTTTTGTCTATATTTCCCAACAAAATAACGAAAAAAAAAAAACAAAAAAATATCTGAAATATTTGAGTTTTCTACTTTTGTCCATATTTCTCAACAAAATAAGGCAAAAACAAACAAAAAAGTTTGTGAAATATTTTAGTTTTCTGTTTTTGCCCATATTTTGCAACAAAATAACGAAAAAATACATAAAAGTATCTGAAATATTTGAGTTTTCTGATTTTGTCCATATTTCGCAACAAAATAACGGAAAAAAAACAAAGTCTCTGAAATATTTGAGTTTTCTGTTTTTGTCTTTATTTCCCAACAAAATAACGAAAAAAAAACAAAAAAATATCTGAAATATTTGAGTTTTCTACTTTTGTCCATATTTTTCAACAAAATAAGGAAAAAAACCAACAAAAAAGTAACTGAAATATTTTAGTTTTCTGTTTTTGTCTATATTTCGCAACAAAATAACAAAAAAAAAAAAATATATCTGAAATATTTGAGTTTTCTACTTTTGTCCATATTGCTCAACAAAATAAGCAAAAAAACAAACAAAAATTATCAGAAATATTTGAGTTTTCTACTTTTGTCCATATTTCTCAACAAAATAAGGAAAAAAACAAACAAAAAAGTATCTGAAATATTTGAGTTTTCTACTTTTGTCCATATTTCTCAACAAAATAAGGAAAAAAACAAACAAAAAAGTATCTGAAATATTTTAGTTTTCTGTTTTTGTCTATATTTCGCCATAAAATAACGGAAAAAAAACAAAGTCTCTGAAATATTTGAGTTTTCTGTTTTTGTCTATATTTCCCAACAAAATAACGAAAAAAAAACAAAAAAATATCTGAAATATTTGAGTTTTCTACTTTTGTCCATATTTCCCAACAAAATAACGAAAAAAAAACAAAAAAATATCTGAAATATTTGAGTTTTCTACTTTTGTCCATATTTCTCAACAAAATAAGGAAAAAAACAAACAAAAAAGTATGTGAAATATTTTAGTTTTCTGTTTTTGTCTATATTTTGCAACAAAATAACGAAAAAAAAGTATGTGAAATATTTTAGTTTTCTTTTTTGCCCATATTTCGCAACAACATAACGAAAATAAACATAAAAGTCTCTGAAATATTTTAGTTTTCATTTTTTGCCCATATTTCCCAACAAAATAACGAAAAAAAAACAAAAAAATATCTGAAAAATTTGAGCTTTCTGTTTTTGTCCACATTTGGCAACAAAATAATGAAAAAAAAACAAAAAAGTATCTGATATATTTGAGTTTGCTGTTTTTGTCCACATTTTGCAACAAAATTACGGAAAAAAACAACAAAGTCTCTGCAATATTTGAGTTTTCTGTTTTAGTCTATATTTCTCAACAAAATAACGAAAAAGAAAAAACAAAAATTATCAGAAATATTTGAGTTTTCTACTTTTGTCCATATTTCTCAACAAAATAAGGAAAAAAACAAACAAAAAAGTATCTGAAATATTTGAGTTTTCTACTTTTGTCCATATTTCTCAACAAAATAAGGAAAAAAACAAACAAAAAAGTATCTGAAATATTTTAGTTTTCTGTTTTTGTCTATATTTCGCAACAAAATAACGAAAAAAAAGTATGTGAAATATTTTAGTTTTTATTTTTTGCCCATATTTCGCAACAAAATAACGAAAAAAAACATAAAAGTATCTGAAATATTTGAGTTTTCTGGTTTTGTCCATATTTCGCAACAAAATAACGGAAAAAAAACAAAGTCTCTGAAATATTTGAGTTTTCTGTTTTTGTCTATATTTCCCAACAAAATGACGAAAACAAAAACAAAAATATATCTGAAATATTTGAGTTTTTTACTTTTGTCCATATTTCTCAACAAAATAAGGAAAAAAACAAACAAAAAATTATGTGAAATATTTTAGTTTTCTGTTTTTGTCTATATTTCGCAACAAAATAACGAAAAAAAAAGTATGTGAAATATTTTAGTTTTCATTTTTTGACCATATTTCGCAACAAAATAACGGAAAAAAAAACAAAGTCTCTGAAATATTTTAGTTTTCTGTTTTTGTCTATATTTCCCAACAAAATAACGAAAAAAAAACAAAAAAATATCTGAAATGTTTGAGTTTTCTACTTTTGTCCATATTTCTCAACAAAATAAGGAAAAAACAAACAAAAAAATATCTGAAATATTTGAGTTTTCTACTTTTGTCCATATTTCTCAACAAAATAAGGAAAAAACAAACAAAAAAGTATCTGAAATATTTTAGTTTTCTGTTTTTGTCTATATTTCGCAACAAAATAACGAAAACAAAAGTCTCTGAAATATTTGAGTTTTCTGTTTTTGTCCATATTTCCCAACAAAATAACGAAAAAAAAAACGAAAAAATATCTGAAATATTTTAGTTTTCTGTTTTTGTCCATATTTCGCAACAAAATAGCGAAAAAAAAAACAAGTCTCTGAAAAATTTGAGCTTTCTGTTTTTGTCCACATTTCGCAACAAAATAACGTAAAAAAAAACAAAAAAATATCTGAAATATTTTAGTTTTTTGTTTTTGTCAATATATCGCAACTAAATATTGAAAAAAACAAAAAGAATCTGAAATTTTTGCGTTTTTTTCTTTTGCCCATCCATATTTCGCAACAAAATAACGAAAAAAAAAAACAAAAAAGTATGTGAAAAATTTTAGCTTTCTGTTTTTGTCCACATTTGGCAACTATTCAGACAGCTTAACAACAAAGTCTCGAAATATTCGAGTTTTCTGTTTTTGTCCATATTTCCCAACAAAATAACAAAAAAAAAAAAAAAAAAATATATCTGAAATATTTGAGTTTTCTACTTTTGTCCATATTGCTCAACAAAATAAGCAAAAAAACAAACAAAAATTATCAGAAATATTTGAGTTTTCTACTGTTGTCCATATTTCTCAACAAAATAAGGAAAAAAACAAACAAAAAAGTATCTGAAATATTTTAGTTTTCTACTTTTGTCCATATTTCTCAACAAAATAAGGAAAAAAACAAACAAAAAAGTATCTGAAATATTTTAGTTTTCTGTTTTTGTCCATATTTCGCAACAAAATAACGAAAAAAAAAACAGTATCTGAAAAATTTGAGCTTTCTGTTTTTGTCCACATCTGGCAACAAAATAATGAAAAAAAACATAAAAGTACCTGAAATATTTGTGCTTTCTGTTTTTGTCCATATTTTGCAACAAAAAACGAAAAAAAAGTATCTGAAATAATTGATTTTTCTCTTTTTGTCTATATTTCCCAACAAAATAACGAAAAAAAAAAACAAAAAAATATCTGAAATATTTGAGTTTTCTACTTTTGTCCATATTTCTCAACAAAATAAGGCAAAAACAAACAAAAAAGTTTGTGAAATATTTTAGTTTTCTGTTTTTGCCCATATTTCGCAACAAAATAACGAAAAAACATAAAAGTATCTGAAATATTTCAGTTTTCTGATTTTGTCCATATTTCGCAACAAAATAACGGAAAAAAAACAAAGTCTCTGAAATATTTGAGTTTTCTGTTTTTGTCTTTATTTCCCAACAAAATAACGAAAAAAAACGAAAAAATATCTGAAATATTTGAGTTTTCTACTTTTGTCCATATTTTTCAACAAAATAAGGAAAAAAACCAACAAAAAAGTAACTGAAATATTTTAGTTTTCTGTTTTTGTCTATATTTCGCAACAAAATAACAAAAAAAAAAAAATATATCTGAAATATTTGAGTTTTCTACTTTTGTCCATATTGCTCAACAAAATAAGCAAAAAAACAAACAAAAATTATCAGAAATATTTGAGTTTTCTACTTTTGTCCATATTTCTCAACAAAATAAGGAAAAAAACAAACAAAAAAGTATCTGAAATATTTGAGTTTTCTACTTTTGTCCATATTTCTCAACAAAATAAGGAAAAAAACAAACAAAAAAGTATCTGAAATATTTTAGTTTTCTGTTTTTGTCTATATTTCGCCATAAAATAACGGAAAAAAAACAAAGTCTCTGAAATATTTGAGTTTTCTGTTTTTGTCTATATTTCCCAACAAAATAACGAAAAAAAAACAAAAAAATATCTGAAATATTTGAGTTTTCTACTTTTGTCCATATTTCCCAACAAAATAACGAAAAAAAAAACAAAAAAATATCTGAAATATTTGAGTTTTCTACTTTTGTCCATATTTCTCAACAAAATAAGGAAAAAAACAAACAAAAAAGTATGTGAAATATTTTAGTTTTCTGTTTTTGTCTATATTTTGCAACAAAATAACGAAAAAAAAGTATGTGAAATATTTTAGTTTTCTTTTTTGCCCATATTTCGCAACAACATAACGAAAATAAACATAAAAGTCTCTGAAATATTTTAGTTTTCATTTTTTGCCCATATTTCCCAACAAAATAACGAAAAAAAAAACAAAAAAATATCTGAAAAATTTGAGCTTTCTGTTTTTGTCCACATTTGGCAACAAAATAATGAAAAAAAAACAAAAAAGTATCTGAAATATTTGAGTTTGCTGTTTTTGTCCACATTTTGCAACAAAATTACGGAAAAAAACAACAAAGTCTCTGCAATATTTGAGTTTTCTGTTTTAGTCTATATTTCTCAACAAAATAACGAAAAAGAAAAAACAAAAATTATCAGAAATATTTGAGTTTTCTACTTTTGTCCATATTTCTCAACAAAATAAGGAAAAAAACAAACAAAAAAGTATCTGAAATATTTGAGTTTTCTACTTTTGTCCATATTTCTCAACAAAATAAGGAAAAAAACACACAAAAAAGTATCTGAAATATTTTAGTTTTCTGTTTTTGTCTATATTTCGCAACAAAATAACGAAAAAAAAGTATGTGAAATATTTTAGTTTTCATTTTTTGCCCATATTTCGCAACAAAATAACGAAAAAAAACATAAAAGTATCTGAAATATTTGAGTTTTCTGGTTTTGTCCATATTTCGCAACAAAATAACGGAAAAAAAAGTCTCTGAAATATTTGAGTTTTCTGTTTTTGTCTATATTTCCCAACAAAATAACGAAAAAAAAAAAACAAAAAAATATCTGAAATATTTGAGTTTTCTACTTTTGTCCATATTTCTCACCAAAATAAGGAAAAAAACAAACAAAAAAGTATCTGAAATATTTTAGTTTTCTGTTTTTGTCTATATTTCGCAACAAAATAACGAAAAAAAAGTATGTGAAATATTTTAGTTTTCTTTTTTGTCCATATTTCGCAACAAAATAACGAAAATAAACATAAAAGTCTCTGAAATATTTTAGTTTTCATTTTTTGCCCATATTTCCCAACAAAATAACGAAAAAAAAAACAAAAAAATATCTGAAATATTTTAGTTTTCTGTTTTTGTCCATATTTCGCAACAAAATAACGAAAAAAAAAACAAAAAAGTATCTGAAATATTTGAGTTTTCTGTTTTTGTCCACATTTCGCAACAAAATAACGGAAAAAAACAAGAAAGTCTCTGCAATATTTGAGTTTTCTGTTTTAGTCTATATTTCTCAACAAAATAACGAAAAAGAAAACACAAAAATTATCAGAAATATTTGAGTTTTCTACTTTTGTCCATATTTCTCAACAAAATAAGGAAAAAAACAAACAAAAAAGTATCTGAAATATTTGAGTTTTCTACTTTTGTCCATATTTCTCAACAAAATAAGGAAAAAAACAAACAAAAAAGTATCTGAAATATTTTAGTTTTCTGTTTTTGTCTATATTTCGCAACAAAATAACGAAAAAAAAAGTATGTGAAATATTTTAGTTTTCATTTTTTGCCCATATTTCGCAACAAAATAACGAAAAAAGCATAAAAGTGTCTGAAATATTTGAGTTTTCTGGTTTTGTCCATATTTCGCAACAAAATAACGGAAAAAAAAAGTCTCTGAAATATTTGAGTTTTCTGTTTTTGTCTATATTTCGCAACAAAATAACGAAAAAAAAGTATGTGAAATATTTTAGTTTTCATTTTTTGCCCATATTTCGCAACAAAAAGTATCTGAAATATTTGAGTTTTCTGTTTGTGGCCATATTTCGCAACAAAATAACGGAAAAAAACAACAAAGTCTCTGAAATATTTGAGTTTTCTGTTTTTGTCCATATTTCCCAACAAAATAACGAAAAAAAAACAAAAAAGTATCTGAAAAATTTGAGCTTTCTGTTTTTGTCTATATTTCGCAACAAAATAACGAAAAAAAAAGTATGTGAAATATTTTAGTTTTCATTTTTTGCCCATATTTCGCAACAAAATAACGAAAAAAGCATAAAAGTGTCTGAAATATTTGAGTTTTCTGTTTTTGTCCATATTTCGCAACAAAATAACGAAAAAAAAAAACAAAAAAGTATCTGAAATATTTGAGTTTTCTGTTTTTGTCCACATTTCGCAACAAAATAACGGAAAAAAACAAAAAAGTCTCTGCAATATTTGAGTTTTCTGTTTTACTCTATATTTCTCAACAAAATAACGAAAAAGAAAAAACAAAAATTATCAGAAATATTTGAGTTTTCTACTTTTGTCCATATTTCTCAACAAAATAAGGAAAAAAACAAACAAAAAAGTATCTGAAATATTTGAGTTTTCTACTTTTGTCCATATTTCTCAACAAAATAAGGAAAAAAACAAACAAAAAAGTATCTGAAATATTTTAGTTTTCTGTTTTTGTCTATATTTCGCAACAAAATAACGAAAAAAAAAGTATGTGAAATATTTTAGTTTTCATTTTTTGCCCATATTTCGCAACAAAATAACGAAAAAAGCATAAAAGTGTCTGAAATATTTGAGTTTTCTGGTTTTGTCCATATTTCGCAACAAAATAACGGAAAAAAAAGTCTCTGAAATATTTGAGTTTTCTGTTTTTGTCTATATTTCGCAACAAAATAACGAAAACAAAGTATGTGAAATATTTTAGTTTTCATTTTTTGCCCATATTTCGCAACAAAATAACGAAAAAAAACATAAAAGTCTCTGAAATATTCGAGTTTTCTGTTTTTGTCCATATTTCCCAACAAAATAACGAAAAAAAAAACAAAAAAGTATCTGAAATATTTTAGTTTTCTGTTTTTGTCCATATTCCGCAACAAAATAACGAAAAAAAAACATAAAAGTATCTGAGATATTTGAGCTTTCTGTTTTTGTCCATATTTTGCAACAAAAAACGAAAAAAAAGTATCTGAAATATTTGAGTTTTCTACTTTTGTCCATATTTCTCAACAAAATAAGTAAATAAACAAACAAAAAAGTATCTGAAATATTTAAGTTTTCTGTTCTTGTCCATATTTCCCAACAAAATAACGAAAAAAAAAACAAAAAATATCTGAAATATTTTAGTTTTTTGTTTTTGTCCATATTCCGCAACAAAATAACGAAAAAAAAACAAAAAAGTATCTGAAAAATTTGAGCTTTCTGTTTTTGTCCACATTTGGCAACTATTCAGACAGCTTAACAACAAAGTCTCTGAAATATTCGAGTTTTCTGTTTTTGTCCATATTTCCCAACAAAATAACGAAAAAAAAAACAAAAAAAATATCTGAAATATTTTAGTTTTCTGTTTATGTCCATATTCCGCAAAAAAATAACGAAAAAAAAACATAAAAGTATCTGAAATATTTGAGCTTTCTGTTTTTGTCCATATTTTGCAACAAAAAACGAAAAAAAAGTATCTGAAATATTTGAGTTTTCTGATTTTGTCTATATCTCGCAACAAAATAACGAAAAAAAACATAAAAATATCTGAAATATTTGGGCTTTTCTTTTTGTCCATATTTCGCAAAAAAATAACAAAACAAAAAGTATCAGAAATATTTGAGTTTTCGGGTTTTGTCCATATTTCGCAACAAAATAAAGGAAAAAAAACAAATTTTCTAACATATTTGACTTTGCTGTATTTGTCCATATTTCCCAACAAAATAACGCAAAAAGAAACAAAAAAATATCTGAAATATTTTCGTTTTTTTGTCCATATTTCGCAATAATATACGAAAAAACAAAAAAGTATCTGAAATATTTTAGTTTTCTGTTTTTGTCTATATTTCGCAACAAAATTACGAAAAAAAAAGTATGTGAAATATTTTAGTTTTCATTTTTTGCCCATATTTCGCAACAAAATAACGAAAAAAGCATAAAAGTGTCTGAAATATTTGAGTTTTCTGGTTTTGTCCATATTTCGCAACAAAATAACGGAAAAAAAAGTCTCTGAAATATTTGAGTTATCTGTTTTTGTCTATATTTCGCAACAAAATAACGAAAAAAAAGTATGTGAAATATTTTAGTTTTCATTTTTTGCCCATATTTCGCAACAAAATAACGAAAAAAAACATAAAAGTCTCTGAAATATTCGAGTTTTCTGTTTTTGTCCATATTTCCCAACAAAATAACGAAAAAAAAAACAAAAAAGTATCTGAAATATTTTAGTTTTCTGTTTTTGTCCATATTCCGCAACAAAATAACGAAAAAAAAACATAAAAGTATCTGAGATATTTGAGCTTTCTGTTTTTGTCCATATTTTGCAACAAAAAACGAAAAAAAAGTATCTGAAATATTTGAGTTTTCTACTTTTGTCCATATTTCTCAACAAAATAAGTAAATAAACAAACAAAAAAGTATCTGAAATATTTAAGTTTTCTGTTCTTGTCCATATTTCCCAACAAAATAACGAAAAAAAAAACAAAAAATATCTGAAATATTTTAGTTTTTTGTTTTTGTCCATATTCCGCAACAAAATAACGAAAAAAAAACAAAAAAGTATCTGAAAAATTTGAGCTTTCTGTTTTTGTCCACATTTGGCAACTATTCAGACAGCTTAACAACAAAGTCTCTGAAATATTCGAGTTTTCTGTTTTTGTCCATATTTCCCAACAAAATAACGAAAAAAAAAACAAAAAAATATCTGAAATATTTTAGTTTTCTGTTTTTGTCCATATTCCGCAAAAAAATAACGAAAAAAAAACATAAAAGTATCTGAAATATTTGAGCTTTCTGTTTTTGTCCATATTTTGCAACAAAAAACGAAAAAAAAGTATCTGAAATATTTGAGTTTTCTGATTTTGTCTATATCTCGCAACAAAATAACGAAAAAAAACATAAAAATATCTGAAGTATTTGGGCTTTTCTTTTTGTCCATATTTCGCAAAAAAATAACAAAACAAAAAGTATCAGAAATATTTGAGTTTTCGGGTTTTGTCCATATTTCGCAACAAAATAAAGGAAAAAAAAACAAATTTTCTAACATATTTGACTTTGCTGTATTTGTCCATATTTCCCAACAAAATAACGCAAAAAGAAACAAAAAAATATCTGAAATATTTTCGTTTTTTTGTCCATATTTCGCAATAATATACGAAAAAAACAAAAAAGTATTTGAAATATTTTAGTTTTCTGCTTTTGTCCATATTTCGCAACTAAACATCGAAAAAAAAAAAAGAATCTGAAATATTTGAGTTTTGTGTTTTTGTACATATTTCGCAACAAAAAACGAAAAAAAAGTATGTGAAATATTTGAGTTTTACTGGTTTTGTCCATATTTCGCAACAAAATAACGAAAAAAAAGAAAAAGTATGTGAAATATTTCATTTTTTGCCCATATTTCGCAACGAAATAACGAAAAAAAACATAAAAGTATCTGAAATATTTGAGCTTTCTGTTTTTGTCCATATTTCGCAACAAAAAACGAAAAAAAAGTATGTGAAATATTTGAGTTTTACTGGTTTTGTCCATATTTCGCAACAAAATAACGAAAAAAAGAACAAAAAAGTATCTGAAATATTTGAGCTTTCTGTTTTTGTCCACATCTGGCAACAAAATAATGAAAACAAAACAAAAAACTATCTGAAATATTTGAGTTTTCTGTTTTTGTCCATATTTCGCAACTAAACATCGAAAAAAAAAACAAAAAGAATCTGAATTATTTGAGTTTTCTGTTTTTCTACATATTTCGCAACAAAATAACGAAAAAAAAAGAAAAAGTATGTGAAATATTTCATTTTTTGCCCATATTTCGCGACAAAATAACGAAAAAAAAATATAAAAGTATCTGAAATAATTGATTTTTCTGGTTTTGTCTATATTTTCCAACAAAATAACGAAAAAAAAACAAAAAAATATCTGAAATATTTGAGTTTTCTACTTTTGTCCATATTGCTCAACAAAATAAGGAAAAAAACAAACAAAAAAGTATCTGAAATATTTTAGTTTTCTGTTTTTGTCCATATTTCGCAACAAAATAACGAAAAAAAAACAAAAAAATATCTGAAATATTTGAGTTTTCTACTTTTGTCCATATTTCTCAACAAAATAAGTAAATAAACAAACAAAAAAGTATCTGAAATATTTTAGTTTTCTGTTTTTTCTATATTTCGCCATAAAATAACGGAAAAAAAACAAAGTCTCTGAAATATTTGAGTTTTCTGTTTTTGTCTTTATTTCCCAACAAAATAAGTAAATAAACAAACAAAAAAGTATCTGAAATATTTTAGTTTTCTGTTTTTGTCCATATTTCGCAACAAAATAACGAAAAAAAAAACAAAAAAATATCTGAAATATTTGAGTTTTCTACTTTTGTCCATATTTTTCAACAAAATAAGGAAAAAAACCAACAAAAAAGTAACTGAAATATTTTAGTTTTCTGTTTTTGTCCATATTTCGCAACAAAATTACGAAAAAAAAAAAACAAAAAAATATCTGAAATATTTGAGTTTTCTACTTATGTCCATATTGCTCAACAAAATAAGGAAAAAAACAAACAAAAAAGTATCTGAAATATTTTAGTTTTCTGTTTTTGTCCATATTTCGCAACAAAATAACGAAAAAAAACAAAAATATATCTGAAATATTTTAGTTTTCTGTTTTTGTCTATATTTCGCCATAAAATAACGGAAAAAAAACAAAGTCTCTGAAATATTTGAGTTTTCTGTTTTTGTCTATATTTCCCAACAAAATAACGAAAAAAAAACAAAAAAATATCTGAAATATTTGAGTTTTCTACTTTTGTCCATATTTCCCAACAAAATAACGAAAAAAAAACAAAAAAATATCTGAAATATTTGAGTTTTCTACTTATGTCCATATTTCTCAACAAAATAAGGAAAAAAACAAACAAAAAAGTATGTGAAATATTTTAGTTTTCTGTTTTTGTCAATATTTCGCAACAAAATAACGAAAATAAACATAAAAGCCTCTGAAATATTTTAGTTTTCATTTTTTGTCTATATTTCTCAACAAAATAACGAAAAAGAAAAAACAAAAAATATCTGAAATATTTGAGTTTTCTACTTTTGTCCATATTTTTCAACAAAATAAGGAAAAAAACCAACAAAAAAGTAACTGAAATATTTTAGTTTTCTGTTTTTGTCTATATTTCGCAACAAAATAACGAAAAAAAAAAAAACAAAAAAATATCTGAAATATTTGAGTTGTCTACTTTTGTCCATATTTCTCAACAAAATAAGTAAATAAACAAACAAAAAAGTATCTGAAATATTTTAGTTTTCTGTTTTTGTCTATATTTCCCAACAAAATAACGAAAAAAAAACAAAAAAATATCTGAAATATTTGAGTTTTCTACTTTTGTCCATATTTTTCAACAAAATAAGGAAAAAGACCAACAAAAAAGTAACTGAAATATTTTAGTTCTCTGTTTTTGTCTATATTTCGCAACAAAATAACGAAAAAAAAGAACAAAAAAATATCTGAAATATTTAAGTTTTCTACTTTTGTCCATATTGCTCAACAAAATAAGGAAAAAAACAAACAAAAAAGTATCTGAAATATTTTAGTTTTCTGTTTTTGTCCATATTTCGCAACAAAATAACGAAAAAAAAAACAAAAAAATATCTGAAATATTTGAGTTTTCTACTTTTGTCCATATTTCTCAACAAAATAAGTAAATAAACAAACAAAAAAGTATCTGAAATATTTTAGTTTTCTGTTTTTCTATATTTCGCCATAAAATAACGGAAAAAAACAAAGTCTCTGAAATATTTGAGTTTTCTGTTTTTGTCTATATTTCCCAACAAAATAACGAAAAAAAAAACAAAAAAATATCTGAAATATTTGAGTTTTCTACTTTTGTCCATATTTCCCAACAAAATAACGAAAAAAAAACAAAAAAATATCTGAAATATTTGAGTTTTCTACTTTTGTCCATATTTCTCAACAAAATAAGGAAAAAACAAACAAAAAAGTATGTAAAATATTTTAGTTTTCTGTTTTTGTCTATATTTCGCAACAAAATAACGAAAAAAAAGTATGTGAAATATTTTAGTTTTCATTTTTTGCCCATATTTCGCAACAAAATAACGAAAAAAAACATAAAAGTATCTGAAATATTTGAGTTTTCTGGTTTTGTCCATATTTCGCAACAAAATATCGAGAAAAAAAAGTCTCTGAAATATTTGAGTTTTCTGTTTTTGTCTATATTTCCCAACAAAATAACGAAAAAAAACAAAAAAATATCTGAAATATTTGAGTTTTCTGGTTTTGCCCATATTTCGCAACAAAATAACGAAAATAAACATAAAAGTATCTGAAATATTTGAGTTTTCTGGTTTTGTCTATATTTCGCAAAAAAATAACGGAAAAAAAAAAAAATCTCTGAAATATTTGAGTTTTCTGTTTTTGTCTATATTTCCCAACAAAATAACGAAAAAAAAAATAAAAAAATATCTGAAATATTTGAGTTTACTACTTTTGTCCATATTTCTCAACAAAATATGGAAAAAACAAACAAAAAAGTATCTGAAATATTTTAGTTTTCTGTTTTTGTCTATATTTCGCAACAAAATAACGAAAAAAAAAGTATGTGATATATTTTAGTTTTCATTTTTTGCCCATATTTCGCAACAAAATAACGAAAAAAAACATAAAAGTATCTGAAATATTTGAGTTTTCTGGTTTTGACCATATTTCGCAACAAAATATCGAGAAAAAAAAGTCTCTGAAATATTTGAGTTTTCTGTTTTTGTCTATATTTCCCAACAAAATAACGAAAAAAAACAAAAAAATATCTGAAATATTTGAGTTTTCTACTATTGTCCATATTTCTCAACAAAATAAGGAAAAAAACAAACAAAAAAGTATCTGAAATATTTTAGTTTTCTGTTTTTGTCTATATTTCGCAACAAAATAACGAAAAAAAAAGTATGTGAAATATTTTAGTTTTCATTTTTTGCCCATAATTCGCAACAAAATAACAAAATAACGAAAACAAACATAAAAGTATCTGAAATATTTGAGTTTTCTGGTTTTGTCCATATTTCGCAACAAAATAACGGAAAAAAAAGTCTCTGAAATATTTGAGTTTTCTGTTTTTGTCTATATTTCCCAACAAAATAACGAAAAAAAAACAAGAAAATATCTGAAATATTTCAGTTTTCTACTTTTGTCCATATTTCTCAACAAAATAAGGAAAAAAACAAACAAAAAAGTATCTGAAATATTTTAGTTTTCTGTTTTTGGGCCGAATTAATAAACCACACTTGAATTTTGTTGGACTTAAGTGTATGATATCGTATTTATAAACAATACTTAAGAGCCACTTAAGTAATGATCATAGCACACTTAAGAGCCTCTTAAATTTCATTGTCGGTATTGTCAGCTTTAAATAATAAAATTTGACCCCTGTAGATTGTCAAATGAAATAATTATCAAATAATTATAAATAATTGTCAAATAAAAAAAAAAAAAAATATTTGTCTACATTAAATTTTTAAAAAAATATATTTTTTATCTGAAATAATTTAATGACTTCTGCTGTCAATTTGTTTCGGTTATGACGGATTATTTATTAGATTAGTGTTATCAACATAAATAGAAAAATCATATTACCAACATTTCAATTTAAAATTATGTCAATACTACCAACAAAACTGAACAAAAATTCTACAATATAAGTGTGCTTTATTAATACGAAAAATAATCGCAAACTTATTCAAGTATTTACTTAAGTATTCACTTAAGTGAGATGTATTAATTCGGGCCTTTGTCAATATTTCGCAACAAAATAACGAAAAAAAAAGTATGTGAAATCTTTTAGTTTTCATTTTTTGCCCATATTTCGCAACAAAATAACGAAAAAAAACATAAAAGTATCTGAAATATTTGAGTTTTCTACTTTTGTCCATATTTCTCAACAAAATAAGGAAAAAAACAAACAAAAAAGTATCTGAAATATTTTAGTTTTCTGTTTTTGTCCATATTTCGCAACAAAATGACGAAAAAAAAGTATGTGAAATATTTTAGTTTTCATTTTTTGCCCATAATAACGGAAAAAAAAGTCTCTGAAATATTTGAGTTTTCTGTTTTTGTCTATATTTCCCAACAAAATAACGAAAAAAAAACAAGAAAATATCTGAAATATTTCAGTTTTCTACTTTTGTCCATATTTCTCAACAAAATAAGGAAAAAAACCAACAAAAAAGTAACTGAAATATTTTAGTTTTCTGTTTTTGTCCATATTTCGCAACAAAATAACGAAAAAAAAAAGTATGTGAAATATTTTAGTTTTCATTTTTTGCCCATATTTCGCAACAAAATAACGAAAATAAACATAAAAGTATCTGAAATATTTGAGTTTTCTGGTTTTGTCTATATTTCGCAACAAAATAACGAAAAAAAAAATAAAAAAATATCTGAAATATTTGAGTTTTCTACTTTTCTCCATATTTCTCAACAAAATAAGGAAAAAACAAACAAAAAAGTATCTGAAATATTTGAGTTTTCTGTTTTTGTCTATATTTCCCAACAAAATAACGAAAAAAAAAAAAAAAAAATATCTAAAATATTTGAGTTTTGTACTATTGCCCATATTTCTCAACAAAATAAGGAAAAAACAAACAAAAAAGTATCTGAAATATTTTAGTTTTCTATTTTTGTCTATATTTCGCAACAAAATAACGAAAAAAAAAACAAAAAAATAACTGAAATATTTGAGTTTTCTACTTTTGTACATATTTCTCAACAAAATAAGGCAAAAAACAAACAAAAAAGTATCTGAAATATTTTAGTTTTCTGTTTTTGTCTATATTTCCCAACAAAATAACGAAAAAAAAAGAAACAAGAAAATATCTGAAATATTTGAGTTTTCTACTTTTGTCCATATTTCTCAACAAAATAAGGAAAAAAACAAACAAAAAAGTATGTGAAATATTTTAGTTTTCTGTTTTTGTCTATATTTCGCAACAAAATAACGAAAAAAAAAGTATGTGAAATATTTTAGTTTTCATTTTTTGCCCATATTTCGCAACAAAATAATGTAAAAAAACATAAAAGTGTCTGAAATATTTGAGTTTTCTGGTTTTGTCCATATTTCGCAACAAAATAACGAAAAAAAAACAACAACGTCTCTGAAATATTTTAGTTTTAATTTTTTGCCCATATTTCCCAACAAAATAAAGAAAAAAAACAAAAAAATATCTGAAATATTTTATTTTTATGTTTTTGTCCATATTTCGCAACAAAATAACGAAAAAAAAGTATGTGAAATATTTTAGTTTTCATTTTTTGAACATATTTCGCAACAAATTAACGAAAATAAACATAAAAGTATCTGAAATATTTGAGTTTTCTGGTTTTGTCTATATTTCGCAACAAAATAACGAAAAAAAAAATAAAAAAATATCTGAAATATTTGAGTTTTCTACTTTTCTCCATTTTTCTCAACAAAATAAGGAAAAAACAAACAAAAAAGTATCTGAAATATTTGAGTTTTCTATTTTTGTCTATATTTCCCAACAAAATAACGAAAAAAAAACAAAAAAATATCTGAAATATTTGAGTTTTCTACTTTTGTCCATATTTCTCAACAAAATAAGGAAAAAAACAAACAAAAAAGTATCTGAAATATTTTAGTTTTCTGTTTTTGTCTATATTTCGCAACAAAATAACGAAAAAAAACAAAAAAATATCTGAAATATTTTAGTTTTCTGTTTTTGTCTATATTTCGCAACAAAATAACGAAAAAAAAGTATGTGAAATATTTTAGTTTTCATTTTTTGCCCATATTTCGCAACAAAATAACGAAAAAAAACATAAAAGTATCTGAAATATTTGAGTTTTCTGGTTTTGCCCATATTTCGCAACAAAATAAGGAAAATAAACATAAAAGTATCTGAAATATTTGAGTTTTCTGGTTTTGTCTATATTTCGCAACAAAATAACGAAAAAAAAAACAAAAAAATATCTGAAATATTTGAGTTTTCTACTTTTGTCCATATTTCTCAACAAAATAAGGAAAAAAACAAACAAAAAAGTATGTGAAATATTTTAGTTTTCTGTTTTTGTCTATATTTCGCAACAAAATAACGAAAAAAAAAGTATGTGAAATATTTTAGTTTTCATTTTTTGCCCATATTTCGCAACAAAATAATGTAAAAAAACATAAAAGTGTCTGAAATATTTGAGATTTCTGGTTTTGTCCATATTTCGCAACAAAATAACGAAAAAAAACAACAAAGTCTCTGAAATATTTTAGTTTTCATTTTTTGCCCATATTTCCCAACAAAATAAAGAAAAAAAACAAAAAAATATCTGAAATATTTTATTTTTATGTTTTTGTCCATATTTCGCAACAAAATAACGAAAAAAAAAGTGTGTGAAATATTTTAGTTTTCATTTTTTGAACATATTTCGCAACAAAATAACGAAAATAAACATAAAAGTATCTGAAATATTTGAGTTTTCTGGTTTTGTCTATATTTCGCAACAAAATAACGAAAAAAAAATAAAAAAATATCTGAAATATTTGAGTTTTCTACTTTTCTCCATTTTTCTCAACAAAATAAGGAAAAAACAAACAAAAAAGTATCTGAAATATTTGAGTTTTCTATTTTTGTCTATATTTCCCAACAAAATAACGAAAAAAAAACAAAAAAATATCTGAAATATTTGAGTTTTCTACTTTTGTCCATATTTCTCAACAAAATAAGGAAAAAAACAAACAAAAAAGTATCTGAAATATTTTAGTTTTCTGTTTTTGTCTATATTTCGCAACAAAATAACGAAAAAAAAACAAAAAAATATCTGAAATATTTGAGTTTTCTACTTTTGTCCATATTTCTCAACAAAATAAGGAAAAAAACAAACAAAAAAGTATCTGAAATATTTTAGTTTTCTGTTTTTGTCTATATTTCGCAACAAAATAACGAAAAAAAAGTATGTGAAATATTTTAGTTTTCATTTTTTGCCCATATTTCGCAACAAAATAACGAAAAAAAACATAAAAGTATCTGAAATATTTGAGTTTTCTGGTTTTGCCCATATTTCGCAACAAAATAACGAAAATAAACATAAAAGTATCTGAAATATTTGAGTTTTCTGTTTTTGTCTATATTTCCCAACAAAATAACGAAAAAAAAACAAAAAAATATCTGAAATATTTGAGTTTTCTACTTTTGTCCATATTTCTCAACAAAATAAGGAAAAAAACAAACAAAAAAGTATCTGAAATATTTTAGTTTTCTGTTTTTGTCTATATTTCGCAACAAAATAACGAAAAAAAAGTATGTGAAATATTTTAGTTTTCATTTTTTGCCCATATTTCGCAACAAAATAACGAAAAAAAACATAAAAGTATCTGAAATATTTGAGTTTTCTGGTTTTGCCCATATTTCGCAACAAAATAACGAAAATAAACATAAAAGTATCTGAAATATTTGAGTTTTCTGGTTTTGTCTATATTTCGCAAAAAAATAACGGAAAAAAAAAATCTCTGAAATAATTGAGTTTTCTGTTTTTGTCTATATTTCCCAACAAAATAACGAAAAAAAAAATAAAAAAATACCTGAAATATTTGAGTTTTCTACTTTTGTCCATATTTCTCAACAAAATAAGGAAAAAACAAACAAAAAAGTATCTGAAATATTTTAGTTTTCTATTTTTGTCTATATTTCGCAACAAAATAACGAAAAAAAAAGTATGTGAAATATTTTAGTTTTCATTTTTTGCCCATATTTCGCAACAAAATAACGAAAAAAAACTTAAAAGTAACTGAAATATTTGAGTTTTCTGGTTTTGTCCATATTTCGCAACAAAATAACGGGAAAAAAAAGTCTCTGAAATATTTGAGTTTTCTGTTTTTGTCTATATTTCCCAACAAAATAACGAAAAAAAACAAAAAAATATCTGAAATATTTGAGTTTTCTACTTTTGTCCATATTTATCAACAAAATAAGGAAAAAAAAAAAAAAAGTATCTGAAATATTTTAGTTTTCTGTTTTTGCCCATATTTCGCAACAAAATAACGAAAAAAAACATAAAAGTATATGAAATATTTGAGTTTTCTGGTTTTGTCCATATTTCGCAACAAAATAACGGAAAAAAAAGTCTCTGAAATATTTGAGTTTTCTGTTTTTGTCTATATTTCCCAACAAAATAACGAAAAAAAAAACAAAAAAATATCTGAAATATTTGAGTTTTCTACTTTTGTCCATATTTCTCAACAAAATAAGGAAAAAAACAAACAAAAAAGGATCTGAAATATTTTAGTTTTCTGTTTTTGTCTATATTTCGCAACAAAATAACGAAAAAAAAGTATGTGAAATATTTTAGTTTTCATTTGTTGCCCATATTTCGCAACAAAATAACGAAAAAAAACATAAAAGTATCTGAAATATTTGGGTTTTCTGGTTTTGTCCATATTTCGCAACAAAATAAGGAAAAAAACAAACAAAAAAGTATGTGAAATATTTTAGTTTTCATTTTTTGCCCATATTTCGCAACAAAATAACGAAAAAAAACATAAAAGTATCTGAAATATTTGAGTTTTCTACTTTTGTCCATATTTCGCAACAAAATAAGGAAAAAAACAAACAAAAAAGTATCTGAAATATTTTAGTTTTCATTTTTTGCCCATATTTCGCAACAAAATAACGAAAAAAAACATAAAAGTATCTGAAATATTTGAGTTTTCTGGTTTTGTCCATATTTCGCAACAAAATAACGGAAAAAAAAGTCTCTGAAATATTTGAGTTTTCTGTTTTTGTCTATATTTCCCAACAAAATAAGGAAAAAAAAAAAACAAAAAAATGTCTGAAATATTTGAGTTTTCTACTTTTGTCCATATTTCTCAACAAAATAAGGAAAAAAACAAACAAAAAAGTATCTGAAATATTTTAGTTTTCTGTTTTTGTCTATATTTCGCAACAAAATAACGAAAAAAAAGTATGCGAAATATTTTAGTTTTAATTTTTTGCCCATATTTCGCAACAAAATAACGAAAAGAACATAACAGTATCTGAAATATTTGAGTTTTCTGGTTTTTCCCATATTTCGCAACAAAATAACGAAAATAAACATAAAAGTATCTGAAATATTTGAGTTTTCTGGTTTTGTCTATATTTCGCAAAAAAATAACAGAAAAAAAAAAATATCTGATATATTTGAGTTTTCTGTTTTTGTCTATATTTCCCAACAAAATAACGAAAAAAAAAATAAAAAAATATCTGAAATATTTGAGTTTTCTACTTTTGTCCATATTTCTCAACAAAATAAGGAAAAAACAAACAAAAAAGTATCTGAAATATTTTAGTTTTCTGTTTTTGTCTATATTTCGCAACAAAATAACGAAAAAAAACATAAAAGTATCTGAAATATTTGAGTTTTCTGGTTTTGTCCATATTTCGCAACAAAATAACGGGAAAAAAAAGTCTCTGAAATATTTGAGTTTTCTGTTTTTGTCTATATTTCCCAACAAAATAACGAAAAAAAAACCAAAAAATATCTGAAATATTTGAGTTTTCTACTTTTGTCCATATTTCTCAACAAAATAAGGAAAAAAACAAACAAAAAAGTATCTGAAATATTTTAGTTTTCTGTTTTTGTCTATATTTCCCAACAAAATAACGAAAAAAAAAATAAAAAAATATCTGAATTATTTGAGTTTTCTACTTTTGTCCATATTTCTCAACAAAATAAGGAAAAAAACAAACAAAAAATTTTCTGAAATATTTTAGTTTTCTGTTTTTGTCTATATTTCGCAACAAAATAACGAAAAAAAAAAGTATGTGAAATATTTTAGTTTTCATTTTTTGCCCATATTTCGCAACAAAATAACGAAAATAAACATAAAAGTATCTAAAATATTTGAGTTTTCTGGTTTTGTCTAAATTTCGCAACAAAATAACGAAAAAAAAAATAAAAAAATATCTGAAATATTTGAGTTTTCTACTTTTCTCCATATTTCTCAACAAAATAAGGAAAAAACAAACAAAAAAGTATCTGAAATATTTGAGTTTTCTGTTTTTGTCTATATTTCCCAACAAAATAACGAAAAAAAAAAGAAACAAAAAAATATCTGAAATATTTGAGTTTTCTACTTTTGTCCATATTTCTCAACAAAATAAGGAAAAAAACAAACAAAAAAGTATGTGAAATATTTTAGTTTTCTGTTTTTGTCTATATTTCGCAACAAAATAACGAAAAAAAAAGTATGTGAAATATTTTAGTTTTCATTTTTTGCCCATATTTCGCAACAAAATAATGTAAAAAAACATAAAAGTGTCTGAAATATTTGAGTTTTCTGGTTTTGTCCATATTTCGCAACAAAATAACGAAAAAAAAACAACAAAGTCTCTGAAATATTTTAGTTTTCATTTTTTGCCCATATTTCCCAACAAAATAAAGAAAAAAAAACAAAAAAATATCTGAAATATTTTATTTTTATGTTTTTGTCCATATTTCGCAACAAAATAACGAAAAAAAAAGTATGTGAAATATTTTAGTTTTCATTTTTTGAACATATTTCGCAACAAAATAACGAAAATAAACATAAAAGTATCTGAAATATTTGAGTTTTCTGGTTTTGTCTATATTTCGCAACAAAATAACGAAAAAAAAAATAAAAAAATATCTGAAATATTTGAGTTTTCTACTTTTCTCCATTTTTCTCAACAAAATAAGGAAAAAACAAAGAAAAAAGTATCTGAAATATTTGAGTTTTCTGTTTTTGTCTATATTTCCCAACAAAATAACGAAAAAAAAAATAAAAAAATATCTGAAATATTTGACTTTTCTACTTTTGTCCATATTTCTCAACAAAATAAGGAAAAAAACAAACAAAAAATTATCTGAAATATTTGAGTTTTCTACTTTTGTCCATATTTCCCAACAAAATAACGAAAAAAAAAACAAAAAAATATCTGAAATATTTGAGTTTTCTACTTTTGTCCATATTTCTCAACTAAATAAGGAAAAAAACAAACAAAAGAGTATCTGAAATATTTCAGTTTCCTGTTTTTGTCTATATTTCCCAACAAAATAACGAAAAAAAAACAAAAAAATATCTGAAATATTTGAGTTTTCTACTTTTGTCCATATTTCTCAACAAAATAAGGAAAAAAACAAACAAAAAATTATCTGAAATATTTGAGTTTTCTACTTTTGTCCATATTACCCAACAAAATAACGAAAAAAACAAACAAAAAATATCTGAAATATTTGAGTTTTCTACTTTTGTCCATATTACCCAACAAAATAACGAAAAAAACAAACAAAAAATATCTGAAATATTTGAGTTTTCTGCTTTTGTCCATATTTCTCAACTAAATAAGGAAAAAAAAAACAAAAGAGTATCTGAAATATTTCAGTTTTCTGTTTTTGTCTATATTTCCGAACAAAATAACGAAAAAAAAACAAAAAAATATCTGAAATATTTCAGTTTTCTGCTTTTGTCCATATTTCGCAACAAAATAACGAAAAAAAACAAAAAAATATCTGAAATATTTGAGTTTTCTACTTTTGTCCATATTACCCAACAAAATAACGAAAAAAACAAACAAAAAATATCTGAAATATTTGAGTTTTCTACTTTTGTCCATATTTCTCAACAAAATAAGGAAAAAAACAAACAAAAAAGTATGTGAAATATTTTAGTTTTCTGTTTTTGAATATATTTCGCAACAAAATAACGAAAACAAAAGTATGTGAAATATTTTAGTTTTAATTTTTTGTCCATATTTCGCAACAAAATAACGAAAAAAAAACAACAAGGTCCCTGAAATATTTGAGTTTTCTGTTTTTGTCCATATTTCCCAACAAAATAACGAAAAAAAAACAAAAAAATATCTGAAATATTTGAGTTTTCTGCTTTTGTCCATATTTCTCAACTAAATAACGAAAAAAACAAACAAAAGAGTATCTAAATTATTTGAGTTTTCTGTTTTTGTCTATATTTCCCAACAAAATAACGAAAAAAAAACAAAAAAATATCTGAAATATTTGAGTTTTCTACTTTTGTCCATATTTCTCAACAAAATAACGAAACAAAAAACAAAAAATATCTGAAATATTTGAGTTTTCTACTTTTGTCCATATTTCTCAACAAAATAAGGAAAAAAACAAACAAAAAAGTATCTTAAATATTTTAGTTTTCTGTTTTTGTCTATATTTCGCAACAAAATAACGAAAAAAAAAACAAAAATATCCGAAATATTTGAGTTTTCTACTTTTGTCTATATTTCCCAACAAAATAACGAAAAAAAAAACAATAAAATATCTGAAATATTTGAGTTTTCTACTTTTGTCCATATTTCTCAACAAAATAAGGAAAAAACAAACAAAAAAGTATCTGAAATATTTTAGTTTTCTGTTTTTGTCTATATTTCGCAACAAAATAACGAAAAAAAAAAACAAAAAAATATCTGAAATATTTGAGTTTTCTACTTTTGTCCATATTTCTCAACAAAATAAGGAAAAAAACAAACAAAAAAGTATCTGAAATATTTTAGTTTTCTGTTTTGACTATATTTCGCAACAAAATAACGAAAAAAAAAAAAAAAATTCTGAAATATTTGAGTTTTCTGCTTTTGTCCATATTTCTCAACAAAATAAGGAAAAAAACAAACAAAAAAGTATCTGAAATATTTTAGTTTTTAATTTTTGTCTATATTTCCCAACAAAATAACGAAAAAAAAAAAAAACAATATCTGAAATATTTGAGTTTTCTGCTTTTGTCCATATTTCTCAACTAAATAAGGAAAAAAACAAACAAAAGAGTATCTGAAATATTTCAGTTTTCTGTTTTTGTCTATATTTCGCAACAAAATAACGAAAAAAAAAGTATGTGAAATATTTTAATTTTCTTTTTTTGCCCATATTTCTCAACAAAATAACGAAAAAAAACATAAAAGTATCTGCAATAGTTGAGTTTTCTGGTTTTGTCCATATTTCGCAACAAAATAACGAAAAAAAAAACAACAAAGTCTCTGAAATATTTGAGTTTTCTGTTTTTGTCCATATTTCCCAACAAAATAACGAAAAAAAAACAAAAAAATATCTGAAATATTTGAGTTTTCTGCTTTTGTCCATATTTCTCAACTAAATAAGGAAAAAAACAAACAAAAGAGTATCTGAATTATTTGAGTTTTCTGTTTTTGTCTATATTTCCCAACAAAATAACGAAACAAAAAACAAAAAATATCTGAAATATTTGAGTTTTCTACTTTTGTCCATATTTCTCAACAAAATAAGGAAAAAAACAAACAAAAAAGTATCTTAAATATTTTAGTTTTCTGTTTTTGTCTATATTTCGCAACAAAATAACGAAAAAAAAAAAAAAATATCCGAAATATTTGAGTTTTCTACTTTTGTCCATATTTCTCAACAAAATAAGGAAAAAAACAAACAAAAAAGTATCTTAAATATTTGAGTTTTCTACTTTTGTCTATATTTCCCAACAAAATAACGAAAAAAAAACAATAAAATATCTGAAATATTTGAGTTTTCTACTTTTGTCCATATTTCTCAACAAAATAAGGAAAAAAACAAACAAAAAAGTATCTGAAATATTTTAGTTTTCTGTTTTTGTCTATATTTCGCAACAAAATATCGAAAAAAAAAAAAACAAAAAAATATCTGAAATATTTGAGTTTTCTGCTTTTGTCCATATTTCTCAACAAAATAAGGAAAAAAACAAACAAAAAAGTATCTGAAATATTTTAGTTTTTAATTTTTGTCTATATTTCCCAACAAAATAACAAAAAAAAAACAAAAAAATATCTGAAATATTTGAGTATTCTGCTTTTATCCATATTTCTCAACTAAATAAGGAAAAAAACAAACAAAAGAGTATCTGAAATATTTCAGTTTTCTGTTTTTGTCTATATTTCGCAACAAAATAACGAAAAAAAAAGTATGTGAAATATTTAAGTTTTCTTTTTTTGCCCATATTTCGCAACAAAATAACGAAAAAAAACATAAAAGTATCTGCAATAGTTGAGTTTTCTGGTTTTGTCCATATTTCGCAACAAAATAACGAAAAAAACAACAAAGTCTCTGAAATATTTGAGTTTTCTGTTTTTGTCCATATTTCCCAACAAAATAACGAAAAAAAAACAAAAAAATATCTGAAATATTTTAGTTTTCTACTTTTGTCCATATTGCTCAACAAAATAAGGAAAACAAAAAAAAATAACCGTATCTGAAATATTTGAGCTTTCTGTTTTTGTCCGTATTTCGCAACAAAATAACGAAAACAAAAGTATGTGAAATATTTTAGTTTTAATTTTTTGTCCATATTTCGCAACAAAATAACGAAAAAAAAACAACAAAGTCTCTGAAATATTTGAGTTTTCTGTTTTTGTCCATATTTCCCAACAAAATAACGAAAAAAAAACAAAAAAATATCTGAAATATTTGAGTTTTCTGATTTTGTCCATATTTCTCAACTAAATAAGGAAAAAAACAAACAAAAGAGTATCTGAAATATTTCAGTTTTCTGTTTTTGTCTATATTTCCCAACAAAATAACGAAAAAAAAACAAAAAAATATCTGAAATATTTGAGTTTTATACTTTTGTCCATATTTCTCAACAAAATAAGGAAAAAAACAAACAAAAAATTATCTGAAATATTTTAGTTTTTAATTTTTGTCCATATTTCGCAACAAAATAACGAAAAAAAACAAAGAAATATCTGAAATATTTGAGTTTTCTACTTTTGTCCATATTACCCAACAAAATAACGAAAAAAACAAACAAAAAATATCTGAAATATTTGAGTTTTCTACTTTTGTCCATATTTCTCAACAAAATAAGGAAAAAAACAAACAAAAAAGTATTTGAAATATTTTAGTTTTCTGTTTTTGAATATATTTCGCAACAAAATAACGAAAACAAAAGTATGTGAAATATTTTAGTTTTAAATTTTTGTGCATATTTCGCAACAAAATAACGAAAAAAAAACAACAAAGTCTCTGAAATATTTGAGTTTTCTGTTTTTGTCCATATTTCCCAACAAAATAACGAAAAAAAAAACAAAAAAATATCTGAAATATTTGAGTTTTCTGCTTTTGTCCATATTTCTCAACTAAATAAGGAAAAAAACAAACAAAAGAGTATCTGAATTATTTGAGTTTTCTGTTTTCGTCTATACTTCCCAACAAAATAACGAAAAAAAAACAAAAAAATATCTGAAATATTTGAGTTTTCTACTTTTGTCCATATTTCTCAACAAAATAACGAAACAAAAAACAAAAAATATCTGAAATATTTGAGTTTTCTACTTTTGTCCATATTTCTCAACAAAATAAGGAAAAAAACAAACATAAAAGTATCTGAAATATTTGAGTTTTCTGGTTTTGTCCATATTTCGCAACAAAATAACGAAGAAAAAACAACAAAGTCTCTGAAATAGTTGAGTTTTCTGTTTTTGTCCATATTTTCCAAAAAAATAACAAAAAAAAAACAAAAAATATCTGAAATATTTTAGTTTTCTGTTTTTGTCCATATTTCGCAACAAAATTACGAAAAAAAAAAAAAAAAAAAAAAAAGGATCTGAAATATTATAGTTTTCTGTTTTTGTCTATATTTCCCAACAAAATAACGAAAAAAAAACAAAAAATATCTGAAATATTTGATTTTTCTACTTTTGTCCATATTTCGCAACTAAACATCGAAAAAAAAACAAAAAGAATCTGAATTATTTGAGTTTTCTGTTTTTCTACATATTTCGCAACAAAATAACGAAAAATAAAGTATGTGAAATATTTTAGTTTTCATTTTTTGCCCATATTTCGCAACAAAATAACGGGGAAAAAAACAAAGTCTCTGAAATATTTGAGTTTTCTGTTTTTATCTATATTTCCCAACAAAATAACGAAAAAAAAACAAAAAAATATCTGAAATATTTGAGTTTTCTACTTTTGTCTATATTTCCCAACAAAATAACGAAAAAAAAAACAATAAAATATCTTAAATATTTCAGTTTTCTACTTTTGTCCATATTTCTCAACAAAATAAGGAAAAAACAAACAAAAAAGTATCTGAAATATTTTAGTTTTCTGTTTTTGTCTATTTTTCGCAACAAAATAACGAAAAAAAAAAACGAAAAAATATCTGAAATATTTGAGTTTTCTACTTTTGTCCATATTTCTCAACAAAATAAGGAAAAAACAAACAAAAAAGTATCTGAAATATTTTAGTTTTCTGTTTTTGTCTATATTTCCCAACAAAATAACGAAAAAAAAAGAAACAAAAAAATATCTGAAATATTTGAGTTTTCTACTTTTGTCCATATTTCTCAACAAAATAAGGAAAAAAACAAACAAAAAAGTATGTGAAATATTTTAGTTTTCTGTTTTTGTCTATATTTCGCAACAAAATAACGAAAAAAAAAGTATGTGAAACATTTTAGTTTACATTTTTTGCCCATATTTCGCAACAAAACAATGTAAAAAAACATAAAAGTGTCTGAAATATTTGAGTTTTCTGGTTTTGTCCATATTTCGCAACAAAATAACGAAAAAAAAACAACAAAGTCTCTGAAATATTTTAGTTTTCATTTTGTGCCCATATTTCCCAACAAAATAAAGAAAAAAAAAAAAAAAATATCTGAAATATTTTAGTTTTCTGTTTTTGTCTATATTTCGCAACAAAATAACGAAAAAAAAGTATGTGAAATATTTTAGTTTTCATTTTTTGCCCATATTTCGCAACAAAATAACGAAAAAAAACATAAAAGTATCTGAAATATTTGAGTTTTCTGGTTTTGTCCATATTTCGCAACAAAATAACGAAGAAAAAACAACAAAGTCTCTGAAATATTTGAGTTTTCTGTTTTTGTCCATATTTTCCAAAAAAATAACAAAAAAAAAAAACAAAAAATATATGAAATATTTTAGTTTTCTGTTTTTGTCCATATTTCGCAACTAAATATCGAAAAAAAACAAAAAAAATCTGAAATATTTGAGTTTTCTACTTTTGTCCATATTTCTCAACAAAATAAGGAAAAAAACAAACAAAAATTTATCTGAAATATTTTAGTTTTCTGTTTTTGTCTATATTTCGCAACAAAATAACGAAAAAAAAGTATGTGAAATATTTTAGTTTTCATTTTTTGCCCATATTTCGCAACAAAATAACGAAAAAAAACATAAAAGTATCTGAAATATTTGAGTTTTCTGGTTTTGTCCATATTTCGCAACAAAATAACGAAGAAAAAACAACAAAGTCTCTGAAATATTTGAATTTTCTGTTTTTGTCCATATCTTCCAAAAAAATAACAAAAAAAAAAACAAAAAATATCTGAAAAATTTTAGTTTTCTGTTTTTGTCCATATTTCGCAACAAAATAACGAAAAAAAAACAAAAAAATATCTGAAATATTTGAGTTTTCTACTTTTGTCCATATTTCTCAACAAAATAAGGAAAAAAACAAACAAAAATTTATCTGAAATATTTTAGTTTTCTGTTTTTGTCTATATTTCGCAACAAAATAACGAAAAAAAAGTATGTGAAATATTTTAGTTTTCATTTTTTGCCCATATTTCGCAACAAAATAACAAAAAAAAACATAAAAGTATCTGAAATATTTGAGTTTTCTGGTTTTGTCCATATTTCGCAGCAAAATAACGAAGAAAAAACAACAAAGTCTCTGAAATATTTGAGTTTTCTGTTTTTGTTCATATTTTCCAAAAAAATAACAAAAAAAAAAACAAAAAATATCTGAAATATTTTAGTTTTCTGTTTTTGTCCATATTTCGCAACAAAATAATGAAAAAAAAAACAAAAATATCCGAAATATTTGAGTTTTCTACTTTTGTCCATATTTCTCAACAAAATAAGGAAAAAAACAAACAAAAAAGTATCTTAAATATTTTTTCTGTTTTTGTCTATATTTCGCAACAAAATAACGACAAAAAAAAAATATCTGAAATATTTGAGTTTTCTACTTTTGTCCATATTTCTCAACAAAATAAGGAAAAATACAAACAAAAAAGTATCTGAAATATTTTAGTTTTAAATTTTTGTCTATATTTCCCAACAAAATAACGAAAAAAAAAACAAAACAATATCTGAAATATTTGAGTTTTCTACTTTTGTCCATATTTCTCAACAAAATAAGGAAAAAACAAACAAAAAAGTATCTGAAATATTTTAGTTTTCTGTTTTTGTCTATATTTCCCAACAAAATAACGAAAAAAAAAGAAACAAAAAAATATCTGAAATATTTGAGTTTTCTACTTTTGTCCATATTTCTCAACAAAATAAGGAAAAAAACAAACAAAAAATTATGTGAAATATTTTAGTTTTCTGTTTTTGTCTATATTTCGCAACAAAATAACGAAAAAAAAAGTATGTGAAACATTTTAGTTTACATTTTTTGCCCATATTTCGCAACAAAATAATGTAAAAAACATAAAAGTGTCTGAAATATTTGAGTTTTCTGGTTTTGTCCATATTTCGCAACAAAATAACGAAAAAAAAACAACAAAGTCTCTGAAATATTTTAGTTTTCATTTTGTGCCCATATTTCCCAACAAAATAAAGAAAAAAAAACAAAAAAATATCTGAAATATTTTAGTTTTATGTTTTTGTCCATATTTCGCAACAAAATAACGAAAAAAAAACAAAAAAGTATCTGAAAAATTTGAGCTTTCTGTTTTTGTCCACATTTGGCAACAAAATAACGGAAAAAAAACAAAAAAGTATCTGAAATATTTTAGTTTTCTGTTTTTGTCTATATTTCGCAGCAAAATAACGAAAAAAAAGGTATGTGAAATATTTTAGTTTTCATTTTTTGCCCATATTTCGCAACAAAATAACGAAAAAAAACATAAAAGTATCTGAAATATTTGAGTTTTCTGGTTTTGTCCATATTTCGCAACAAAATAACGAAGAAAAAACAACAAAGTCTCTGAAATATTTGAGTTTTCTGTTTTTGTCCATATTTTCCAAAAAAATAACAAAAAAAAAACAAAAAATATCTGAAATATTTTAGTTTTCTGTTTTTGTCCATATTTCGCAACAAAATAACGAAAAAAATAAAAAAATATCTGAAATATTTGAGTTTTCTACTTTTGTCCATATTTCTCAACAAAATAAGGAAAAAAACAAACAAAAATTTATCTGAAATATTTTAGTTTTCTGTTTTTGTCTATATTTCGCAACAAAATAACGAAAAAAAAGTATGTGAAATATTTTAGTTTTCATTTTTTGCCCATATTTCGCAACAAAATAACGAAAAAAAAACATAAAAGTATCTGAAATATTTGAGTTTTCTGGTTTTGTCCATATTTCGCAACAAAATAACGGAGAAAAAAAACAAAAAAATATCTGAAATATTTGAGTTTTCTGTTTTTGTCCATATTTTCCAAAAAATAACAAAAAAAAAAACAAAAATATCTGAAATATTTTAGTTTTCTGTTTTTGTCCATATTTCGCAACAAAATAACGAAAAAAAAAAATAAAAAAGTATCTGAAATATTATAGTTTTCTGTTTTTGTCTATATTTCCCAACAAAATAACGAAAAAAAAAACGAAAAATATCTGAAATATTTGATTTTTCTACTTTTGTCCATATTTCGCAACTAAACATCGAAAAAAAAACAAAAAGAATCTGAATTATTTGAGTTTTCTGTTTTTCTACATATTTCGCAACAAAATAACGAAAAATAAAGTATGTGAAATATTTTAGTTTTCATTTTTGCCCATATTCGCAACAAAATAACGGGGAAAAAAACAAAGTCTCTGAAATATTTGAGTTTTCTGTTTTGTCTATATTTCCCAACAAAATAACGAAAAAAAAACAAAAAATATCTGAAATATTTGATTTTTCTACTTTTGTCTATATTTCCCAACAAAATAACGAAAAAAAAACAATAAAATATCTGAAATATTTCAGTTTTCTACTTTTGTCCATATTTCTCAACAAAATAAGGAAAAAACAAACAAAAAAGTATCTGAAATATTTTAGTTTTCTGTTTTTGTCTATATTTCCCAACAAAATAACGAAAAAAAAAGAAACAAAAAAATATCTGAAATATTTGAGTTTTCTACTTTTGTCCATATTTCTCAACAAAATAAGGAAAAAAACAAACAAAAAAGTACGTGAAATATTTTAGTTTTCTGTTTTTGTCTATATTTCGCAACAAAATAACGAAAAAAAAAGTATGTGAAACATTTTAGTTTACATTTTTTGCCCATATTTCGCAACAAAATAATGTAAAAAAACATAAAAGTGTCTGAAATATTTGAGTTTTCTGGTTTTGTCCATATTTCGCAACAAAATAACGAAAAAAAACAACAAAGTCTCTGAAATATTTTTAGTTTTCATTTTGTGCCCATATTTCCCAACAAAATAAAGAAAAAAAAACAAAAAAATATCTGAAATATTTTAGTTTTATGTTTTTGTCCATATTTCGCAACAAAATAACGAAAAAAAAACAAAAAAGTATCTGAAAAATTTGAGCTTTCTGTTTTTGTCCACATTTGGCAACAAAAATAACGGAAAAAAACAAAAAAGTATCTGAAATATTTTAGTTTTCTGTTTTTGTCTATATTTCGCAACAAAATAACGAAAAAAAAAGTATGTGAAATATTTTAGTTTTCATTTTTTGCCCATATTTCGCAACAAAATAACGAAGAAAAAACAACAAAGTCTCTGAAATATTTGAGTTTTCTGTTTTTGTCCATATTTTCCCAAAAAATAACAAAAAAAAAAACAAAAAATATCTGAAATATTTTAGTTTTCTGTTTTTGTCCATATTTCGCAACAAAATAACGAAAAAAAAACAAAAAAAATATCTGAAATATTTGAGTTTTCTACTTTTGTCCATATTTCTCAACAAAATAAGGAAAAAAACAAACAAAAATTTATCTGAAATATTTTAGTTTTCTGTTTTTGTCCATATTTCGCAACAAAATAACGAAAAAAAAGTATGTGAAATATTTTAGTTTTCATTTTTTTGCCCATATTTCGCAACAAAATAACGAAAAAAAACATAAAAGTATCTGAAATATTTGAGTTTCTGGTTTTGTCCATATTTCGCAACAAAATAACGAAGAAAAAACAACAAAGTCTCTGAAATATTTGAGTTTTCTGTTTTTGTCCATATTTTCCAAAAAAATAACAAAAAAAAAAATAAAAAATATCTGAAATATTTTAGTTTTCTGTTTTTGTCCATATTTCGCAACAAAATAACGAAAAAAAACAAAAAAATATCTGAAATATTTGAGTTTTCTACTTTTGTCCATATTTCTCAACAAAATAAGGAAAAAAACAAACAAAAATTTATCTGAAATATTTTAGTTTTCTGTTTTTGTCTATATTTCGCAACAAAATAACGAAAAAAAAGTATGTGAAATATTTTAGTTTTCATTTTTTGCCCATATTTCGCAACAAAATAACGAAAAAAAACATAAAAGTATCTGAAATATTTGAGTTTTCTGGTTTTGTCCATATTTCGCAACAAAATAACGAAGAAAAAACAACAAAGTCTCTGAAATATTTGAGTTTTCTGTTTTTGTCCATATTTTCCAAAAAAATAACAAAAAAAAAAAAAAAAAATATCTGAAATATTTTAGTTTTCTGTTTTTGTCCATATTTCGCAACAAAATAACGAAAAAAAAAAAATAAAAAAGTATCTGAAATATTATAGTTTTCTGTTTTTGTCTATATTTCCCAACAAAATAACGAAAAAAAAACAAAAAATATCTGAAATATTTGATTTTTCTACTTTTGTCCATATTTCGCAACTAAACATCGAAAAAAAAACAAAAAGAATCTGAATTATTTGAGTTTTCTGTTTTTCTACATATTTTGCAACAAAATAACGAAAAATAAAGTATGTGAAATATTTTAGTTTTCATTTTTTGCCCATATTTCGCAACAAAATAACGGGGAAAAAAACAAAGTCTCTGAAATATTTGAGTTTTCTGTTTTTGTCTATATTTCCCAACAAAATAACGAAAAAAAAACAAAAAAAATATCTGAAATATTTGAGTTTTCTACTTTTGTCTATATTTCCCAACAAAATAACGAAAAAAAAAAACAAAAAATATGTGAAATATTTGAGTTTTCTACTTTTGTCCATATTTCGCAACTAAACATCGAAAAAAACACAAAAAGAATCTGAATTATTTGAGTTTTCTGTTTTTCTACATATTTCGCAACAAAATACGAAAAAAAAGTATGTGAAATATTTTAGTTTTCTTTTTTTGCCCATATTTCGCAACAAAATAACGAAAAAAAAACATAAAAGTATCTGCAATAGTTGAGTTTTCTGGTTTTGTCCATATTTCGCAACAAAATAACGAAAAAAACAACAAAGTCTCTGAAATATTTGAGTTTTCTGTTTTTGTCCATATTTCCCAACAAAATAACGAAAAAAACAACAAAATCTCTGAAATATCTGAAATATTTTAGTTTTCTACTTTTGTCCATATTGCTCAACAAAATAAGGAAAACAAAAAAAAATAACCGAATCTGAAATATTTGAGCTTTCTGTTTTTGTCCGTATTTCGCAACAAAATAACGAAAACAAAAGTGTGTGAAATATTTTAGTTTTAATTTTTTGTCCATATTTCGCAACAAAATAACGAAAAAAAAACAACAAAGTCTCTGAAATATTTGAGTATTCTGTTTTTGTCCATATTTCCCAACAAAATAACGAAAAAAAAACAAAAAAATATCTGAAATATTTGAGTTTTCTGCTTTTGTCCATATTTCTCAACTAAATAAGGAAAAAAACAAACAAAAGAGTATCTGAAATATTTCAGTTTTCTGTTTTTGTCTATATTTCCCAACAAAATAATGAAAAAAAAACAAAAAAATATCTGAAATATTTGAGTTTTCTACTTTTGTCCATATTTCTCAACAAAATAAGGAAAAAAACAAACAAAAAATTATCTGAAATATTTTAGTTTTAATTTTTTGTCCATATTTCGCAACAAAATAACGAAAAAAAAACAACAAAGTCTCTGAAATATTTGAGTTTTCTGTTTTTGTCCATATTTCCCAACAAAATAACGAAAAAAAACAAAAAAATATCTGAAATATTTGAGTTTTCTGCTTTTGTCCATATTTCTCAACTAAATAAGGAAAAAAACAAACAAAAGAGTATCTG